>VWYO01005741.1:8150-27805 GCA_013400275.1 Rhadina sibilatrix | reverse complement strand
TTCTCAGCCACAGCAGGTTTGCTAAACATGAGAGCCTACCTGTCCCCAAAAATGGGTCTGATTCCAGTGGAACAGCTCAGGAAGGCCCACGGCTCCAGTGGACCCAGCCCATGCTGGCCATTTCCAGCTCAGCTGGGAGAGCCAATTCCTCATTCATGGTGGAAGGACAAGGAATGAGTGGTTGCTCCTCAGCTGAGCAAGGGAGCAAAGGCTCTACTTTCCTGTGCCTGAGGCAGCACTGGCTCCCTGACAGGATTTTTAGGTAACAGCAGCACTTCCAGACACAGGCTCAGCACGGGCAGCTACCAGTGGGTCACCTCTGGCTTGCAGCTTTCTTGGTGAGGGACAGACTTGGAAAGGTCCAGCAGTTTAGCTCCTCCAAGGGACCCTGAGCACATCCAGCCTGGGCTCTGCACGCCCCTGCATCCCTCTGGGATGGAAAGTGGATAATCCTGGCTGTGTGCCTCTCCCAGCCACAGGAGAGGCTTTGCTGGGGGTGCTTGGCTGGCTGCAGGACTGAGAGAAGTGGGGCAAAAGCTCTGGTGGGGTCATTTGCAGCGAGAGGCAGGAAGATCATCACCCACTGTGTCCTGTGGGCTGCTCAGAGGGCTGGCTGCAGGACACACAGCTGAGGGCAAGGGCAGCTCAGATGGAAATGGACACCACTGGGCTTGGAAGTGGACATCATGCTAGAGCCAAAAGTGGCTGGGAAAAATTTCCTGGAGCTGCTATTGCCTCAGCTTATACAAACTTACTAGGAAATCATGGAACTGGGCCAGATGAATCAGAATTCGCTCAGGAAAGAAAAGTTGGGGGTTGCAGTTGAACCTGTTTCAGGGCTCTTTCAGAATGAAACACTTCCAGGTTTCCTTTTGAAGTGGATATTTTGAAATCTCAATGTTTCCCTGCTGTTTGTGATAGCAGAAAATGATCTCAAGTTCAGAACAGAAACGGAAACTGGGAATTCTCTAAAATAATGAACGCAAAATTTTGTTCCCAAAAGTTGAGATGGAAGATGTTTCCAAAAATCGAGGTGAAAGTCAAACACTGACATCTTGAAATTCTTGGTGGAAGGGGTCTTTGCACTCTGTGCCACTTACAGAGAGATGTCCAGAGAGATGAGCACATGTTGCCACTTGTCAGTGAGTGGCTCTGGCTCTTCTGCTTTTCCTCACCCCATGCAGGGCAGCAGGTTTGTTCTCCCATCCTGTGCAGCAGAGTCCCCTGTGTTTTGGTGGCTGCTTTCCTTGGCCAGGTGGGAGCAGCTTTGGTCACACAGATCATGAGGAGAAAGGAAGAGAAAGATGGAAGAGGGAGGAACACGACACATGGTGGGAGATGGAAGGAGACACATGAGGAGGAGACAGCAGAGAAGGTCAGAAACAGTCCTGGAAAGGCTCCACATCCCATCTCTGTGGTGGAGAAGGTCCTACAACCTCCTTCCAGGGCCTGTGGGCCCAAGAGAGTGCTGGGAACACGTCCCAAGGCACCAGCTCCCAGTGCAGCTCTGGGTGCAGGAGGTTGTTTTTGACTGAGTGTAGGTTTTTCCCCGAGTTTGTGCACGACACTCTCAGGGCTCTATAAATACCACGGTGCTTCCTGTGGGCTCTGTCAGGAGGAAGCTGCTTCTCCGCTGGGGAGGAGGCAGCAGCAGCCTCAGGGTGCAGGCAGAGTGTGAGCTGGGGGGCAGGGACTGGGGGGCACACTGTCCCACAGCCCCCCTCTTCCCCAGGTGGGGCTGGCTGCTTCCCCCCAGCCCAGGTGGCAGAGCCAGGCCCGGTTGCTCCACGTTGGACTGGGCATATTCCAGCATTTCTAGAAAGCAGCATGGGGGCTTTCTGGAGTTGAGCAGGAGGAGGAGGGTGAGCATTCAGGAACTGACAGTGAGGTTCTGCTGGGAGCTGTCCCAATCCTTGTCTGGCTGAGGGGTGCTGGGTGAGAAGATGCTGCCTTGAATGATGTGGCCCTCCTGGAGAGAGGCTGTTGGGGTGGCTGCAGTGGGTTTGATATCTCTGACAGCCCTAAGCAGAGCATTGCATCCAGGCAGGACCAGGCAATGTGTCAGGGGTGATGGTTCCCAGCCTACAAACTGGTGATGGAAGTCCCTGTGCTGCCCTCAGCAGACTCCAAGGTTGCTGGATCTTCTCTGGGGCTACACTGATGGTATGAAGGCTCCAGCCAGGTTCTGGGCAGCCTCTGGGGTGTCCTCTGTCTGCTCCCCGTGCTGCCAACTCTTTGCCTTTGCAGTGCAGTGATGTCCTGGCTGTCAGAGCAGCCCACCTGGGGCCTCAGGGGAAGCTGCTGCTGCTGCTGCTGCTGCCCCTGGGCTGTGTGGAGGAGCCCTCCTGCTGCTGGGCAGACTGGGAAAGCTGGGCACACTCCAGGGCAGGCACTGGGCCCACTGTGCAACCCTCGTTTGGGATGTGTCCAGATGGGATCTCTGCCTTGGGGGCTGGGGTGGGTAGGACTGGCCAGAGCCCCGTCCCCGTGGTGGTGCTGCTGTGGGTATTTCAGGCTGGCACTGCCCAGCTGAGCATGTGCTGGGTTTGTGGGCAGCACCTGGTCTCCTCAATTCCTCTCCCCTGCCCTTCATCCCCCAGAGGCTGGGGAGATGTGCCTGGTCCTTTTGTGGACACCACAGAAAACGTTTTTGTACTCTCTGTGCCTCTCCAGTATCTCCCCACAATGCCTTGTACCTATTGAGCCTGGGAGCCTGATAAAATCCTGACAGCATTTGGAGGGACACAGCTGTTTGGGTTCCTCTCTAACATTTTTCCGTGGCACTGAGTGGTTCAGAGCAGGGGCAAGGAGGTTTGCAGAATCACTGAAGTGCTGCTGTCAGATGTCTGAAGGTCCTCAGCCCAGCCTCACACTTGGAGCAGGACTATCCACAGCAGGAGTATTCCCAGCCCTGGGTCAAGCTGGTTGTGTCTGCCTTACTTAGTTTGGGAAAACTAAGTTTGAGGGTGGGATGAAGAGCTCCCTTTCCTTCTGGGCTGCTGGGCTGCCCTCAGCCTTCTCTTTGCCCTGCTGGCTCAGCCTCTTCCTCAAGCCCTGGCTCCTGGGACCTCTGCAGGTTCCTCACCTCCCTCCTGAACTGGGGTCCTCTGCTCCCCACATCCCAGGTGTAGCCCCACGCAGGGCAGATAATCCCTTTCCTCAGCCCACCAGGCACATCTCATCTGCTGCTCTCCAGCTTAAGGTTTGCCACATTTGCATGGCTGTGCTCTGGGCTCTCCTGCACCAGGCAGAGCCCAAGTCAGAAGGAAGCACCCAGCTGATGTTGCATGCCATTTTGAGAGGAACTTGCCTGAGGTTTTGCATTTGGGAAGCCCCAGGGCTCGAATTGAAAACAGAATCTGTGCTCAGCAAGCTCTGGTCCCCAAGGAAGCTCCACTCAGAGCAGATGCCAAGCTGAGCCTCAGCTGTCACCCAGGAAGAAGGGTCTTGGGTGGAGACACTTGGACAGAAATGAACCTTTTCAGGCTCAAGAATAGATGGCAAAGCACACCAAGCTAATTTTCCCATAATTTTCTTAAAATTACACTCTAAATGCTCTTTAAGCCAGTTTGAGGATGTGGAGGATGTTTTTGTTTGACTGGAAGTGGCAGCATTGTATTTGCAGCTAAAAACCAGACTTGACATGGGAGCAGGGATCAGGTGAGGTGGGGTGGGTGGGGGAAGTGACAGATTTTTAAACTGAAAAGCTGCCAAAATTGATATGTGTTGACGGAATGCTTCTAAATTGCAAGTACTGCATTTCCTAAGACAAGGGAATGTGGGGAAGTGGCACAGAGAGGGAGAAAACTAAGTTCAGCACAGCCCTCATGGGGAAAAGGCCCCTTGTCTTTTCTGTCTTGGCTGTCCCCAGCCTGATTGTGTTTCCCCATGAAGTGGGAAAAATGTGTAGGATGGGGTCAGGAGCCAGGGAGGTGTGAGGAAACCACCCAGGGCTCTTCCACTACTGGGTTCCCTTTGAGGGAAAGCTGAAGAGACAGAAGGGCAATTGGAGCCTTTTCTTGTGTTTGGCCAAGATCAGAGGATGGGAGGTTTTCTGAGCCCGTCACTGAGGGAAGTTACTCTGTGATGAGGAGCTTTCCTGCCAGCTGAGCACGTGTGCTAAGTCAAAGAGCTAAGAAGCAAATAACGAGGGCTGCTGCAGCTAGGGTTCTCTTCTGGGACGTGGTAGCAGCACTTGCTGTGCTCTGCACATACAGCCACACTTCTCAGACATCCATTGCCTCCTCTTTGCAGAGTGGCTGATGGCAAAACAGTGCTTGAGGAATCACTCCTGGGTGCCCACGTGCCTTGCAAGAAACAGGATGAGCTGAGAGATTGCTTTGTTAGGCTTGCTTTGTTGGTTTTCTTCGGGAGAAAACTGAGCAGGAGGACAGACCTTTAGGTTTTTACCCACTCTCTCCTGCCCAAAAGGTCCCCAAAGCTCTTGCCTGTGCAGGTCTGTGTTCATCCACTCGGGCTCTGGGTAAATTTCTGTCCCCCCTGTGGTTTGGGAGTGTTTCTAGAAGCTCTGTTTCTTCATCCTCTGTGTGTGATGTTCAAAGGACACACCGTGGATTGCACTCTTCTGCAGGGTGTCAGCTGGTGTGTCTCCTGGGGATGGACCCTCTGGGAAACAAGGACTCTGGTACAGCTTCTGCCTTCTGCCTGGTGTCACAGGGCTGCCTGGCTCTTTGCAAGAGGAAAAATAATTATGTGTTCTGCAGTGGGAAGGTACAGCTTGTGCTATGCCAAGGACAGAGTGAAGGGAAGGAACACTGAGCGTGGCAGGGAGGGGATGAACTGTCCCTTACACAGATCTTCTCTTTCATGACTCCATGGCTGGAGCTGATCTGAGTGGAGCCTTCCACGACCCTGCCAGGGCCCCTGTGCCAGTGCTGGCTGAGCTAATTCAGGGAAAAATAACCTTAGGTGTGCTTTGTGTTGGGTTAAATCAGCCCCGTGTGATGGCTGTTGGCATGGCCAGAGACAGGGCCTGGTGCCTGGGAAGGGGCTGGCAAGGCAGGTCCTGCCTTGGCAGAATTAGAGGGGTTTAAATTGCAAGAGGACCAGCTGCATGGGGAAGAGGAGAAAGGGGAAGAAATTCATCCACAAATCCCTCGAGCTGGCTGGCATCAATGCAAGCAGCCCCTGACCCAGTCCAGCAGCCACTGCCTGTGAGCTGAGGCTGCTTCAGCTGCTGAGTGACACACACCTGGCCTGAAGGTAAATATCCTTGCTGTCTCCTGCTTGGGTTTTTGGTAAAGCTCAGGCTCTTGGGGGAGTTGGTGCTGGGTCTGCCTGAGCAGTCTGGAGGTGCAGTTTGACCTGGGTGTGTTGGGTCTGTTTGTCCTGACAGTGCAAGTGGGCTCTGCTGATTTTGCTCAGAGGAGCAGGAGGAAAGGAAGCAATTTCTGCAAATTTAGTAAGAAAGTCCTTAAATCTAATTGCTGGAAGTGGTTAGGGAAGCTGACAGACTATAATCAGCTTTGTGACTCTTTTCCAGCTCATCAGCAGTGCCAGTGGTCCTTGGCTGAGCTCAGGAAGCTCTGCTGCAGCAGGTGAAAAATGAGAGCAGCTCTCACCCAGCCACGGAGCAATCCCACCTGTGAGAGCAGCACTGCACAGGCCAGGGCAAACAGCAGGGGTGTAAGGACCTCTGGATGGGAATCAGCCAGGAAAGCCCTGCTTAGATGGGATGCCCAGATTCAAAAAAGGATGATAAAACATTTTCAGAAGTTATTTATACTCAGTTGTAGCAAAGGGGAAAGCCAGGGCTGAAGTTGTTGGTTTAAATTGCAGTGACCCTTCCGAGAGATGAGTTTTCCTAATAACAGTGCAGTGGCTTCATGCTAATTGAGAATGAGGAGTGACACAGCTGTGAACATCAGGAGGAGTGAGAGCTGTTGCAGAAGGGAAATTTCTCAGTGCTAGAGGCAGCAAGGCCTGTTATTTCTGAGAAAGTGTTCTGGAATTGTGATGTCTCCCTGCGATTTTAGACAATTTCATCTGTATCAGAGGCTGAGAGTGTGTGCTGTTTCACTGATGGGGTCAGTGGTGGACATGCTCCCTGACACCACTTTTATCATGGGCATTCTCTGTGTTACTGTTATCTCATGTGCTAATAAATAATTTTCCTGTAAATTTTCAGATATTTCATTTCTGGGCCTGGGAGACAGTTACTCAGAGAATTACAGAATATTATGTGTTCTTCAGATGTCACCCAGACACAAATGCCTTGGGAGAGGGGGCTGTATTTCAGCCCAAATGACTGAGCTACCAGGACACAGCTGCTTTGTGAGCTGCCAGAGCGTGGGGTGACCACACATGACTTCATGTGACGTAATGCAGCAGAGCATGACATCTGAACCTTTCATCATGTGGGGTTTGAATGCACTTGGCAGCAACACTGGGCACAGGCTGAACCCCACTGGCACAGCTGGGGTGTAGCTGCAGGTGGGACTGACCCCCATGGGGAAAGCAAAGGGCTGCTTCTCATCACTGGGGGGCCAAATCAGACACTCTGCTGGTGCTGCTGAAAGGACTCTTCTGCTTGAAAGCAACGGGTGAGACACTGCAGTGGATTGTGGATTATGAATTCCCTCTGGCTCACTTAAAAACCTGGTCCTTAATTCCTTTATTACAAATCATCTGCTGTCCTTTTGCTGCTGAGAAGGGGCAGTTGTTCATCAGGTGAAGCTGGGAAAAGACACGAGCCTCTGGGGAAGCAGAGGCACCAGTGAGGTGCAGGGAAATGGGGTTTTTTTTTTCACTGTCCTTGAATTTTCAGAAATGCAGGGACAGGCCCCTGCTCAGCCATCGTTTTCCATCCCTCAGTCAGCAGCAGCCTGACCCTGATCCTGGGTGGGAAGGTGTCTGGCACCCTTCAAGCCCCTACTTCTGCCTTTGCCAGATGGATGTATGCTGGTTTCCAGGAAATGCCCTGAACAGTCAGGAGTACCTGAACCCCTTCACGGGACAGCAGGGAATGTTTTCAAGCTGAGACAGGGCAGGGGTAGAGGACGTCGTAGGAAAAAATTCTTCCCTGTGAAAGTGGTGAGGCCCTGGAACAGGGAAGACACGGAGAAGGTGGAATTCCAGAATATCTCCTTTGCCTCAGTGTTTTCTGCTGAAGTTTGCCTCAGGAGTCACAGACCTCAGAGTTAGAGAAGGAGGCTGAAGAAAGGAAGACTCCCACCTGGACATAGATGGTTGGGTTGGAGATCAGCCAGACTGACACCCACAAATCCATGGGCCCTCCTGGGATGCACCCGTGGGTGCTGACAGAGCTGGCAGAGGCTGTTGCTAAGCCAGTCTCTGTTTGGAACAGCTGCCCAGGGAGGTCACGGGGTCTCCCTCTTTGGAAACATTCCAGATGCTCCTGGCTGTGTTCCTGTCTGCCTGCTCTAGGTGACCCTCCCTTGGGGGCTGCTGGACTGCATGATCTCCAGAGGTCCCCTTAGCAATTCTGTGATCCTGTGATTCTGCTTCCCAGAGCTGCTGTGGCTGCCCCATTCCCTGGAAGTGTCCAAGGCCAGGTTGGATGGGGCTTGGAGCTCCCTGGGATAGTGGAAAGTGGAAAGTGTCCCTGCCCTGGCAGGGGGTGGAACGAGATGAGCTTTGAGGTCCCTTCCAACCCAGACCCTCCTCTGTCTCTAACCCCTGGGGGTGGCTTCTCTGCTGAAGCTCTGGGATGGAGTATTTGGCTGCTGCTGCATATGAATCAGAGGCCTCCACCATCCCAGACCTGTGATGCTCTGGGCCTCAGTGGTCCCATTAGTACAACCAATAATTATGTTGTCCTGTGGCTGTTGTTGATAATATTCATTATTTATTTATGTGCTATTTATCTTATCAACATTCAGATCAGCTGAGATTACACCAATGACCACACTTTTCCCCTCTTATCACCCTGAAAAGTCACATGTGGAGTTTGAATTATCTGATGTGATGAGTTTGGCTCAAGCCAAAGCAACACAGAGGCCCAAGAGCTGCAGGGCCAAAGGTCTGACCCCTCTTCTCTGCAGGGTCTCTGGTATCCTGCTTGCCCAGCAGGAGCAGGACACAGAGCAGAAGTCCAGCTCCTCCCTGGGCTGCAGCCTGGGCAGGCTGGATGGTGCAGGGACGTGGGGGTGCAGAACCCACCCAGAGTGGGTCAGCCTGCATGGATTGCTCTGGTGCAGTGTCTGATAAGTCTCTGAAGGCTGATAAGGGCTTCGTGCAGTCCCTGAATGGCAGCTGTTCCCAGATTCAGGTGAAACACTGGGAAGATCTCCAAGTGCTGGTGCATGGCTCAGACAGGGACTGCTGTGAGGGAAAGGTTTTAGTCCCTTAGGGGCAGGATTCCATTCAGATGGAATTTGAAGTTTTGTTCTGATGTTTGTAACAGACATGGACAAATGTGGTCATTTCCCTCCATGTGAATGAAACCCCGTGGGACTGGCTGAGCTAAAGAATGAGCTTGTGTACAGACAGAGAACCCAGAGAGGGCTCATCTGGATCCTCCCAAGGCCGGAGCAGCTCTTGCTCTGGCTCTAATGAAAGCTGGACAACACCTTGCTTAAAAGCATCCTGCAATTTTGGGTAAGAAGCAACACCCAGTGTGGTGCGAGGTGAGGAGCTGAGTGAAGTCTGTGGCCAAGGTGGGTGTAAACAGGCTGAGCCACAGGGAAGTAGTTTAAAGCTCGTGCATGAGAGATGATCATGGCTGGGATGAGGTGCTGTGGTGGGGGAGACATGGTGGTTATCCCAGGGACCACAGGCTGCAGGGCACAGCATCAGCGTTCTGCAGGGCAGAAGGAAGGGAGAGCCCTTTGGGAATTGGATGGGAGTCAGGGCAGGTGCAGCAGAAGCATCCATCCCATGGACAGGCACACTGCCTGGGTGGTGTCCTGCAGTGATTCAGGATGTCCCAGCAGCAGCAGGGATCAGTGGCTGGGGTGGGGCAGCCAGGAAAGAGCTGGCACGGCACGGCTGGTGCAGCTCCTCTGGTTCCTCCCCAGCCCTGTTGCTGTCCTGTGAGATGTTTTGCTGGAACATGCTGTGTGTGGAGCTGCCCTGGCGTGGTTCTCTGGGAGGGAGCATTTTGTTATCAGCTCTGGTGAGAAATTTTCAGGCTGGCCTTTCTGTGGGGATGCCAGCAGCCTGAAGCCAGGTACAGGTCTCTGGTAAGCCAGGGGGACCTGCTGTACCCAGTGGAGTCACTGCTCAGGTCCCATGAGGTTTGGGTCCCAGGGATTACCTTATTGTGGTTTTTTTATCTTTTTTTCTTCTGTTAGAGCCAGGATTAAATGCTTGAGAGATGCAGTTCATGTTCAGACTCAGTTGTTTATTAATTCTTATCTAGTACAGCCTCACAGCTTGTGAGTTCTAGCTAACAAAGTGGAAAATGGCTTTGTCCCTATCTCCTTCCAAGGCCTTTTAAGAACAAATTCNGCCTGTCAGCACAGAAAGCCTGGAATTCTCAGTGCCCAGGGTTCCAACACCTGATCACTCTTCCAGCTACCTGACAAGAGGCTGTAGCAAGGTGTGGGTCTGTCAGCTGGGACAGGAAAAGAGGACACAGCCTCAAGTTTGCATCAGGGGAGGTTCAGGTTGAGCAGCAGGAAGAATTTCTACATGAAAAGGGTGGTCAGGCATTGGAAGGGGCTGCCCAGCAAAGTGGTGGAGTTCCCATCCCTGGAGGTGTCCAAGGAGCATCTGAAGTGGCATTGAGTGCTGGGTGACGAGGCAGGGAGTGGTCACAGGTTGTTCTTGATGATCCTGGAGGATTTTTCAAGCTAAATGATCCTGTAATTCTGTCTCCCATCTGTGCCACTGGCCCTTTGCAACCTGCCCTGGGAATGTGGGCTGCATCCCAGGACCTGGGACCAGGGATGGGTGGTGTCCCAGTGAGATGAGATGCACCCAGCACTGGGGCACTTGGAGCCTGTGCATTTCCAGGCACAGCCATGGAGAGGAGGCTGGAGGGGGTTCACATCCTCAGCCCCTCTCCCTGCCCCTGCCCCTGCAGGGCCAGCTGTGCAAGCAGAGCAGCAGCCCCTGGTGCCCCCACACCTGCATAACCCAGCCTGCTTGGAGGCCTAACAGGTGAGAAAACCCCAGTTTGATGGATGGGATTGATACTTTCTCCCTTTATTCTCCACCCATCTGTCAGGGCTGCCCTGACTTTTCACAGCCACATGTGGACATTGCCTCCAAGCTGCAGAGGAGCCAATGCCAGGTGCCACCTGCCAGGGGCAGATCCTCCTGACCCTGGGCCCATTTTTTGGTTGATGTTTAAGGACAGGGTGGTCTGTGTCCTACTCTGTCTCCCAGGCATGGCTGTACATTGCCCCAAGGACTGGACACCAGCTCTGTGCTTGCACAGTTGTTGCCCAAGGCTGAATGACTCCCTGGAGGACTCTTCTGTGACATTAAGCCAAAATGCAAAGTATCTGTCCATGGGGGACAGCAGATGGGTTAAGCAATGTCCTGCTGCAACCACCTGCACTGGGGCTTGTCATTGACTGACTTGGACAGGAAAGTGGTGGAGGGGAGGTGGATTCTCAAGTGGTGCAGCAGCTTGTTCTGCAGTGAGAAGAAGGGCTTGTAATACCAGTGGTGGTCTCAGACTGTAGCTCTGGTTCGTGCCTGAGATGTTTTGGGTTTCTGAAACTTTGTCCCAGAGACTTTTCTGCCAACAAGAGACACGTTTTCCTGACTGTAACCTTTGTTTGCATCCCTTTCCCTTGGGAGGGACTTATCCTTGATGTCCCTCTGGTTTGACCAATGTGAAGAAGTTTGTCTTTGTTTCACCCATTGAGTTGCTCTCTGTAGAACAGCATAAAAGGGCAGAAATCACCAGAAATAAAGGGAGTCATTGTCAGCCTTCTGAGTCAGAATCTGTGTCGTTGTGGTCTTTAACAACATCCTCAGACCACCCCCCCTACTCAGTGCCAGCAGATGACCAACACAGAGGAATGGCTGGGCTTTCCAGGAGAGCTCTCCTGGGTCAGAGTGCCATGCTCCAGGTGGCTGCCACCCTCCCCTTCATGACACTCGAGCCTTAGGTTGGCAGTCCCCAGGAGATGCTCCAAGAAGGCTGACAGGACTTGTGCACAAAACCTCACACCCAGGCTGGAACTTTCCCAAAGCAGTGAATGATGATTGTCCCCACCTTTAGGAGACAGAGAACCTGAGGCATTGCAGAGGGCCTGGGGGCTGTCCCCTGACACAGCCCTGCAGGACCGTGCTGCTTGGCAGAGACTCTGAGCCTCATCCACCACCTTTGCTGCACACTGGGGTGGGGCTGAGGCTGTTGCATCCCCACCTACACACCACAGTGGGGGGGTTCTTCCCCTTCCATCTCGGAGGGGCTGGCTCCTTGTGGTGTTTGTGAGGTAGCTGAGGTAAAAGATCCCAGCTGCAGGGATCTCGTAGCTCTCCTGAGGCCAGCCTCATGCAGCTGAGGGGGAGCAGGCAGTGCAGAGCTGCTCTGTGTTGGTATCCGTGTGCCAGCCCGAGCACAGGCAGAGCAGGAGGAGAAGGAGCTGGGAGTCAGAAGGATTTATCTTGTCTATCTCCAAGTAGGGCAGAGTGCAGGAGGGAGCGGCCACATTTCTACCGTGCTGGGCGTGTTCTCCTTCTCCCCTCAAAGAAAGAAAGCCATCTTCACACCTACTGCTGCTGTGATGTGCAGGCTTCAGGGGGCCCAGAGCCACAGAGGACTCAGCCCCATCAGATGAGCTCCCCTGGTCCTTTCTCTTTCCAAGCTGCCCTAACAAATGCAGCAGCTCTGGGAGGAATGGGACTCACGAGGCTGCTGTGGGACCCTCGGGGGTCTTGCTGTGGGGAGCAGGTTGCCAGGCTGGGAACACGTGTGCTCCTGGCAGCACGGGCACTCTCAGGAGCACGGGCAGCTGGGCTGTTGAGCTGCTCTTTTCCTTGTGGTGCTTGTGCCTGAGGTAACACACCAAGGAGGTTTCCAAGCCCTCTGTGGTTGGGGTAGGCATAACCCATGGGAAAAGACTGGAGGAAGCATCTGCAGGTGATTTTGTAGGGCCTGGTGCACCTGGGGAGATGAGATGCACACAGCACCGGGGCACTTGGAGCCTGTGCATTACCAGGCACAGCCATGGAGAGGAGGCTGGAGGGGGAACTGGGGGAGGCACATCCTCAGCCCCTCTCCCTGCTGTGGGCAGACAGACAGAGATGCTTCTGAAGGCAGCCTTGTGGTTGATATGTTGCAGCTGTGTTAGTTATCCAAGAGTGGGAACAGCCTTGCCCTGACAGCCAGGGTGTGATAAAGGGTCAGTTAGCTGGTAGGGTGTCAGCTGGAGTCTGCTGGCTGCGTGTGAAGGGCTGNCAGCTGTGTTAGTTATCCAAGAGTGGGAACAGCCTTGCCCTGACAGCCACGGGTGTGATAAAGGGTCAGTTAGCTGGTAGGGTGTCAGCTGGAGTCTGCTGGCTGTGTGTGAAGGGCTGGGGACAGGAGGTTGGGTGAGGGACAGAACAGGTAATATGCCCTAGGTAAGAGAGACAGTGTTAGGTGGCCGTGCTAGGGAGCAGAAGGAGCGAGCCAGAACTGGAGAAGAAAGAGAGAAACACTTGGAGATGTGTGGAGCTGATCTTAAAAAATACAGAGAAAAGGTATGGGAGACTCTGGGATAACAAGGTGCTGATGCTTGGAGCTTTCTGGTGGTTTTTAACGAAGCACTTTGAGTGCAGTGTCTGTCTCCACTACCACATATTGACTACAGCACCCTGCCCCTGCAGGGCCAGCTGTGCAAGCAGAGCAGCAGCCCCTGGTGCCCCCACACCTGCAGAGCCCAGCCTGGGGGTGATGCTTGGAGGCCTGACTGGCAGTCTCAGGAGCACAGGCACTTGGGCTGTTTTGCTGCTCTTTTCCTCCAGCCAGATGTGCCTGAGATGACACAGAAGGAGCTTCCCAAGCCCTCTGTGGTGGGGCTGGGCATAACCCATGGGAAAAGACTGGAGGAAGCATCTGCAGGTGATTTTGTGATGCCCAGTGCCAGGGTGATGGAGGCACACAGAGGCAGGGCCTGGCCAGGCTGTCCTGGGAAGCTGGGTAAGGCTGAGTGCTGCTTCCTGCCTGCTGAGGGTGGGTTCAGCTCATTGCTCCTCACCATGGAGCTGCTGTGCACTCATCCCACGGGCACGTCTCACTTCCAGGGAAGGCAGGGAGTGGCTCTGCACGGGGCTGTGTTTGGCAGGGCAGGACAGGGCACACTGGCACGGATCACACCTGGTTCTGGGAACGGCCAGGTGCCTCCTGTCCAGTCAGACCTGTCCCTCTGGCAAGCTCTGAGGGAGGATCTTCGGGGGAAGATGGTTGATGTTACAAAATCTGCCACAGGCTCTTGCTCCTGGGTCACACAACCCCATCATTCAGCTGAAGGAAGCAGCTGCCTCCCTCATAGCAAAGATAATGGACATCCAGTGCTCAGTTTGGAGTCCTAATTAAGGCCCAGATCTGCAGGTCCAGCTTCCTGGAAGAGTGCTGGGATTAGTGCAGAAACAAGGGCAGGGGATACTGACAGCAGGGATGGAAAGGGTAGCAGACCACTGGTGAGCTGCTCCTCAAACCACCCAGCTGCAGCAGCTGAACTGGTTGTTTGTAAACCCAGCTCCTCCAAAGCTTCTCACCGTGCCCTGCCACTGCTCCCCTCCAGGCCTGGAGCCCTGCTGCTCCAAGAGGAGCACAAACCCACCCTGGCAGCTTACATCACCCCCAAACAAGGGCAGCCCCACGCAGCAGAGACTGGGGAGGGAGCAGGGAGCAGCAAGGAAGGGATGTGGCTAGGACAGGTCATGCTGTGACTCAGTTCTGGCAGGTAAAGCCCCTGTGCTGTCCCTGCTGCAGGCATTCCTGTGAAACTGTGGGCACTGGGAGAAGCACACAGGGTGTGACTCAGAGCAATCAGCTCCATTTGCATATTTTTGCATATGATCAAATCTTTTTGGCAGTCCATTTGGAAGGAGCTCCACTGGAGCAGGATCTGGTGTGACTGAAGGTCCCCACTTCCTTGAGGATTACTGGCCCCAAAGGCTCAACTCCCCAACTCTGCTGATGTGAAGGAGGCTCCTGTTCTCCTAAACTGCTTGAGGACGTTTTTGGGACTTGTTGCTTTAACAGGGGATGAAATCAGTGAGGAACACTTGGATCCCCACCCGGGCTCTCTCCAGGTGCCTGTAAATAGGTGGCAGATCATTCAGGTCACAAACTGGCCTGGGTCACTTGGAGTGGTTCTGCCGTCGCTGGAGCGTGAGTTCACGTATGAGCTGTGGAAACACAGAGGCAATCAGCTGAAAATACACCGTGGAAACCAAGGGAACCTATAATTAAAGGTTAAAAGTTGCAATTAATGCTGCCTATGTGAGGATCTCAGCTTTTTATGGAATCCAGACACTCTCTGGCACTCCCTGTTTCCACGGGGCAGGCAGAGAGGGCAGCGATGGCTGCAGGCAGGAGAGCAGGTGGGATGGGAAGGGACAGCACCGTGCACACACCCACAGAGCCTGGCACAGCTGCTCAGACATGTGCAAAGGTGTAAACAAAACATCACCCGTTTGTATAATCCTCCTGGCAACGTTTGGGGTTTTATCTGCTCCTACTGAACCATGGGGAGGTGGGAATGGGGGATGTGTGCTGGGCTCTGCTTGGACACAGGTGTCAACAGCAGGTCAGCCACGTGTTTCAGGTCTGGAATAAGTGCCAGGAGGTACAGCTGTGATGAGTAAAATGCACCCAGAGAAGCCAAGTTATCTCCTTCTTGGGTGCTGTGATCTGTCCCAGGGATCACTCTGAGGAGCAGCTGCAGCAAAGAGCTGTGCTTTGGTAGAAGCTTCTCAATGCATCTGTGTTGCTTTGCAGTTGAGCTGTGAAGTGCTGGGAAAGAGGGAAGCTCTGCACGGGTGCTGAGGATCAGATATGAGTTTGATGCATTCGCTTGGAAATCAATATTAACCCGGGCTGTAAAACTCTATTGACAAGTGTGGGCAAATAGAACCATCTCCAGCTGGGAAAACGAGGTCTGCAAGAGCAAGGTGACGGGTTCACCCTCAAAAAGAAGTCAAGGACAGTGCCTCCTCCACAGGACCCAGGCATCCTGGTCACCAGCAGGCTCACAGGATGAACTTAGCTCTTAAAACGTGCAGGTGGACGAAGGAACAGGGACTGACTGAAGGCGCAGACAAGAGGAAGTCTGATCTTAAAGAGGGAAAAAAGCTCTGAGTTTTTCTAGGAATGTGCCTGAAGTTACATTGTGACCTACTGTCCCTGATAAAATTTATGCAGGTTGATTCTTTGGAGGACTGCTAACTTCAGCATGTAACTAACTCCCTGTTCCTTGTCCTCGTGGTTGGTGCCCAGAAGCAGCGTGCCCTGTGTGAACCCAGCATGCTGGTACCTCCTCCCTCTCCTCTGAGGGTGAAAAGGGGCCGTGGAATTTCAGTCTCAGGGTAGTGAATGTGACTTCCTTGACACAGAAGCTCTTTGCACAGAGGAGTGTGACTCCTGGAGCAAGATGGGATCTGTGGCTCATGGATTGTCCTCTGCCAAGTGGCTCATCCTGCAGTCCCCTCCTGTGCACTCTCCCAGCTGGAGCCTTGTGGATGCCCCTCAGCTGCTTTCAGCAGAACTCTGAGCAAAAGGCAAGAGCACAAACTGGCTGGTTCAACAGCAACCAAACCTTCCTTGCCACGCTGCCAACAATTCCTTCAGCACCCGGGCTTGGAATGGTCTCATTTCCCTGCCTGTTGGCCATGTTTCCCAGAAGCTGCTATTTCAGGCCTGCTGTCTGTATGAAATTAGCTCTTGAGAACATGTATTCATCTGTGCTGCAAGCAGCCTCACTGGTGTCCGTGCAGCTGCTCCAGGTTTGCAGGGCTTTGCCTGCTGGCTACAGGGGTGATGTAGCCTTGGTGCACAACGGGGATTTTTGTCAAGTTCCTGCTGCTCTGATTAAATGAAGCTCCTCCTGGGGTCATTCAGCTGCTTGATAGCTGCTCTGTCTTGTGGAGGTTTTCTCTCACTCAGCTACTGAATGCTTTTCCAAACATTTGGAGGAGCTGGGTTTACAAACAACCAGTTCAGCTGCTGCAGCTGGGTGGTTTGAGGAGCAGCTCACCAGTGGTCTGCTACCCTTTCCATCCCTGCTGTCAGTGTCCCCTGCCCTTCCTGCATCACTCTCCCAGTGCAGGCAGAGCAGTGGTGCTCAGCCCTTCAGCAGAGCCCAGCTGTGGCACCACAGGGCTGAGGAACGTGGGGATGAGCAGCGGGGTTGTGACCAGGGGTGTCACAAACTGCCAGGAGAAGTGGTGGCCTTGGGGTGCACAGGAATGTGGGCCGTTGAGAAGACACCCACAACAGCCTGAAAGCAGCTGGCATTTCCTCAGTGCCTTGGTCTCCAGAGGTCACCCTGAGTGCCATGTGAGGAGCTGTGGCACGGCCACGGGTGACTCACAGCAGTGCCCTGCTGTCCTGCAAGCTCTGAGGTGACCTTGCTGTGACACCTGTGCTGGCACCTCCCCAGGGCTGGCGGGGAGCAGATCCATTCCCTCATTCCAGGGTGGGTCAGCACAGCCACTGCCTCCAGCTGAATGTGTGGCATGGGGGTGGTCAGCAGCCATCCTGCCCCCTTGGACATTGTGCTTGGCTGTGCTGGGTTGATGGTTGATGATCTTAGAGGGCTTTTCCAACCTAAATGGTTCTGTGATTCACCACCAGGTCCTCCCTGAGCAAGTCCTGGCTGAATCCAGACCATTGCAGGACAGGTGGGGGCAGTGATTGGGATCAGGTCCTCAAGCTGCTCCACACATGGGGTTGCTTCTTGAGGACACCCTGAGAAGCTGCAGCTGAAGAGGTGAATGAGTGAGGAGCCAGCCAGCCAGCAATGCAGGCACTGGGAAAGGAAAAAAACTGACATCTTGTCTCAGGATTCTGCTCTGTTATAAAAGAACATTTACAGATTCATGTTCCTCCCACGGCTAGGGTTATTTTCTATCATGAAGGAGCAAGAAGATAAACTAAAACACAACAACCTGCTCCTTTACAAAGCAAGCAAACAAACAAAGAGCCTCAGCAGCTCTCAAAAGACAAATAGAAATGAGCCATCTGATGTTCATTCAGTGCAGAAACACTGATGGCACAGTGGGGCAGATAAGCCACAGCTTTGTCAGAGAGGCTTGGAGGGAGATGTGGCTACAGAGGTGCAGCTTTGCCCCGTGTGGGACAAATCTGACCAATGCACCAAACCAGAGGCTGCCAGGGAGGTGTCCAAGAGCCAGCCCTGCTGGGGAGGCTTCTCCTGGGTGGCAGCACTGCAAATGTCCCTGGGCTGTGCGTGCTGCTGCCCTGGACTTGGTCCCAGTGCTGGAGCAAGGGCTTTTCCATCCCCATCCTGCAGTGAGCACTGAGCCCTGGGACAGCCACTCAGGGCTCCTTGCAGGTGCAGTGGCTCTCCAGGTGTGAGCACTGTCCAGAGCTTGCAGTGCCCCCAGACAGGCAAGAGCAGAGCTGCACTGAGCCTTGCAGCTCCAAGCTCCTCTGCTGGGGGGGACCCACCTGCAGCTCCTGCCAACGGAGGGAGCACAGCAAACACCCCACAGGCACGAGCAGTGAGCATTCCCTGGGGTTCTGCCTGGCATTGCTGGGCCTGCTGCTGGGCTCCTAGCAAGCCTCAGGAAGGAGCCCCTGTGCTGGAGCTCATACCAAGAACCCCAAGCTGGGGAACTCTTCACCTCCCCTTTGGTCCCAACCACCAGCAGGGACTGGGGACCTGGGGGTGCCCACAAGAAGATGCACAGGTGTTTCTAAATCCTTCTTTGTCCACAGCGAGTTGAAGGTCACTGCTTCATGGCTCCACTTCTGACAGTCCCTTCTCGTGGGACGAGGCTGTCAGAGCCTTCTCTGAAAATGCTCTTCTTGAGGAGGAGGCATTTGTAGAAGATTTTTTGTGCTGTGGCTGTCGTTAAGGACACTGCTCCTTCAGATCTCAGCCTGAGATTTAGGCAGGCCTTGAAGGCTGATCACCAGAAGCACTTGGGAAGGGTGAGTCAATCAGGGAGGCTCCCAAGGTCTTCACAACAGTGCATTACAGAGGGACAGGGGGCAGTGAACATAAACTGAGAACTGGAGTTTCTGAATGGCTGTGAGGAAAAACATCTCTGCCACGAGGACAGTCAAGAGGTAGAATAGGCTGCTCAGAGGTTTTGCAGTCTCCACCCCTGGAAATTCTCAAGGCAGCACTGGGTAAAGGTGTGACAACCCGGGCTGATCTCCCAGCTGAGCACGCCTCGAGCTGGAGGTTGGACTAGAAACCTCCAGAGGTTCCTTCTGACCTGAATTCCTCTGTAAGTCTGTGAGCCTGAGAGCAGAATGGGACCAGCTCCTCAGGGATCTGTGCCAGAAGGATGTGGGCTCTGGGGGTGGGTCTCCAAAGACAGCTCCTCAGAAGAGCTTCAGGATGAGACAGAACGTAAGAAGCCAGGGTAGAATCCAGGGGAGAGCACGAGCAGGGCCATGTGTGGGCCCCTAAAGCCCTGCTCCCCTCCACGACAGGGCTGAGCAGAGGCTGGAAGCACACATTGGTCCACGTCCTTGACCCTCTGCATGCTTTTATCTGCAGTGGGACAAGCCCAGACTGTGTCTGGGGACACTGGTGGCTTTGCAGGCCTTTGCAAGATGCTCACTTCTCACCTGGGTGTCTTTCTGCCCCGTGTGGGAGAGCCCAAAGGCACCAGGAAGTCGGAGTGAAATGGATGCTGCAACAATAAGCCCTTCACAGTCCGGGAAAGGGCTGCAATTTGAGATCCTGCAAGTGATTAATTGCAAGTGCTGGAAACACTCCCTTTCCTTGCACTCAGGAGTTCCAGGTGCATTGGGGTGATGCTGTGGGTTTGTCCCCTGTCTGTTCCCAGGAAAACTCCGTGTGATTTGTCACAGGGGAGCTTGGGCCAAGAATGTTGGACGCCAGGATACACATTTTCTTGAATGTTCCCTTTTTTTCCAGGCTGTGAAGAAGGCACCCTTTTAAGAATCAATAAATTTGTATGCAGATTCCCAGCGCATGAATAATTCATGGCTATAAGAAAGGGGAAACACTATAGTGGTTTGATTATGCAGTTGGTTTAAATAAGCAAAATTAGTTGTTAATGAGATCCCTATGCATATTTAGGAAAGCTGAATAATTTATTAAGAGCCAAGAAGTGAGGCTGGAGAAGGGAGGAAAAATCCAAGCAGCTCTTTTGAGATTGATTGTGTTCCTGTGCTTGGGGGATGAGAGGGCACAAATTAACCCCTTTTTGAATAAAACACAGCCAATGCACATGCTGTCAGGAAGCAGCTCTGCAGAGAGACCAGGTGATGTCCTTGCCCAGACACTTGTGCAGCAGACTATGAATTCAGGGTAATCATCAGATGGCATCCCAACTGTCGGGCAGTTCAGGGCCCTGCAGCCCAGGAACATCCATTTTGTTCCAGCCTGTGGTGAATCAACAGTCTGACAAGGAGAAGTACACTGTCCAAGCTCCTAAATCACAAATGCTGGACAGGAGAGGGACTTCGTTGGACAAGGAGAGGAAAAAACCAAACCAAACCAAACCCAACAAAACAAACCACCCCCCCTCAAAAAAAAAAAAAAAAAAAAAAAAAAAAA
>VWYO01005740.1:217178-227257 GCA_013400275.1 Rhadina sibilatrix | reverse complement strand
TGTAAACCCATAAACTGTTACCCGTCTCTATTCACTTATGAATCTTTGATCTAACTATTTGCCCACTTCTTCATGAAGGCACGGCAAAAACGCTTTAGCCTTTTAACCTTTTTAGCCTAAAAGATCACCAAAAAATCATAATTTAGCCTAAAAGACCCCCGTCCCATCTCCCCTATTAATCCGTACACCATCCATTCCTTATCCCTTTTCCACTATAAACCCATAAGCTAACTCTTACCCATCCCTATTCTCTTATAAATCCTTGACCTGACTATTTACCCCGCTTCTTCACGAAGCCAAACCCCGGCTTCCTCCAGCAGCTTTTGACAGCGCATCCTGCGGCCGCAGCTCCTTCCTTGCGCAAGGCGAGCCCCGAGCGCGCCATGGGCAGCGCCCGCACGGGCCGGGATGGGCAGCGGGAGCGGCCGCGGCTCCGGGACGTGGAGCTGGAGCCCCCCGGGACCCCCTGGCTGCCAGGGAGCTCTCGCAGGTAACGGGGGGATCTGCAAAGGGGGAAGGAGCTGCCCCGGCCCAGCGCTTTGTGCTCCCGCGGGGAGCGGGGGGTCTATGGGGGGGGTGGTGGGGGGCACAGCCCGGGCTTGCTCGGCCACCGCTGTCCCCAGCAGAACGGGGAGCTGCAGACAAAGGCACCGCGGGGTTGGTACAGCGAGTGCAGTGCCTTCAGAGCCCAGCGCCAGGACGGGGAAGTGAAACCCAGCGGCTCCATCCCAGCGCCCTCCTTTATGGGGCTCCCTCTGCTCCCCACCCCCGCCCCACGCCCAGACGCCTGTCCTGTCCCTCAGACCTGCCCGGGGGTGTCAAAGGCTTGTCCTGCTCTCGTCCCACACCTCTCACCAGCATTGCGTCCCCCTTGGGGTCACCCAGCGGGGACCACAGGTCACCATCAGCCCCCCGTGCGCACACGGGTGTGCCCCACGCAGGTGGGAACCGGCGCGTGTGGAGCCCCCGGGGCAGCTCCCACCCGCAGGATTCCCCAGGGCGGCAGCTGGAGTCACCGGGCCAGCAAACTCCCCGTGCTTCTCCCCAAAACCACCCCGCCGAGGCTCCCCAGGCCGCTGCTTCCCCTTTTCTCGTGTTCTTCCTCTGAGGCGGCCCCGAGGGCAGCGGGAGCCGCGGGGTGACGCTGCCCCCCGGGCCCGTGCAGGGCCAGCTCCGCGCTCCGCAGTGCCCGCCCGGACACGGCTGCCCCCGGACTGGCCACTCCCATGCCGGGCACGCCGGGGGAATGCCCCCCTCGGCCCCCCGGCTCAGCCCTCATCTACAGCAACGTGGGTGAGTGACGCCCCGGCCCCGCCGTGCCCCTGCCTGCAGAGGTGGCGCCTCGGGCAGTGGCACGAGCCCCTCTGCTGTCCCTGTCCTCCCCCCCGTGTCACCCCTCTGGCTGCTGTCGGGCATNCATGTCTGTCCCTCCCTCCCTCCCTCCCTCCCCAGGAGAGCTGCGGGCCCACCTCGTTCCCCGCAAGGCCAGCCGAGGGGAAGCTGCTGGGAGACCCCTCCCTCAGCCCGGCCCGGACCCCCTGCCTCCCCCGCTGCCCAAAAAGCAGCTCCAGCGAGCCGAGTCCCTCCCGGAGCCGGGGTCATCCCAGCGCTGCCGTGGCGACCCCGAGCCGCGGGCTGGCAGCACCCTCTACAGCATCCCCGCGCTGCACGGGCAGGGGGCTCCCCCGCGGGACGGACCCTCCTGGGCACCCAAGAAGCCCCTGACCAAGTCCCAAAGCCTGGGGGAGCCGCCGGCCCCCAGCAGCCCCCAGGCAGCCCCAGCCCCCAGCCCGAAGGAGCTGACATTTGGGACGGCGGACGGGGAGCTGGGGCAGCTCCTGGAGAGCCCGGCCGGGGTCTGTGGGGTGGTTTTGGGGTGCCAGGAGGCCTCCCTGGCCCGGCTGTCGGCTCGGATGCAGGAGGAGCTGCTGGGGCCCGAGGAGAGGCAGCAGCTGCTGCAGGCAGAGCTGGCAGGGAAGCGCTGGGCAGCGCTCGCTGTCCTGGAGCCCCGGCCCTGCTGCCAGAGCGGGGACGCCTGGTACTTCAGGGTGGGCTTCAGCTTCGAGCACAGCCAGCTGCAGCTGGCAGCCAAGGTAAGGGGGAAATCGGGGTAAAAGCCCTGGGTGGTGCAGGGGGAGCCAGGAGATCCGGGAGCCCTGGCTTTTCCATGGAACACGACGCTGGGGCCACTTCCCCTTTCTGCTCCCGCTTCTGCCTTCGCTGCATGAGAGCTGCTGGTGGGGGCTGGGTGATGAGGGTGACACTTCCCGTGGGCCCTGCTGGGGGACGTGACCTGGTAACTCAGCCAGAGGGGCCAGCACGTGCAGAGGAGAGGCTGGAGCAGAGCTGGCTGCCCAGGAGAGCAGCATGAGACCCCAGCCCATATAGGGGCTGCACTCATGTCCCAGCTCTTGCTCAAAGCCATCCTGGCTCCGTTCCTAGCTTCAGAGGGTGCAGGGGGACCCCAGCACCACGTGTGGGTCAGAGCTGGCAGGGTGGCCCAGCCCAGGACAAGGCTCTGTCCTTGCACAGCTGGCCCTGTCCTGTGTGTCCCTGCAGGTCCCCAAGCCGTGCTGCTCCAGCCTGGGGGTGCAGAGCTCCCTGGGGATTCACTGCAGCATCCAGCGCCTGCTCGGCCGCTTCACCGACCGCCTCCCTCGGGAGCTGGTGCTCCCAGGAATCCCTGGAAAACAGAGTCGGGGCCCTTCCGGAGAGGAAGCAGCCTGTCCTGCCCCCCAGCCTGTCCTGCAGGTGCTGCTTTGTGCCGAGGTTCCCCAGCAGACCCTGGCAGACTTTGTGAAAGGCTCCCACGCTTTGCACAGGACCAGCCCCGGGCACTACGAACGCCTGGGCTGCCTCCTGCTCCTGCAGCTGTGCATGGGGCTGGAGCACCTCCGGGGCCAGAGGGTGGTCCAGGGGGACCTCTGCCCCGAGAACCTACTGCTGGTGCAGTGCCCGTGTGCCCCCCGGAGCCAGCAGGGCCAGCAGGAGCCGCTGGGGCTGTCCCTTCCACGGCTGCTCATCAGCAGCTTCTTCAAGGTGCAAGAGAAGCAAAGACCTTGTTCCAGTAGCCAGGAGCAGGACTGGAGCCGGGGTCTCGCCGCGCCCTCCCCTCCAGCAGCAGCTGAGCTGAGCGTGGGCAGGCTGATCTATCAGATCTTGCACGTGGACATCTCCCTGGAAAACATTTTGGGCTTCAGAAGCCAAAGGCTCCCCGAAATCCCCTCGCTGTCCATCTACTCGGCGGGGCTGAAGCGCTTGGCCACGCTGCTGCTGCACAGGGATCCCCAGCAGAGGGTGGCCATCCAGCAGGCCAGGGGCATCCTGCAGGTGCTGCTCTGGGGGCCACGCCAGGAGCTCTTTGCCAGGAGCAGGAAGAGCCTGGCGCTGCTGCGGAGCTGGCTGGAGGTCAAGAGGGCTCTGCTGCTCCTGAGGTTTGCAGAGAGCTCCCATGGGGCTGGGGCTGGGGCCAGGGCCGGCCCCGGCCTGGAGGAGTGGCTGTGCTGTCAGTACTTCCAGGGGGTCACCGAGCACACCCTTTACCAAGTCACCCAGGTCCTCTATGCTCCCTAAATCAACCTCCAGTTCAGCCTACCTGAGGGTCTCCTCAAAGCCAAGAGGGTCTGGCCAAACCTGGCCCTGCCCACGGCAGGGGAGTTGAAACTGAATTATTTTTAGGGTCCTTTCAGCCCAAATCGTTCCATGATTCTATGAAATCCAGCGGTTCCTGAGAAATCCAAGCAGGTCCTCGCTGGGGAAGCTCTGCAAACCTAAACCCACTCCTCCCCCACAGCCCAGGAATCATAAAGTTGGGATCGAACTCCCAAACTCAGGGTGTGGTTTTATACCCTCAAACAATTTTTGCTTGATACTCTAAGTCTGGTTTATCAGAACATCTGAGGAAAGGCAGCTGGATGGGAGCCCCGAGCACCAATTTAGTGGCTGATAATCCCAAGTAAAGTTTATGGGGTTCAGACATTGCACAAAACCCCCTCAGAGCCTTTTTGCAGCCACCAGGTTTTTGCTGTTTTAAATAACACTCAAAGCCACCCATCACAACTCACCCTTCTCAGCAAAGGAGAAACAACAGCTCCCTCAGCCTGTGCTTCCCAGAGACAATTTGTGGCACAGTCACAAATAAAAATGACATTTTAAAGGGGAAAAAAATACAGCTTCAATAAAAGCTGGAGCTGAGCCTCTCAAACACTTGTCCTTTATGTGCTTCTTTGCCAGCATTAAACACTCCGGGGATGGATCCAGAGGGAAACACAAAGCCAAACTGCCCTGCCCAGTGCTGATTACCCAGAACAGCCTCCATGGGCTCTGGTGAACAGCTCAGGTGAGTCCATGGGCACCAAGGCAGGGCTGTGGCATCTGCTCCTTGCTGTGAAACGCTTGGGACCTGGACCCAGTCCCCAAACCCATGTGGATGCCGAGGGAGCAGCACGGTGAAGGTCAGGTCATTTAAATCATTCCTCAGCAATTACTGATCCACTCAGAACCATCTAGACTGGGTTATCAGGAAAAATCCCTTCACTGAAAGATGATCATCAGGCACCAGCACAGGCTGCCCAGGGCAGTGCTGCTGTCACCATCCCTGGAAGAGTTCAGTCAGTCTGTGGATGTGGCACCTGGGGACGTGGGTTAGTGGTGATGGGGCCATGGTTGGACTCGATGATCTTAGGAGGCTTTTCCAACCTGAACAATTCCATGATTCAGTGACTCCATCGCCTGACAGCAGCAGGGCTGAGCATGCAGTGGGACAGAGCCTCCCCACGTCTGCTGTGCCCATGGGTGTGGCAGTGGCTCCTCAGGCCACCACCAGAGCCTGGGGCAGGGCTGGAGTGGGGAGGATTCCCCCCTAGGAGTCTGTGAGCTCCAAAAAAACCCAAAAGTAAACCAGAGCCTCTCAGGATGCAGAGAGCAGCTCAGTCCCAGCTCCCTGGTTGGTTTGCAGCACCCAAATCCCCCAGTGCAGCCTCCCTGCCCAGGCTGGACCCCATCAACCCTGGGCACCGGCACTGCCTGGCACAGGAGCGGGTTCAGATCTCATTGCAGGCTCTCGGGCCAGCACTGGGTGCCCCGGGAGAGCCCGGCCCGGCTGTCCCTGTCTCTCCTGCAGTATTTGCCGTGGCTACGAGAGGGCGGTAAAGGCCAGGGCACAGCCCCTCATCCCGGGGAGACAAAGCCAAACCCGCTCCCCTGGCTCCTGCGGGCCCAGCCCAGCCCCAGGCCGGCAGCTCCAAGGATCCACAGCACCCCTGTCCTGGTTTCCAGCGTGGGTGACCCCCTCCCCTTCTGCCAGGACCATCCAAAGTCAGTAAAACGTCCCACGGAGGCAGGACCGGGCACGTTCCATCCACACTCTCGTCCCTGTGGCACTGGTACCACGGTGCAGAGGAAAAAAGGGATTTTTCCAGATCACCAGGGCAGAAAGTTCAGCCCTGTGCCAGCCCGGTGAGCAAAACAAGGACACTCTC
Source organism: Rhadina sibilatrix (assembly GCA_013400275.1). Taxonomy (NCBI): domain Eukaryota; kingdom Metazoa; phylum Chordata; class Aves; order Passeriformes; family Phylloscopidae; genus Rhadina; species Rhadina sibilatrix. The sequence continues at coordinate 221,777 of VWYO01005740.1, read as the reverse complement.
CCTGGTCAGGCCACCACCATGAAATCCTGGAATATCCTAAGCTGGATGCCACAGGGATCATTGATCCAGCCCCTGTCCCTGCACAGACCCCCCAACAATCCCACCCTGAGCATCCCTGAGAGCCTTGGCCAAAGGCTCCTGCAGCTCTGGCAGCCTTGGGGCTGGGACCATTCCCTGGGGAGCCTGGGCAGTGCCCCAGCACCCTCGGGGGGAAGAACCTTTCCCTGAGCTCCAGCCCAAGCCCTGGCACAGCTCAGCTTCGTGCTGCTTCCCAGAGTCCTGCCCTGGCCCTCCAAAAATCCCTCCAGGATGAGCACAATTGCAGGGCCAGGAGAGAATTGGGAAGAGTCAATCAAAGAGCCCCCATTTGCACCACATCACTGCTCACACAGCCCCAGGTTACTCTGTGCTGCATCTCCGAGGAGATCCAGGGAATATTTCAGTGTTCCACGGGGTTCCAGCACTGCTGAGCCCAGGGATGGGCTGTGGGGGAAACTTCAGGCTCCCACTCACACATTTCACAGCACTCAAGAGCTCCCAGGGCCCCACTCAGAGACTTCTACTCACACCCAGCAGCACCTGGTGAAATAAACCCACTCCAGGCATTCCCTGCTCCAAGGTTTTAGAGGGGAAAGATTCATCAGCTCCAACAGTGCCAAACAAGCCTGCAAATACTGAAAAATGTGGAAATACCACACTTGGGAGACTACTTGTCATTTCAGTTCAAGGTTTGTTAACTCCAGCACCACAAGGAGCCCTTTCCCCTTCTGCTCACCATCCTGAACACCAAGGGGTGTCAGTGCCCAGCCTCAGTGACACCACGGAGCTGCAGGAGTGCCACAAACCCTCCCAGCTCACAGGCAGGGCTCCTGGAGTCACCCTGCACACACACAGGAAAGGCTGCACTGTTCAGGGAACACTACAATTCCAGCTATTTAATTCTAAAGTTGCATATTTGGTATTTAAAGCAGCCATGGGCTGAGCTGAGCACGCCCTGAATATCCTACAAAATGCTGGCAGAGCAGGGAAGCACTGGTCCTAATTATCACACCTGCTAATTATTTACTAAAAGTAGGCTTTCCCAGGATTGCTGGATTATTCCAAGCCCTGTCAGAGCACGTCCATGGAGTTCCAGTGAAGCAAAGAACGAGCAAAGCCTTTCCACACCTGCAACTTTAATGGTTGGGGCAGTTCCAGAGCCACCTCTTCAAGAGTGCAAGTCTTTTTTTAAACAGCTTAAAACCAGCAATAAAAAGTAAAATATAAATTTTTATTTAGAATTAAAGCAAATACTTCAGTATCACAAACACAATATTAAACTTCAAGAAATATACGCTCAAATTTGGAGGGAGCATTTATTTTTTTTTTTCTTTTTTTTGCACAACCACGACATGCGCACAAAAATCCAGAGAAAGATGTGGAGTTTGAAATTTTCAACATCTCACCACCAAAGCAGCTGGGTCACACAAGGTTTCGTACAAGAGTTAAGATAGACTGGAATAAGATGTTGACAAAATTTCTACAGAATCATCTTTATAGACAACAAGAAAGCTCTAAAGAGGCAAACATTGCAATCTAGTCTTCTTCTGCTGAGTCTCTCTCAAACGTGTAGGCCATGAAGCAAGCATCTGGTCTCTTGGGGACAAGGGGATGCCCTGGTCTCACAATCTCAAAGCCCAAAAAGCTGAAGGTACGGAGCAGTGCAGCTAGAAAATAAAAGCAGGAGACAGGTTTCACCAACAGGATACTGAAAAAAAAAAATAAACCCTTGAATTTTTACCAGAAGGCATTTTGTGTGTCTGGAGGCGCAGGGAACACCCACCTCTGTCATCTCTGTTCTTGTGGAAACAGATGAACACGTGCTCAACTCGGAGCTGTTCTTCAGCAAACTCGAGAAGAACTGCAAAACTGCAAAGAGAAACACCAGGGGCTCAGTGCCCGTGGAACAGGGAATGTCCTGGGGTGGGAGGGACCCCCAGGGATCATCCAGTGCCACCCCTGGCCCTGCACAGGCACCCCAACAACCCCACCCTGAGCATTGTCCAAAAGCTCCCGGAGCTCTGGCATCAAGTGCTCCTTCAGAGAGAGCTGGCAAGGCCCTGAGAGCCAATCCCCACAGGAATTCTTAAGGAAGAGGCACAGGCTGGAGCCTCACACCACCAGATCCCTGAAGCCCAGGCAGAACTCAAGGGCAGAACCCTCGGTGACACAGAAAATGTGTTTGTGACACAGCTGAAGGAGCTGCAGTGACAGACTCAAAGCAGCCTGGAATTCTCAGTGCCTAAACCAGCCTGAAACGTGCTGGTTCTGCCTGCAGCCCTGAAACCAGGCTTGCAAGAGAGCCTCAAGTACCAAAATTAAACTTAAGCTCTCAAACTACAAAGAGCAAAGTGTTCTCCCACCCCACTGAGGGTTCTGGTGTTGACCCAGAGCCGAGTTTCCCCTGGCCCACCTGTCCTTGCTCCCCTCAGGCAGAGCACCACTGGGAATTTCGATGTAGAGGTTGTTGTTGTTCAGCACTGCTCTCCAACTGATGTGTTTGGCATCTGTAAGCCTTGACTGGACATTGAGAATTCTTGTCCTGTTGTTAGGTGTTAGTTCTTCTGTGACATTCAGCCGATTATCCTGCAAGCGGGGAGGAAGGGCAGAGTTATTTTTCCATTCCTTTCTGGAGGAGGGACTGAGGCAGGGAATGCTGTCAAGCTCCCCGTGGAGCTCTTTGCTCCTCATACTCACCGAATAAAATAAATTAGCTGAAAGATTGTGATCCCTCTGACTATTCCCTCGCCCACCTGGGATCTTCAGGGGTGGGTGAGGGACATCAGGAGCACCACCGAGGCCCCGGACCCAGGTTACTACAGCAATTGAAGGGAACCCTGGAACTGCAAAGGGACCTTGGTTAGACAGGCAGGAAGGCTTGGACAAAGCCCTGGGACTTCCAGAATTTAAACAGTGTTTAAAAAGCCCTAAACCTAGGCCAAAGGACTCCTCCCACTGCGAGTGGGAAGACAAAGGAAGCTCCACACCAGGGGCAGTGCCCAGGGAGCTGCCACTGCAGCATTTTGAGTGAAGACTCTCTTGGAGATGAAAAATACTCTGGCTGAGTGAGGCAGGTGTTGTTTCTGTGCCAAGGCAGGCTGATCTGACCTCATCAGAAGAGCCCTTCTGCAGCAATGTGCTGTTTTCTGCCCTCCTTGCTCTCAGGCAGCACAAACCCCCAGCCCAGCAAGGGCAGGGCTCACTTTTCCCAGGGATATTCACCACCAGACCTTCCCAGCTGAAGGCCAGGCAATTCCAGGGGACCACCTCCAGTATTTTCAGCTGGAGCTGATGCCACACCTGAACCTCTGCAAAACCTCCAAAAAAAAAAAAAATAACAACAAACCACCTCCAAACCTCCTCCCACCGAACTCCTCAGAGCGACTCCACCGGGAGACAAACACTTTGTATTTTTTCAAGGCGTGAGGAATATCTTTTAAGTTTCTCCCCATCCTTTTCAAGGCTGTTTCAACTCCTCCCGTGGCAGAGCAGCGCTGGCCCCTCCCTCTGCACCATCCTTCACCCGCAGGCTCCACTCTTGAGTTGCGTCATCTCAGCAGATGCAGCAATCGAGGCCCTTGGGGGAATTTTCACAATCGTCCTGTCTCCGGGTGCCAGCAGCAGCAGCCACTGCAGCCATTTGCAAATCCGAATAAACAGCTACAAAATAATCCACCATTTTGCACGCTTCGCGCACCCCCGAGCTGCGGGCTTTGGAAAGGTTTGGGGTTTTTGTTGGTTTGTTGTTTTTGGTTTTTTTAATGTATTTTTTTTTTCCTAGAAACTTGTGATGAATAATTCGTATTAGAAAGGCTGGGAACGGGCAGAGAGGTTAAATATTACGTGCTGGAAGGTAAATGGTATTTATGTTGTAATGTGAGGCAGGCGCAACAACTCCGAAGTTTTCTTGAAAATGCAAAAATCTGGATGTGTTATTTTAATTAGATTAATCTCCAATTCATTATTTTAAGTTCTTCAAAAGGGACGGTTTTCTTTAGTACCAACACTATTTATTTTTCTCTGAGAATGACTGTGAACTATACATCTCTCATTTCCCTTACGAACAAACCTTTAAAAACCTTTTCCAAAGGCGAGCTGTGGCAATCTTTAACAATTTCACCCTTCTGCCCCAAAAAAGTGGGGCAGGGGGAAGGTTTACAACCATAAATATATTTCACGGATGTTTACGTGCACTTAGGGGGAAAAAAAACCCATTTTTAACCCGCAGTTAAATATAAAAACGGTTTAAAAACTCCTTCCACAGTCCACACACGAGGTGGAAAGGATAGATTGATACCCTGAGCATCCACCACGCCACAGCAGCCACCTTAATTCAGGTATTTTCTTTCTTCCCAGCACCTGTGGGGGGGGGTGTTTAATCTTTCCGTTGAGTTTTTAACCAACAGCTCTCGTAACACTCTTACCCTCGATTAGTTTTGCGGAGTATCCACGGTTACATAAGGGGATAACAGCCTTCAATCCTTCGATATGTTCGCCTAATTGTTGCTTTCCCCTCAGCCCCCCTCCCCACCCTACCCCCGCTCCTGCCCCAGCCCTGCT
>VWYO01005740.1:203734-216739 GCA_013400275.1 Rhadina sibilatrix | reverse complement strand
ACCCCTTTTTTTTGTGGTTTTTCCACCCTCCCCTACCGCCTTTCCCCGCGCGGCGGGGGCCGGGCCGCCCCTCCCCCGCTGGCCACGCAGCGTCCCCCGCCCCTCTCCGGCCACCAGGGAGGCGACAACGAGGATGAGGAAGAGGAACGAGGTAGCGAGCGCCCAGCGGTGCGAGGCTGAGGGAGGCCGCGGCGCCTCACCTGCTCTGTCCGGTACTGAGGCTCAGCACAGCGGGCATGATGGTGCTTTTATTCCCCTCTTTCTCTCTAGCGAAGCAGTGGCTGTTGAGTATCCGTTGCAGGGAGGATTTCACCATCCGGCCGCTCTGGTCCGAACCCCGAAACCCTCCGCCGCCTCCTCCCCCGCTCCCCAGGCGCTGCTACACAAAATGGCACCGCGGCCGCAGTACCTTCTTATATACCCACCCTAGGCCACGCCCTCTAAGAGACCGCGCCCCTCAGCGCGTGCCACGCCCTCCCACGGGGAGACAGCTCCTATTGAACAGTTCAGGTGTCTATTAGTCTATCTCGCTGTCTATTGGCTGAGCCCGGCTCGGGGGGCGGGACATCGTCTGGGGCTCCTGCACGGGAGGCGGGGGGTAGCGGCGCGTGATTGGCCGCGCGCGCCGCGGGTGGGCGGGGCCTGGCGGGGCATCGGCCGGCGGGCGCCCCGCAACCCCTCACTGCCCTCGGAGCCGCCGGTTCGAGTCCCGCGCCCGCGCCCCGCCCGGCTGAGGTAACCGGGGGGGCCGGGGGAGGAGCGCGGTGTCAGGGAGCACAGGGAGGGAGAGACGTGAAGAGTCATGGAAAGAGATGGAAAAACACGGACAGAGCCGTCGGGTGCAGCCCTGGGGCTGGAAGCAGCGGAGGGGCGGCAGCAGGACCCCCTGTGGGACCCGCGGGGGCATCGCCGCCCTCAGAGCTTCGCACAAAGCTCGGTGCTGAGGGAAATTTTTAATTAAAAACTAGTAATAAACCCCCGCACAAGTAGTGGGGAGGGGTCCCTGAAAGGTCGGGCTGGGGTTTTGTAGGGAGTGTTTGGGCTGGTCCCCTTTGGCCTGGCTGCGGTTCATGGATTTACAGGGGAATAGGGATGGGGAATGGTTGTTTTGTGGATCTAGAATGGAGAAAGGATGGGGAATAGTTGGTTTATGGATTTATAAGGGAATAGGGGTGGGTAAGAGTTAGTTTATGGGTTTACAGTGGAAAAGGGATAAGGAATGCATGGTGTATGGATTGATGGGGAATAGGGANCAAAGATTCATAAGGGAATAGGGATGGGTAACAGTTAGTTTATGGGTTTACAGTGGAAAAGGGATAAGGAATGGATGGTTTATGGATTAATAGGGGAATAGGGATGGGGAATGGTGGGTGTTTTTAGGCTAAATGATGATCTTTTGGTGATCATCACCAAAGGTTAAAAGGCTAAAGCATTTTTGCTGTGCCTTCATGAAGAAGTGGGTAAATCCTGGTTATTTACACAGCAGGAGTTGGGCTCAACCCTGTAACAGCCAACCCAAGCCCTCTGCTTTCCATCTTCTCCTGCCAGGGGCTTGGAAATCCGAGCCTTGGGGATGTGGTGGGGTCTTTCTGCAGTCCCACGACAAGAACAGCCCGGAGGAAAGGATGGGAATTTGGGAACAGGACACCCCCCCTGCTCTTCTGGATGGGATTGATGGAAACACAGCTTCACCCCTTGGGGGTGAGGGTCAGCCTTCAAAATCCACCTTAAAGCAGCAAATGTGCACAGAAAGCTAAATAGGTCGTCATTCCCATGGGTTTGGGAACTGGCTCTTTGGCTGAGCCATTTCTGATAATTTCAGCCTGAAAAACAAGGCAGAGGCACATCCTGAGCAGTGGATTTTATCCTGTTAGGAGAGCTCAGAATGATGGTGTGAGTGATGGTGTTTGCAGGCAGGGATGCCTTGTAAGTTAAGTGGGGAAAGGTGTTTATAGAACCAAAGAAAACCGCTAAAGATACACTGTCGTGGTTTTTAAAAACAATGGTTTTCCATTAAAAAACGTGTAGATGGCTGCATTTCCTTTTTCTTCCTCAGCTTGGGCCCCAACACACTTGTTTTATTGCCTGCAGCTACCAGAGGTGCACTTGGCCACTTCTTAGGGGCGTTTTTATAATTTACCTTATTTTCATTTGCTTGAAAATATCCCCCTGCAGGAGCTCTGAGCACTGTGGCTCCACTTTGCAGAGGGATCATTGTCTAAATCTCCACCCTCCCTTTGTGTCCCGAAGCTGCTGGGATGAGCTGGGATGGAACAAAATTGCCAAAAATCCAACAGTGCCTGCTCTCCTGCAGCTCAGAGGAGAAGCCTGGCCTGGCCAGCAGCCAGGGAAGAATCAGGGAGTCCTGGAAAGTAAAAGGGACGAGAGGAAAGTCCTTTTCCTGCTTGCAGGCATCTGCCCTTAGCTCCCAGAACATGACATTAAACGGAGCTTGTGCTCACCTCGCTCTGGAGATTTGGGTGTTGATTTATGGAGGGGAAACTCTTCTGTTTGAATGCGTTACCCAGAGTCCAGCCTGAAACAATGGGATGGCTGCAATTCCGGAATATCCGGAGCGCATCGGAGGAGATTTGGCAATTCCTGGTTTGTTGTGTTGTGTTGTCTTGTGTCAGGAAGGTTTTCCTGCTGGGGGATGGAGGTGTCAGGGGGTGGAAGGGCCACATTAGCATTCGGTGGTAGATTTCATTATTTCCAATCATGGCATTTATTATCCCTCCAGTGATCCTGCTGTAATTCCTTATAATGGCTCTGTGCGAGGGGAACCGGCGCTGCAGCTGTTTCCTCTTCCCCGTGAACTGGGAGCAGCTTTGCCCTTTGAATCCCTGTCACCTCCATGGTCCATCACTCCATTTCACAGCTGAGTGCCTGGAGAGCTCCGGGAGCTCCGCAAAAGCCCGACCAACCTGTGCTGGGTTTGTGTTAAACACCACGGGGGATTAGTTCCAGCTGCAGTTTTGCTGAGATGGCCCGACTTCCACTTTAGCAGGGACAGTGATTCATAAATCCTCACACAGAAGCCTCTGACTCACAATTTTGGGATTACGGCTGAGGCAGTCGGAGACATTGCCATGCCCAGCTGGTTTTTCACCCCTGGTTTGCCATGATTGCCCTTCCTGTGGCAGAGTGACTCTGTAGCAGGGTTGTTGCTCCAGCTGCGTTCCCAGTTTGGCATTGCAGTCCCTGGAATTACCTAATTCAGGGGGCAGTGAACCCTGACAGTCTGAGCAGCCCAGCTCTGCTGTGGCACAGCAGCTTTCAACACCCAGGGAAGAGTCACAGAATCCCAGAAGATCCTGAGCTGGATCCCACAGGGATCATTGATCCAGCCCCTGTCCCTGCACAGACCCCCCAACAATCCCACCCTGAGCATCCCTGAGAGCCTTGGCCAAAGGCTCCTGCAGCTCTGGCAGCCTTGGGGCTGGGACCATTCCCTGGGGAGCCTGGGCAGTGCCCCAGCACCCTCGGGGGGAAGAACCTTTCCCTGAGCTCCAGCCCAAGCCCTGACACAGCTCCAGCCCTTCCTGGGCTCCTGTCCCTGTCCCAGAGCAGAGCTCAGCCCCTGCCCCTCCGCCTCCCCTGGGGAGGAGCTGCAGCCCCCGAGGAGCCTCCCCTCAGCCTCCTCTGCTCCAGCTGAAGGAGCCAAGTGCCCTCAGCCCCTCCTCAGCCCCTTCCCCAGCTCTGTGTCCCTCCTCTGGACACTCTCCAACAGCTTTGGATCCTTCTTTATTTCTTTATTGCATTGCATTTTTACAGCTAGTGCAAGCAGAGAGTCTCATCCATCGTGTTCATGCCAAATCCTGTGCAGGTGTCCTCAAGCACACAAAGTTCTCCTCATTCCAGCTACCACAGCCTTGCCCTCTCCAGCAACTGCATTTCCAAGGATCCTGCCAGTCTCACAGCCAGCAGCTTGTGTCAGTTCCCAGCTGTTGAGGGAGCTCCCCAGAGAGCCCCCAGCAGGTCCCAGTTGCTCTGTGCTCTTACTCCAAGCAGGTCACAGCAACTGGGCTGCCTGAAACCTCCTGGGAAAGAATCTTGTACAGCCCGAGTTACTCAATAACCAGAGCAGGTAATGAGAAAAGGACAGAAGCACCAACTAACCGATCTCTTTAGGGATCTAGAGTTGACATTGTGGCAGGCTGAGAAAAGCCAAGGAGTTGATTTCCCCAGATTTTCCTTTCTTAGCTTGTTTCCTTCTGCTTTTTACCCTCTTTTCACAGAAAAGGCCTCAAACAGTAGTTAAAATCACCAGTCAGTGATTCTTTGTCAAGCTCTAACGGGTTTTACTTTCTGAAACAGTCTGGGAGAAGAGTTTATGGCAGCACAGGAAGAAAACCAGATTGAAAACTGTTGTGAACATATTGGAGCAAGAAATGGCTGTGGGATAAGTAACTGTCTTCCCTCTTCCCTGTGTTTTCAGGTGTGCAAGATCAGATAACACAAGATCCGTGCTTAGAAAGATGTGCAGGAGCTGAAACACTCATAAATCTCCTACGGTTCTGAAATCCTGCACGTTGAAACCACAGCTCTGTAACATCATTTATTCCAAGAAGGAGAGATAAACCCTTCTGTCATTTAGGTGATTAAAGCAGGATTAAATTCACACAGCTGCAAAAAACCTGCTGCTTCTGCCTGGTTTTCTGCCACTGGTGGAGCTGAGGCTGCTCCTGCAGCCGTGTTCTAGAGGAGCAACAAAGCTCCAGGGAAGGGGAATGGGAGAAAAATCCTTTTTGACAGGTAGCAGAAAGGGCTGTGTGTTTTGTGCCTTGCTGCATCACGCTGTCAGGGCTCTCCTGGCACGTGGAAATGGATGTTTGTGGCATTTAGCAGCATCAGGGGAATTCATCCTGCTCCGATTTGCTGACAGAGGAAAAAAAACATGAGCTCCCTTCCAAAGCATGTGCAGTCCATGCAGAGCATTGCCCATTTAGTACCTCCCCAAAAAATGGGAATGAAATATATTAATTTATTGATCTGTTGAAGCAGGCTTTAAAATCAAGTGGATCTGATTGCCTTTTTCTCTCTATTTCACTGCTTGTCCTTGCAGTTTTGGGAGGTGTCTAGAGATGCAGCCAAAGCACCAAAACAGGACAGGAGCTGAGGCAGAGATGTCCATCAGGACATGTTTTCATAGAAATCATTGTCTGTGATGACTTCACCCTGCAATTTAGCTGATTTTAGTCATGGAATGATTTAAATGTTCCTGTTGGTCAGCTCTCTGTGGGGACAAAGGACAGCAAAAGCTTGTGAGGCTTTATCAAAACACTGGACGGTGTTATTCCTAAACTTATCAGCCCTCTGTTTTATAAATCTTCTTTTTAAAATGGCTCTTAAATCTGCCCCTCTCCTTCCTTAGTACTTCTGGTTCATCTCCTCACAGGTAACAGTTAAGTACCAGTTATCTAATTTTAAATACTCCCCCACTAAATCACTCTTTAGTGTGTCAGAATCTATTCTGATCTTTGTGGGACAAGTAATTAGAACACCTTTCCTAGCTGGAAAACTCTCCTCATTTTCATTGTCATGCCTGTGAGGATGGTTTCATTTGAAGGTCAGGTTTTCTGCAGACCCACTTGTGCTGGAAGGAGACTCTGCCAAATGAAGCCAGTATTTTTAGGTGTTTACCAGCACGGGGGAGAATTTTATTTTTCCAAGATCTTTGTGAGATACTGAACTAGAAGAAAACAGTCATCAGGCCAACAACAAAAAAAAAAAACTTTGGATCTCTGTTTTTCCACTTCAAAACAGCTGGCGTGGAGAGGGATTGAATGCAGATGAGGTAACAGATGTTTAAAATGGTGTAAATTCTCATTTATCTGAATTAGGGGTGGAAACCAACATCACCTGGGCACCTGGGAAAGGCTGAGCTCTTCTTTTTGAGTTTGCAGGCTCAAACTGAGCAGTTCCCACATGAAAATAAGGTGGGGGCAGGGGAGGGAACAGGAAATCAGCTGGAAAGGGGCTTGGCCAAGAGCAGCAGCCACAAGGAGCACTCCGAGGGTAGCACCTTCTGATTTCTGGGAAGGAAATGTGCCGGGGCGCTTTGTTGTTATGGCTCTGCAATTTAGGGATAATGTTCCACAACACTGATTCCTGTATTGATTTTTTTTCTTTTCCCCTCCCCTCTGGCTGCTGCTGCCAGTTATGAACAAACGGCCCTGAGGAGTTTGGAGGTGGTTGCAACACAGGCAAGTGAAAGAACTTTGCAACAGCCTCCCTTCCCCACCCCATTTTCTCTTTCGTTTCTGCTGGGCCAGAGGCAGCTCGGCTCCAAGCCCTCTCCAGAGTTACCCGGGGGTGATGGAGCTCTGGTTCTTGCTGAGGAGCCACAGAGAGGACTTGATTTGGGGAGGGGAAGAAGCCCTGTCCCTCCTGTTGGCGTGGAGAGGGCCCTGGGGTCCTGAGCAAACCCTTTGCAAGCCCCTCCACAATCATGAGCCAGCATTTCAGGCTCCCTGGAACTCCTCCATGAACATTTTCCTCCCCCCTCGCTCGTTTGCAGGAGACTTTGTGTGGTGAATTTTAGGAGTTTTATTTTTTGTTTCCATTTCTCCCCTCCCTTTTCCCCCAGAAGCCACCACCACCCGAGGTTTCCCTGCAGGACAATCCCCTTGCCCAGCCGGGAAGGGGAATGGGGCAGCCTGGCTTGTTTTCCTCCAGTTCCTCCGGAGGTGCTGGGATCAGGCAGCCCCGGGGATGAGGAAGCACAGGGTTGCAGCCCCGCTTTTGTGACACCTAATTTCGTTTGGAAATGTTATCCAAACAAACAGCTGCCAGCAGGATGAGCGTTAAGACCTGTGCAGAGGCTGCTCTCTGTCAGAAAGGAGCTCAGAGTGAGCTGTGCCTGCTGAAACGTTTCACCCAGCAGCTCATTAACGTGGAGATACTCAAAGGAGACTTTTCCCCCCACCTCCCCCCGATTAGATCCTGCCCCTGATAAGAGCATTAACAAGCATATTTTCCCATAAATAAAGTGAGCAGGCCTGGAGGGCAGGGAAGGTTATTTTGCCTGGAATTAGTTCTATCTCATGTTCACCCCTTGGAGACTTGGGGCTGAGGGAACCAGTTCACCCTGAGAGCGAGCCAGAGACCAACAGGCAGAGGGGGGTTTCTTCCAGCTCCGTGTGCTCCACGCTGCTTTATTTTGGGGATAATCCACGTGGATTCTGTCACTGGCCAGAACTCCCTGTGCTCACGGCCACGGCAGCCCTCGGGGTGCTGCAGGAGAGACAGGAAGGTCCAACTTTGGTATAAAGTTTCTTTTTCTGCCAGGCTGGTTTTTGAGCTGCAGGAGGGACAGGAAGGTGCAGCCCGGGGAAAGCTGCTTTGGCCAGGCTGGTTTTTTTTGAGCTGCAGGCGGCCTCGTGCTCTCTGCATCCGTGTCTGAACCAATATTTACTCAGGGCTCTGTGTACTGGGATTGTCAGCAATCCCTGCAGTGAGAGCAGGCCTGGAGCCAGCATCAGCCCAGCTTAGCAGCTTCCCTTGTTTACATCTTTTTGAAAAATACTCCTGACTTCCAGGCTGGGGAGAGGTGGCAGCGTGACAGCTCTGGTGAGCATGAACCCTCCCTGCAGCAACCTGCCCACCCCAGAGCCTCTGCAGGCAAAAATCCCTTCTGGAAGTGGGTGGGCAGCAGACCCCCAGCCTGGACAGGCCTTGGCATCTCCCCAGGAAGTGACAAACCTGCTCTGGAAGTGACAAACCAAAGCCCAAAGACTTGGTGCTCCCTAAGGGGCTGGCACCAAAGGAGCCCCCAGGCTGCCACCACACTCAGGAACAGAGGCTTTAAGATGAAGGCAGCTCTATTCAGTGCCAGAATTTTCCAGCTGTCCCAAAGGGTTTTATTTATGAAGCTCTTCCAGGTACAGATTAACTTCCCCTGCCTCTTGCTGGTCATTAACTCTGGGAGAAGCTGAGGTCTGAAGGGCTGATTGCTTGAGGAAAAGGGGTGAGCACTGCAGCGTTGCCCAGCCACGCTCCCGTGGTGCCTGTCCTGGTGTTTCCAGAGAAACCAGACTTGAGGGAGCTGTTCATTCCCGTGTGTCCTGCTGTGTGTGTCACACACAGACACCCCACACTGGGCCAAACCCCACTTCCAACAGAGCTGAGCACGTGCCCCGAGCTCTTAATCAGACCAGCAGATTTCCTAAGGTGCTGGAAGATAAAGAGGTGGCATAAGGAAGGTAAAGACCCTTGAAATTACTGCTCAGGCTTGGAGCTGTGACCTACTTAGTTTGATTTCTTGCACATGTTGGCTTTTGCCAGCTACTTCAGGTGATGAGCTGAAAACCTCCCCCCTCAGAGGTGTGTGGAAGACTGGGAATGGCTGTAACTACTGGAAATAGACTGGACAGGAGCTGAGATTCCGTTCTGAAATCTGTTTTCTGGGATATTTAGCACCTTTCTGATTCCCCTGTAGATGTTTGGCTCTTCTCGGGTCAGAGTTTCCCTGTTGGATTGTCCAGTGAGTAAATGCTTTCAGATTCTGGTGGTGCTCTGCCTTCCTGCTGCTTCCCTGGGCTTTTGTCCTGCAGCACTTTTCATTTCTCAGCTCCCAGTTCCTCAAGTTTCCCTTGGCATTCCCGTGTTTGTTTGGCTTCACACAGAGCCACATCCTGGGTCCAGGACCATGGGTTGGGCTCTCTCAGCCCATCTTCAGCCTCGTTGGGCTCATTGGGGAGGAAAATGTCACCAGGGATCCTTGAAGGAGCGGGATGTGACGGGAAGCAGTGGGAGCCAGCAGCTCTCCTCTCTGCAGCTCTGCTAAACCCAGCCTCGGGCTTAACGTTAAACCTGATCCCTGCAGGGCAGATCCCACAGCATCCCTGGGTGTTCCTGGGACAGGGAGCACGGGGTCTGTGGTTTGTGTGTCGAGGTTCCCCCTGTGGCCCCTGCAGCCCCTTTGGAGCTGCAATTCCTGCCCCGTGGCCCTGGGGATTGGGAAGATGAGGGTGGGAGAAGGCAGAGCTGAGGTGGGGGCTGAGCTCTCTCTGCTGCTCCCTCCCTCCTCTGTGGAAAATGGACTGGGGGGGGAGTTCAGGTCGCTTTGACAAGTTTCCTTTGTAAATAATGTTCTAAAGCAAAATGTTCCTTTTAACCTAAATTATCTGTCCTAATCCTTCCTCAATTCCCTTTCTTTTTTTTTTTCTTTTTTCTTTTTTTTTCCTGATCTCTTTGTTTCCTTTAAAAGTATGGGTGATCACTCTGGCAGTGATAATCATGTTTAATTCTCTTTTCTATCGTATTTGCCTTTTTTTTTTCTCCATGGTTTCCTCGCTGTTTGGCATTGTCAGGTTTATGTTCTGCAATTTGAAGGTTTTAACTGTGATCAGGAATATTCCTGCTGGGGGGAAACTGATGCTTTTCCTTGTCTTATGGAAGTGGCTGCAGGATATCAGTTTATAGAAAACTGGATTTATTTTATCATTCTCAGGGTGATGGTGATGGACAGGAGCCACCCCTGTCACTGCCACATGGCACTATGGCACCAAAACTCTGGTTATTCGTGGCATTGCTCTCAGTGTCCCTGGGACTTAGAAAACTCTGAATTTTAACAACAAGCCTTTCCCGGGGCTTCCATGCAAAGCAATGCAAATAAAGTTAATTAATATGATTAAGCCTTGATCATTCTGTTCCAAATTGTGACACCAAGGCTGGCACCAGGGTGCCCCAGCTGCTTCAGGGGTGGTGTTTCCAGGTCACTGTGGGGTGTGGGGGGTCCTTGGGGTCCCTGCTGTGTCCAGCTGTGGACAGAGGGGATCAGAGAAGGATCAGAGGGGACAGAAGGGATCCCATTTTGTGTCCCAGGTGTTGTCATTGCAGAAGGACAAATAACCCAGGATCCTGCCCTAAAAAAGGAAAGGCTTTTCAGGAACCTTTCCTGACCAACCTGCTCAGAAAACTCTTCGGGGAGAGGGAGGCCAAGTTTCCCTACACTGCCCCCTCCAATGCTTTGCTGTGGTTACTGCTACAAAATATTTGGGATTTTCCCCCTTAAATCCATGGCTGCTGTTCATCCCTCCCTTCCCACGGGCAGGAAGAGTTTCTCTCCAATCTGTCCTCACTGGATTCAGCCAGGACCCATCCTAAGTCCTTTCTTTCATCCAAAATACTTACTAGTTCCAATGAGGCCTTTTTTCCATGACTTTTTTTTTTTCCCCTTGACCTCCAGGTATAACAGCTCTGACGCTTTGGGAAGAAACTGGGATTTGGGAAAACCAGCTGCCCTTCATTTTCCTTGGAAATCGGCTCTTGTTGCAGCTCTCCCAGATCCCTGCTCATTGGGATGTTTTGAAAAGCTCCCATTCCCAGGGCATTCCCAATCCTTGGATTGACTTTTCATCTGGGAAGTTTTCAGGAGCTCTTGGTGCAGCTTTATGGGGACGCTGAGCATTCTCTGCCTGCAAGGTTTGGCTTCCCACTTTGGAGACCTGGATGTGGGATGTGTTTGCTGTTGGAGGGATCGGGCAGGGAGGGACCTTCTGAGCCCAGTCCTGCTCTCCACCTGTGGTCCAAGGATTCATAGAGGCACAGAGCTCCCCCTTCAGCCCCTGGTGTGTCCCTTCCACGAGCTGTGAGCTCTCAGAGTTACAGAGCTCCCTTTTCATTCCAGTTTTATTTATTTTAGCCAATTTTGATCCCCACTTGGTTTCACGCCAGCATTGTCTTTATGCTTAAATTGGCATCTTGGCTCTCTCTTGGTGCTTTTGTGTGTAGCAATCCAACCCCTTTTGTTTTGGTAGGCAAAGCAAACTGAGACTTTCCTTTGTAAATCATCCTTTCTCCTTTCCCTGCTTCTTGTCAAGGAAGCCTCTCAGCTTTCCAGACTCATTCCCACACAAGTTATTTACAGAAATCTCTCCACAACCACCGAAGTTCCATCACCTCTCAGGTAAAACCCAAGTGTTTCATTTGCTGGATGTTGGAAAAGGAACTAAAAAAAAAAAGCACAAACACCCAAGCAGAGCAAGGAGGGAAGAGTTTGGCACATCTGCATGGTGGGGTTATGATTTGACAAGGATCACAGACAGTCATGGAATCATGGAATGCTTTGGTTTGAAGGGACCTCTAAGCCCACCCAGTGCCACCCCTGCCATGGCAGGGACACCTCCCACTGTCCCAGGCTGCTCCAAACCCATCCAGCCTGGCCTTGGGCACTGCCAGGGATCCAGGGGCAGCCACAGCTGCTCTGGGCACCCTGTGCCAGGGCCTGCCCACCCTCCCAGCCAACAATTCCTGCCCAATCTCCCATCTAAATGTTGCTGTTGGATCCTCACACTGGATCCTGTGATCCCTGGGGGTCTCTGCTTTGATTTCTGTTGGAAGCTGCCTCCAGTGGTCTGGCAAAGGGATACAAACCAGCCCTGGCTGAGCCCCTGGCTCGGGAGGATGGAGGTGGAAGGAGTTTGGCAAAACCTTGCTCTGCGCCGCAAAAATGTCACTTAGAGACCTCCCAGCAGGAATCTGGGTCTGTTTGGCTCCTGTGGGCTGATCTTTGATAAGGAACTAAGAATTGTTGTAGGGTTTGTTTGTTTTTTGTTTGTGGAAACAGGTGCTTTTCATGTTTCTTCACAGCCAGAGTTAAGGGTCCTCTTGACAGGGTTGCCACCAGACCAGAAGTGTTGTCCCTTCAGCCCTGAGTGCTCCCAGGGGGGTTTGACAGCCACACCCCAGGGAAGAGGAGCCAAAAGGGGCTCAGAAATGGTGCTGTGACTTGATGTGCAACAGCAGCAAAGCTGCCAGACCAAAACGTGCCTCCTGCTGTCCTGCAAGCCCCAGAGATGGACGTTTCAAAGTTGTTTCCATTTCAAAAGTCTGGAGCTCTTATTTGGAGCAGGTCTGGGCTGTAGAAGTTGATCTTTTCACAGGTTTGATGCATGGGGAGGGGATTTCTGAGGGCCCAGACTTCATCCCCTTCCTCCTGAGGGGACTGAGGGTGATGCTTGGAGCCAGGGATGAAATTCCTCTCTCTGAAGAGCTGGAGAGACTCTTGACAAGGGCTGGAGGGACAGGACCCAGGGAATGGCTCCCAGTGCCAGAGGGCAGGGCTGGATGGGAGATTGGGCAGGAATTGTTGGCTGGGAGGGTGGGCAGGCCCTGGCACAGGGTGCCCAGAGCAGCTGTGGCTGCCCCTGGATCCCTGGCAGTGCCCAAGGCCAGGCTGGACAGGGCTGGGAGCAGCCTGGGACAGTGGGAGGTACCCCTGCCAGGGCAGAGGTGGCACTGGATGGGCTTTAGGGGCCCATGCCAGACCATACCAGGATTTTTTGAAAGGAGTTGGGATGGAAAGGGAACCAGGGACCAAGGGGAAGGATCCTGGCAAGGCTTTACCTGACTCCCTGCTGTGCTTCAGGACTGGGGCCCCCATTTCCTGCCCCCTTTGGGCTCTCAGGGGATGGTGCTGAGGGTGCCCAGGGCTCCTCGTTCCCCTCTAAACGTGGTGCCAGGATCCATCCTCAGCACGAGCACACCCCGTGCCCAGGGAGCAACCCTTGGATGGGGCAGGGGGTCTCCCGTGCGAGTGGAGGGGCTGGATCCCGGGAGAAATCGGGCACGAGGCTGGAGCAAACGCTGCTGCCAAGTCACGGTGGCCTCCTTCCTCCCCCGGACTCTGCACGATGGTGCCCTAAACCCCGAGCCCGAAAGCCACGGGCGCCTTCTCAGCGCCAAAGCCGCCCTGGTCCCCTCTCCCCTGCGCAGCCCCGTCCCTGGGCAGAGCAGGGGCTGTGCCCGGCCTGGGTGAGGCTGACTCAGAGCCGGCCTCAGCCATCCCCTGCCCAGGGAGCGGAGCTGGAGCTGGAGCATCTCCCCCGCTCCTCCCGTCCCCCGCAGCCCGGCACCGGCGGCTGGAGCAAGACGCGACCGGTCCCTGCATGTGCATCGCCTTTGTGTGCCGGGGATGAGCACGAACTGCTGCAGGGGAGCATTTTAACCAGAAAAACCACGCGGGGCTCGATTGTTCCCTGCATCCGTGGAAAATTACTC
>VWYO01005740.1:189239-203623 GCA_013400275.1 Rhadina sibilatrix | reverse complement strand
GGGGACACAGGGACACGGGGACACAGGGACAGGGGCAGGGACACAGGGACACAGAGACACAGGAGCAGGGAAAAAGGGACAGGGGCAGGGGCAGGGACACAGGGACAGGGACACAGGGACAGGGGCACAGGGACACAGGGACATAGGGACACAGGGACAGGGGAAGGGACAGGGACAGGGACACATTCTCAGTCGCCATCCTGCAGCCTGTGGGTCCACCCCTCTTCCCATGACTCCCGTCCTCCAAGGCTGCCCGGGCTGCCTCTTCCCCAGGGGTTTGCTTTGCTGGGCTGCTCCCTTTTCCTTCCATTGCCTTTTTCAGACTCTGCTTTTTTAACCGGAATTTTTGGCTCGTTTGCTCGCCCACATCCCCGATTCTTTTCCTCCTTCCTTTTCCATCCCCTCCTCCCTCTGCTCCCAGTGCTGCCCAGCTTTTCTCTTTACCTCCTGCTCTCACTCTCGTCGTGCTTTCTTGGTGGTCCTGCCAAAGACCTTCTGGGATATAAGAAAAGGAAAATCTCAGGACTACACAGCTGAGAAGCTTCCCTTAGGAACTGAGGCTGGCTGGGATGCCTTTTTAACTCCCTTTTACTTAAATTCTTTTCAAACCCTGCCTTCCCTCACCACTGCATTCCCAGCTGGATCCCTGGTGCTGTGGGACACACCCCAGCCCCGACTGCACTGCGGGGATGGAGGTGGGAAAGCTCAGGGCAGCAACATTCCCAAGAGCTGGCTCTGTGCTGGGCCTGCTTTTGTCCCTAAAAACCAGGGAAATTCACACGTTGAAATCTGACTGAGCAGTTGCTGCCATAGCCAGGCACTTCCAAAGGAGGAAGGCAGAGGCTTGGCTGGGGTGTTGTGGAAGGGATGAAGCTCAAGGAATGGGGTCACAGGCTGGGTGGATCAAGGATGATTCCTGGCTGTGGGAATATGAATGGATCGTTCCTGGCTCCTGCAACACTTTTTGCACCTGAGGCACTTGGGTTGGGCTTTTTTCCCCTTGTATTTTTGCCTTTCTGAATTGTTTTCTTCTGCCGTGAAATTCCTCTTGTGCCCCTGGCATCTCCGAAACTCGGTGAGAGCCTCTTCCCAAGGAGCTGGAACATCCCAGGTCCTCAGCTGGGGCTGCCTGTGGGATGCTCTGGGGATGTGACAGGAGCCACCTGACTGCTGTGGCAATTTCCATGGCTCAAATTCAGCTTTGTTGCAAAATCCTGACTCTGACAGTGACCAAAGGAAGGAGGAACTGTAGAATCATGGAGTGTCCTGAGCTGGGAGAGACACACGAGGGTCATCCAAGGAGCTGGGGGCATCTGCTTGTACAATCAGGGAGCTGCTACTGACATTGCTCTGTATTTGTTCACCTTTTGTTCCCAAAACCTTGAGCTTTGAGCTTTCTCTGCAGTGCTCAGGCCTGGTCAGGCCAGCAGGGAGTGGTGCAGAAAGTGTTTTATTTCAAGTTCCTTAAAGCATTTGTGAAACTGCTGCTGAGCTGGAGGAGCTCTGCAGTGACCTCCTCTCCCTCCTGGCCTTTGAATTCCTCACTTCCCTCTTTTCCCTGTTAGTGGGGAGCTGCTCTGTTTAGTGGCTGGTGAATTCCTCATCGAAGGCATTTCCAGCAGCAGGTCCCTGTGGCTCTTGGGGTCCCAATTCCCTGGTGGAATGATGGTGTGGGGAGCCAGGCTCAGCTGAGCTCTCTCCAATCTCTTTTCCCAGCAGTCTCTCACTGCAGCCTCCCTGCTCCTTTCCCCACCAACCAAACAGCCTCTCCCTCCTCACTTTCGGAAATTCTTCCACTCAGGAATCAAGAATCATGATCTGAGCTCATGGGACCAGTTAGTTCTGGGACTGAGACAATCCCACAGCATTTTTTCCATGTGAATAACACCAAGAATCCCTTTCTGGGCACACGTTGCATCCCACCACGGGCACTGTTACACCGAGAGGGATGAGCAGGGCAGGGAAAACTCAGCAAAACTGGAGAAAGGTTCCCCTGGCAATGGGTGGGTGGGGTGGAACTGTGGAAATGCAGAGTCATTCTGTCACCAGAGTCAGAGCAGTGTCTGTGTCACCGACGTCGCAGCCGTGACACTTTTCCATGTGGGATTCCAGCCTGAAGGACATGGGTCATTTAAGCAGTAGGGGATTTCATGGCAGTGGCCTTCATGCCAAGAGGCAGAACTCAGAGTAGGAGCAAAAAGAGCAGCTGGAGGTTGGATCCAGGCTGGATCCTCCCATCCTGGGCCCAGGAGTTTATTCCCTGTTTTCTTGCTGCGCCTCCACCTTTGCCTCACTTCGTTTGTAAATCCCCTCCCTTTGCACATCTTTGTATCCCAAATTGGCAGAAGTTCCTTGGCTTTCCCACTTATGCCATTATCCGGCCTGTTTATGTCCCATAAATCAAGTCAGTGATGAGCTTGGCATGGGATTGGGAAGATTTTCACAGCGGGATCAGTTTCTCCCCTTTAATTAAACATTGCAGGTTCCTCAGGAATCCTCCCCCGTGAAACTTTTATGAAAAGCCTTAACAGAGTAATTTATGGGGAATCTGTTTTGATGTGCAGATCTGGGCCCCGGTTCTAATCTTGCACACAATTCCAGAGCTCCTGTAACTCACCTGCCTTTGCTGGATCTGCCCTGGAACTGGGAGTCAGGGGGTAAGGCTGGGCTGGGCAGCAGAGGGACCAACTTGCCCAGCTTTGGGCTCTGGGGTCTGAATTTGGGCTCTGGGGTCTGAATTTGGGCTCTCAAGTATGAATTTGGGCTCCAGAGTCTGATTTCACAGATCCTTCCTCCAGGGGGGGTTTTAAACCCTTTCCAAAGTATGGGACACTTGGCTCCAGCCACATCCCACAGCAAGGAGATCCATGAGTTCCTTGCAGATCTGCAGGCACTGAACTCTCTGGGACAGGGACAGGAGCCCAGGAAGGGCTGGAGCTGTGTCAGGGCTTGGGCTGGAGCTCAGGGAAAGGTTCTTCCCCCCGAGGGTGCTGGGGCACTGCCCAGGCTCCCCAGGGAATGGTCCCAGCCCCAAGGCTGCCAGAGCTGCAGGAGCCTTTGGCCAAGGCTCTCAGGGATGCTCAGGGTGGGATTGTTGGGGGGTCTGTGCAGGGACAGGGGCTGGACTGGTGATCCCTTCCCACTCAGGATATTCCAGGATTCTGTGAAGAGACCTTTGCTGGACCTGTGGCTTCCCAGTTACACCTGGACCCAAATTTCTGTGCTTTGTGGATTAGAGGGAAACTGCTCCTTCTCCGGAGCTCCCTGGGGTTGTTGTTTCTCTTCCAAGCTGACATTTCCCTCTCTTCAGCCTCTCCTCCTGGGGAAGCTTTGCCATTCGTACCATTTGCTCCCAGGCCCATCCCTTTTTCTTGCTTTTCTGTCTCATTCCAAGGTGGCCAAGAGCTGCTGGCAGAGATGTGGGGATGCAGGGGATTCCTGCAGGCACAGGATGATCTTCCCAAGCATCATCCCTGCACCACAGCAGTTCCCTGGCAAGGCTTTTTGCTGCCTTAAGCCCCGAGCTGACATTTGCACAGTGACATCCTCTGAGCACAGTGACATCCTCTGAGCAGCTTTGGCCCCTTTAGAGCCCAGTTCTGCAGAAAAGGTGTTATTTTTTAAAGAACCAAAGTGGGTTTGGTTCTAAATGGTGCTGGGACCTCACCCCTCCTTCTGATAACTGTAGAAACACCAACCAGCAACAGAAGGAAAGGAAAGGAAAGGAAAGGAAAGGAAAGGAAAGGAAAGGAAAGGAAAGGAAAGGAAAGGAAAGGAAAGGAAAGGAAAGGAAAGGAAAGGAAAGGAAAGGAAAGGAAAGGAAAGGAAAGGAAAGGAAAGGAAAGGAAAGGAAAGGAAAGGAAAGGAAAGGAAAGGAAAGGAAAGGAAAGGAAAGGAAAGGAAAGGAAAGGAAAGGAAAGGAAAGGAAAGGAAAGGAAAGGAAAGGAAAGGAAAGGAAAGGAAAGGAAAGGAAAGGAAAGGAAAGGAAAGGAAAGGAAAGGAAAGGAAAGGAAAGGAAAGGAAAGGAAAGGAAAGGAAAGGAAAGGAAAGGAAAGGAAAGGAAAGGAAAGGAAAGGAAAGGAAAGGAAAGGAAAGGAAAGGAAAGGAAAGGAAAGGAAAGGAAAGGAAAGGAAAGGAAAGGAAAGGAAAGGAAAGGAAAGGAAAGGAAAGGAAAGGAAAGGAAAGGAAAGGAAAGGAAAGGAAAGGAAAGGAAAGGAAAGGAAAGGAAAGGAAAGGAAAGGAAAGGAAAGGAAAGGAAAGGAAAGGAAAGGAAAGGAAAGGAAAGGAAAGGAAAGGAAAGGAAAGGAAAGGAAAGGAAAGGAAAGGAAAGGAAAGGAAAGGAAAGGAAAGGAAAGGAAAGGAAAGGAAAGGAAAGGAAAGGAAAGGAAAGGAAAGGAAAGGAAAGGAAAGGAAAGGAAAGGAAAGGAAAGGAAAGGAAAGGAAAGGAATATAAACATCCCTGGGAGGGGTGATTTTCCCACAGGAGTGGAAGAGGGAGATGCAGGGCCTGTGCCACAGGCTGTCCCTGCACCCTCTTGTCCCACCCAGGGACATGAGAATGGGGGACAAAAACGGGAAAGGAAATTTCTCCAGTTCCCTTGGGCACAGCAGAAGTTGTCCCATGTGATGACATTTTGAACAACCCCAAATTTCACCTCCTGTCCTGCTGCTGCCTCGTCACAGCCACAATGTCCAGGGACAAACCCCACATTGCTGGGGCAGGGTGGGTCCAGGCAGCTCCCAACAGGCACAAAACGCCCTCTGAGGGGTGCCCAGAAGTTGTTTTCTGATAAAACTCAAAACCCACATGTGTAAGGCCTGTTCTGCAGAGCCAGCCCGTGTCCAACCCCACCGTGGGTGTCAGTTCCTTCCCAGCCCTTTTCCACATCAAGTTTTTTCGCCTGTTATTCCCACTGCTCTGCCTCCTCCATCCTATTTATAGAGCGCCTTTCGTTGGAGCATCCAGGCTTTTAACCTTTATTCTTGGAATATTATTCACTTCTTGGACCTGCCACGGAGCAGTTACTCACCCAGGCTCCTCCCCAGCCTGAGTTGAAAAGGAATTCCCACGGGGCAGCTCAGGGTGTCGAGCTCCCTGTGGCCAAAATCCCGGCTCTTCCTCGTGCCCCGGCCTGTCCCGGCCTGTCCCGGGTTCCCAGCCTGGCTCTGCTGCTCATTCACCTGCAGAGAGGCTTTGATGCTTCTCAGGTGAGATCACTCACCTCCCAGCGCGGGAGCAAAACATTCCCAGTGGGATTCTGGCGCAGCTTTCTCCGGGTTTCTTCCTCATTCTCCAGGGTTCTTCCTCATTCCCTTCTCATCACCTGCTGGGCCACCGCAGTGTCTGTCTGGGAGTGTTCCAGAAACGTGTGGATGTGGCACTTGTGGCTCTGTGGTGGCCGTGGTGCTGGGTTGATGGTTTGATCTTAAAAATCTTTTCCCATCTTCATGATTCTGTGCTTCCCTGGTCCTGGTGGCTGTAGGACAGAAGATCCCAATGGTGAAGATCCCAGCGACCTGGGGAGGTGTTGTCCCCCCAGCTGGGGATGGCTTCTGTGAGTATGGAAAGGGGGAATTGCCCTTTCCCTCCCAGAATCCCTACAGCACCTTCCTGGCATTGTGGAGGGTGGGAATAACCAGCAGGCTGTTGGGGATGGGTGTCCCTCCCTGGGCTTAGGTGCTGTGTGGGATCCACCAACACCACAAGGGGCTGGAGAGGTCTCCTCTCCTCTCCTCTCCACTCCTCTCCTCTCCTCTCCTCTCCTCTCCTGTTGAAATCCTTGGATATCTGGGACAGGAAAGCCCCTGCAGCCCTGCAGGGACCCGAGGCTGCCTTAGGGGCTGTGACCTGCAGGAGCTGGCTGCTCCCTGAGCCTGGCAGCTGTGGTGTTTGGATCTGGGGGATGCTGATGCCTGAGGCTCCTGCAGCATTTCCTATGGAAAAACTTCCTCATGGGGTTCAGAGTCTCATTTGGGGCCTGGCTTGGGACTCAAGGAGGAAATTCTTCCAGGCTGTGGTGGATATTTCAGTGAAGCAGTCAAAGAGAACAGCGAAGGGACTCAGCTGGTTTTGGTTTGTCCCTCCCCCAGCTGAGGCAGGCTGGGCACAGGTGGGGAGAGGAGGAGGGCATGGGGGGAGTTGGGTATGCTGCTTGAACACTGCTCTTGGAGCTCTGCTGGAAGCTTCATGTCCCTTAATGTCCCTTAAAGAGTTTCACTGGAGCCCAGAGGCACCTCTGAAGGGCAGCTGAGCCAAAGAGGGGCTGGGAGAGGACACAGAGCTCCTTCCACAGCCCTGCCAATCCCCCTCCCACTGCTCTGCCTCCATTTCCTTCCCAGCCTACAGCTGGGTCCAGGTCCTCGCTCCTCTCTTGGGATCTACAAAGTCATGGAATCTCCACTGGTCACTTCAGCAGTCCCAAGACAAGAGATCACAGAAAGCAAAATGGTTTGGGCTGGAATGGACCTGCAGGATCATCTCATTCCAACATTCCCCTCATTCCAGGGGCACCTCCCACTGTCCCAGGCTGCTCCAAACCCATCCAACCTGGCCTTGGGCACTGCCAGGGATCCAGGGGCAGCCACAGCTGCTCTGGGCACCCTGTGCCAGGGCCTGCCCACCCTCCCAGCCAACAATTCCTGCCCAATCTCCCACCCAGCCCTGCCCTCTGGCACTGGGAGCCATTCCCTGTGTCCTGTCCCTCCAGGCCTTGTCCCCAGTCCCTCTCCAGCTCTCCTGGAGCCCCTTCAGGCCCTGCCAGGGGCTCTGAGCTCTCCCTGGAGCCTCCTCTCCTCCAGGTGAGCACCCCCAGCCCTCCCAGCCTGTCCCCAGGGATGTGAGGGTCCCCTCAGGGACAGATCCTGGCTGGCAGGGACACTGAGCACCTTTAGCTGAGAGAAGCCTGGGCAGCAGCTCCTTTCCTGCTCCTCTGCCCACTCCTACACGTGTGTTGCTGTGTTTTAATAATTCCATCATCACTTTCAGGATTGTTTCCACCAGAGCCTGCAGGCTCCTGCCTCAGCTCCTGGGCACACTGCCCTTCCTCTGCATGTCTGTGCACCTTCCTGCCCCATCCCGGGGCACATTTCATTCCTTTGTGCCTTTTTGCCAACAAATACCAGACTGGTGTCGTATCTGATCATGGGAACCACTTCAGGCTGTGTTGAACTCTGTGATCCAAGGTGTGATCACAGCCCTGCCCAAAGTACAGCACAGGCAGCTGAAAATGGAGTGGGAATGATGAGGGTGTTTGGGCAGGAGGGAGGAGAGTCAGTCCTCACATCACCGTGTGGTGTTGGTGAGAGCACAGCCCAAAAACCAGAGCAGTGCCCCAGGCTGGGTGTGCTTGTCCCAATCCCTTGGGTCACCTCCCCCCAGCCAGGTGGGCAGAGCCACTCGAGGTTCATTCCTGAATCCTCTGTGTCAGTCAGTGAAAGATCCCACCTGGTTTTGTATTAACAACAAGTTGGTGGCTGCAGCCAGGCTTTTGTAGGANTCTCTGTGTCAGTCAGTGAAAGATCCCACCTGGTTTTGTGTTAATAACAACAAGTTGGTGGATGCAGCCTGGCTTTTGTAGGGCATTTGCTTTCTCCTGGTGCTGGCAGGGAGCTGAGGAGAAGGAACAGCACTAAAGCTGGGCCTTCTTGATGCCTGTGAGCTCTGTGATTTCCTTCTAAATCTCCTGTAACCCCATGGAGAGCTGGGGGTGCTCACCTGGAGAAGGGATGAATTGAGGGAGAGCTCAGAGCCCCTGGCAGGGCCTAAAGGGGCTCCAGGAGAGCTGGAGAGGGACTGGGACAAGGGATGGAGGGACAGACACAGGGAAAGTGACTGCACCACCNGTGACCAGTGGAGATTCCATGACTTTGTAGATCCCAAGAGAGGAGTGAGGACCTGGACCCAGCTGTAGGCTGCATCCTGGGACAGTGGGAGGTGTCCCTGCCCTGGCAGAGGTGGAATGGGATGGGATTTAAGGTCCCTCCCAACCCAGGCTCTGAGTCCCTGACTCAGTGGAGCTGCCTCAGGTGTATCCAGCACCAATCCAGCACCCAGAGCAGGGGTTTGGGATTAAGCACAGCCCTGGCAGCTGTGGGTGCCCAGGGTGACCCCAGACACAGCCACGTCCCTGCCCTCAGTGCCACACAGATGAGCCCTGCTGAGCTCTCCCAAGGGCTTGGTGTTTGTGCCCCAGGGTGGAGGAGACATTTGATTGTTTGGCTGCTGCTCCAGCCCAAACCACGCTGGCTCTGGTGTGGTGGAGCTGGGTGCTGCACTCCAGGACCTGGCTGATGGCAATCCAGGATCCAGGAGGGGTGGCAAGGAGGGGTGAACTTGTGTCCATCCCTCCCTTCCAGTCACACTCTTGACTTTCCTGTGGGTTGGTGGTGCCTTGGGGAGGCTCAAGCTTTGTTTTAAACACAAACCTTGTTGTTTGAGCAGGACATGTCTCAGGAACAGATGTCCAGCAAGGGCGTATTGGGAAAGAACTGGAAAACATTAAAGATCCTGAGCTTTGACATCTCCTCCTTGCACTGGAATTGCCAGCACTGGACTAAGCCTGGTCTGCAGGGTGGGTCAAGGGTGGTGAGCAAAAGTGAGAGAAAACTGATTAATTAAGAGTGTGGCTTTGGAAGGGGAGTTTCCTGCTCCTTGGAGTCCTTGCTGGTTTGGTTCTTGCTTGGTCCTATCACATAATAGATTGCATTTGGCATTGCTGTGTGAAAGTAGGAGGAGGGAAAGCTGGAGCACGAGGGGCTTCACTCAAAAACCTCCCCAGGGCCCAGCCCTTTCTGCCCCTCTATAACTCAGAGGAGTTTGGATACCAGCTACAGTTTTGGAGAAGCAAAGTCATTATCAGAGGTTTCCTGACCTCAGGGAGATGACAAAGCCCCTCCATGAGGACCCCAGCAAGTGTCTTAGAGGGACAAAGAGCACCAGAGCAGCGTCGTGGTCTTGGCAAGGGGCTAAGGAAGGAACCCAAACCCCTCCAGCCTTCCTGGACTGTCCCAAAAAGGAACTGAGAGATCCATGGTGTGAGGCAGGGAGGGGGGAGCAGACAGGCCTGGCAGGGTGAAACCTCTGCCCTTGGTTTCTGGAGTCTGCTAAATTTTAATTTGGGGCTTTCAGGTCTGATAACAGAGAGAGAAGTGGGGAACAGGAGGGGAGGCACAAGGAAACTGGGAAACCCCAACCGAGGTCTGGGGGTGGGTAGGAAATTCCTGCTGCTTCTGCTGTCCCTGCAGGACTTCCTGCTGTACTTTGTGATGGGCTTTGTACTTTTATGACCCTTTTAAGACCTGAAGCCTGCCAGGAACATCTCCTTCCTCCCCATGTCCCACAGCCCAGCAGCTCCTGGAGCAGCTGCCAAGTCTGGGAGCATCCCCAAGGCACAGGGATGTTTCTCTGGACACGGATTTGCTGCTTCAGAACTGGCTGCTTATTCCTGTGGGGCCAACCTGGAGCCCTGGGATGGGTGTTAAATCCAGCAGGACCTGCTCTCCAGTGGGTGCCACCATCCCAAAGAGGCTGGTGGCTCTGAGGGAGGAGCTGAGGAACTGCTCCTCATTCCCACAGGAGGCAGAGCCCCCTCATTCCCGGTGCCCGGGGTTGTTTGCTGGTGCCTGTTGGGAGCAGAGGGAAGCAGCTCCTTCGCTGGGAATGATTTGGGAAGGGAGGCACAGGTTGGGATCTGCAGCCCCCAGTGCCAGAACCTCTCTGGGTAAATGCACCAACCATCAGGAAAGCCAAAAAAGGGGGAAGGATTTGTGATCATTGGGATGGATGTTAAATATTCCCAAGGTGTTCCACCCAAAGTTTCACTTTGCCTAAATCTCCCTTTGCCTCAGTCTCCTGTGGCATGGCTGTTCCAGACTGAGAGTGCCACAGTCCCCAGCCCTTGGTGGGACAAATATCACGGCCACTTTCCCGATCCCAAGGGGCACTTCCAAGGATAATTCCTTTGAAGTGCCCTATTCAAGTGGTGTCACGCCCTCCTGTTCTCCTGGGAGTGACCAACAGCTGAAAATCTTTAAAGAGAACAGTGATCAGCCCTGAGTGGTGCTAAGCTGTGAGAAAAGTGATCATGGAACAACCAGAGAAAGGAGCCAAGACTAAAAGTAGGATTTAACAGGATCTGGATCTGCTGTCCCAGCTGATCTGAGTGAGCTCCTTCTGCCAGGGAAGAGGAGCGAAACCTCTGAGGTTTGTGAATTGGAGTTTTTAGGGCACACGTGGATTCGAGGGTGGGCAGAGTGGAGTTAGTGTGGAGCTGCTCCATAAACCTGTGGGTCGTTCCAGGGGGGGAGGAGAGGAGCCCTTGTCTGCTCCTTGTCCTGCTCAGCTCTGCCAAACCTGTCCCCAGCAGGATTCCTTCAGCACTGGGAGTGACTGTGAGACAGCCCCGACCCTGAAGGTGACCAGGACACTGCTGCCAGGGGGGTCTGTGTCCAGCACCACCGCTCCAAGGGTGGAGGGAGGGAGGGATGGAGGGATGGATGGAGGGATGATGAATGGATGGATGAGTGGATGGATGGAGGGATGGAGGGATGATGGATGGATGGATGGATGGATGGAGGGATGGAGGGATGGATGGATGAGTGGATGGATGAGTGGATGGATGGATGATGGATGGATGGAGGAATTATGGATGGATGGATGGATGGATGGATGGATGGATAGATGGATGGAGGAATGATGCATTGATGGATGGATGGATGGATGATGGATGGATAGATGGATGGATGGATAGATGGATGGATGGATGGATGGGTGGATGGATGGATGGATGGATGAGTGGATGGATGGATCCAGCTCAGGGCTGGAAAGCCAGAGGTGACATAGAAGAGTTTTCCTAAGAGATGTGATCCCTTTTTCCATGCTCAGCTGGAGGAAGGTGTTAAGCTGCAACATCTGCTCCCAAAACCCTGTGGTGAGGTGTCCTCCCTGCCTGGGCCCTTTCCCTTCAAACAAAGAGCCATCATTTTCTGGCCTGCATTCCCTCCAGGCTAAAAGGGTAAGAGGAAGAAGGTCCTCCAAGATCCCAGAATCCCAGACTCATTTGGGCTGGAGAAGACCTCTGAGACCATTGAGTCCAACCTGTGCACAATCCCCACCTTGTCACCAGCCCAGAGCACTGAGTGCCACCTCCAGCTGTTCCTTGGTGAGTCCATCACCTCCCTGGGCAGCCCCTTCCAATGCCTGATCACTCTCCACGAAGAAATTCCTCCTGATGTCCAACCTGAGCCTCCCCTGGAGCAGTTTGGGTTTTCTCTTTTCCCATTGATGCTGCGAGCTGTGGCTCATTAAACCAAGCTGATACCAGCCCAGAGGTCTCCCATCTTCCCTCACCAGTTCCACACCATCTCAAACCCAGGAGAGGAGACAGAAGATCCCCTTGGCCGTGTTTTTCAGCATGGCTACGAGGAGAGGCCCAGATCTGAGCTCTTGATCAGAGCTGGCATCAGAAGCTTTGCAGGCCCATGACCTGCAATCAGCCCTCCTGGGCATGTGGAGCCTGTCCAGGTATCAGCTGTGGGAATCAGCTCATGCAGAGGATGCTCCATCTCCTGCTGGCTCCCTCCAGCCCTGCTGCAACACCTGGGGATGTGGAGCCACAGGGACATCCAGCATCCAGACTGCTCCAAGGCCTTCCATGATCCACACCTCTGCAAGGAGATCGCTCAGCTCAGCAGATCTGAAATCTCAGGTCTGCTGACAGATGGGATCTGACAGCAGCAGCACAGCTGGCACAGAGGAGACATCCCTTCCCTTCCTGAAACCTCCCGAGGGCTCCTCAATAACCCCAGTGCTGGGAGAGCTCGGTGGTTGCTGCAGGAATCATCTCCCAGGTGGATGTTTGGTTCCTCAGGGGAAGGAGGCAGCAGCTGTGCGTCAGCACAGCCATTGCACGGCCCCCCGGGCTGGGAAGGGCTGATGGATCCAGCTGGAAGAGGAATTCTGGGTCAGTGGAATATTGCTGTCAGCGCTGGGCTCTGGCCAGGCTGCCATGGAGACACCTCTGCCCCTGGGGTTTGGGTCCTGCAGGGAATCAAGGTGCTCTTTCACCCCATTTCCTGGAGAGTTTTGGTGTTTCTGTGATCATCTCTTCCACCAGCCCCGCTCTGAACGCATCCCCAACCACATCTGAGGGAAGGATGGAGGGCTGGGAGACACCCAAGCTCCTCCAACAAGCCCAGGCAGCACCTGGGTGAGCCCCACGTGCACCTCCAGCAGGTCCTTGGTGCTGTGCAGCCTCAAGTGGCCCCCAAGGGACACTGCCAGCGTGGGGTGACACAGCTGGAGCTGTGCATTACCTGCAGGGCTGTGCTGTGCCCAGGGCACTTGCCTTCAGACAACACCCAAATCCCCATCTCTGAAATCAGGCCAAGAGCCCAGGCCTGCCCAGGCTGGAGGGTAAAGGCTCCAAAGGCTGGGAAGTGTTTCGGAGTCCCAAGCTTCGGGAACAGGGTCAGGCAGGTTCTGGTGGAGCCAGGGATGAAATCTGAGGGGAAAACTCACCTGGTGAGCAGTGGGAAAGCCACCCGAGCAGCCAGCTCGAGCATCTGCCACCCCTGGTACCTGTGGCAGGAGGAGACAGAGTCAGGCAGGGGCTGGGGGCTCTGGGGAGAGAGGGAATCGCACAGAGAGAAGGAAAATTCACCCCCAGAACCGACCTGTGCCGAAAATACTCAGTGACTAATTTTGTACCTTTCTGATCAGCCTTTTAACTGCGGGTTCTTACCAACGGGGAGAAGGGAGATGATGTCCTGGTGGGAGGATAAGTGAGCGTTGCCATGGCAGTGAGGGGATGCTGCAGCACAGCCCCGACCACAATTCGTGAGGACAGAACACGGTGGGCAGCCCGGGAAGGCGGGGAGGAGGGGCTGTGTCCCCCAGCCGGATCCAAAGTCGGTATTTGGCCTGGACGCTGCTCCGCTGCCCTCCCCTGCTCTCCCACCTGGCTCTCTCCTGCTGCTCTCCCAGCCGGATCGGGTTTCCCCCTCCCTGAGCTCACCCCTTCCCAAAGACGCTTTTCTCAGGCTCAGGGCAAGGAAGAAGCCGGGATTTGGGGGGGATTCAAGAGATTAGGAAAGAATTCGCCTCCGGGAATCTCTTTCCTCCATCTGCCCGGGATAAACTGTGCGATGGAGGCGGAGGCTTTGCAGCTCGGCGGGGGAACTGCTCCGAGCTAAACGTGTGGAGGCAAAAACGCTGCCGGTCCCTCCCCGCTGCGGGAACCGGGTGTTGAAAGGTCCTGGGCAGGGTGAGGAGAGCTCCCGATCCCGTGGCTCCATGTACGGATGAAGTGGGAGGGTGTTTTGCCGGAGCTCTGCCAGTGCAGACGGTGCCCGTTCAGCCCCTGGCATCATTCCTGGAAGGACCAGCTCACCCACGGGAGGCAGGAGCAAGGAACAAACCTGCGGGCAGCACGGGAAACGTGACTAACTGGGAGGAAAAGGGATTTTGTTCGGCCTGTTTATGATTTTTCTTCTTTCATCATCATCTCCCTGTAAAGCAAATGCCACGCCAGGGAACAGCCCTGACCCTGCTGGAGTGGGGAAAAAAAAATCTCCTGTGAGAGTGCCCAGCACTCTGGCTGGTGTGGGGGGCTGTGTGCAGCCCCTGCCCCCTCCATCCATCCGCCTTCCAGGGCTCATCGTTCATCCCTCAGTCCTGTCCCTGCTGCAGAGGGCAAATCCCTGCCCTGGGGAGCAGGGGCTGCTCCTGAGCTCGTGTGCTGGGAGCTCCGAAAGCAGGGCCTGGATCCGGCCCCAGTGGCTGTCCTAGGAAAGGCAGCGCCTGCTTCGCTCCTCCTTCAGCTCTTGCTAAAGAAAAATGTCAATACTGCAGGTGGGAAATGTTACAGTTTCGGGGGTTTGGGAGGGTTTGAGCCTGAAGCCTCTCCATAAGAGCAATGTCCTCAAATGGGATATGCCAGACTGGTCCTGGTCACTGCTGCCCCACCTCCAGGCTCAGGAGCTTCTGCCTGAGGCTGTTCCTGCCCGTGCTGAGCTGGGGGCTTGGGGTAACCCCCACAGGCAGGGCCAGAGCCTGAGAGTCTTTTGCAGCTCCCCAGATGGGATTCTTCATCTCCTCGCTGAATCCTGGGACGGGACATCCCCTCTGCCACCTGCCCAGAAGGTGCTTGTGGCAATGACAGAGCTCCTGGGGACAGGAACAGGGACATCAGAGGGGTGGGAGGGCAGTGACCTCCCCTCACACTGCGAAATGGGGTTTCACAGTCTGAGCGCTGCTGCTCCCAGGGGATTTCTCGTCCTCTCTCCTTCCCTGTACCTGGCAGGTTTCTGCTCCACCTCTGCACCTCCCTCCCTCCATCCATCCACCCATCCATCCATCCCTCCATCCATCCATCCATCCATCCATC
>VWYO01005740.1:170250-189208 GCA_013400275.1 Rhadina sibilatrix | reverse complement strand
TCCATCCATCCATCCATCCATCCATCCATCCCTCCATCCATCCATTCCTCCCTCCCACAGCTGGCTCAGACACCGGGATAACCCCGTGTCTCCCTCCCCGTGCTCCCTGGGGGTGTCACACAGGGATCAACCCCTGGCAGGTGCCCCTGAGAGCCGCACCCCGTGCCCGGGGCAGCCCCTGCGCTCGGGGCCGGGGCTGAGCTGCCTTTTGTGGCGCACGGGCCCCGGTGATTGGGCGCTATTTTGCTCCGGCTCCCTCGGGCAGCTGTTGCTGTTCTTTACCCGGGAGAGCCGGGGCCGCCCGGGGGCTGCAGCCGAGGAGGAGGCGGCGGCCGACCCCAGGTAGGAATTTCTGTGGCTTTTAAGCCCTGAGGCGGAGCAGCCCCTGGGCAGCCCCTGGCCACAGCCCGGCTCCCTCTGGCCGCGGGGGACCGGGAGCCGCGGGGCTCATCCCCGGCCGAGGGTGCCAGGCAGAGCGGGGCCGGCGAGGGGACTATTTTTGGAAGTCTCTTTGATGTGAGTCAGCGGTGAAGGCGACCTCGGGGAGCCCGTGCAGGAGAAGTCGCAGCGGCGGCAGAGAGGAGCTGATTATTTGTTAAGTGCCTGCGATTTTGAGCGTTTACGGGCGGATCTGGCGTGCGGGGCGCGACTCCCGGGGATGGGCGGGCAGGAGAGAGGGGTGGGAGCGCGCCCGGGCAGGGGCAGGGCGAGCCAGGGGCTGCAGCTGGGCTTGGGGGCTGCGGGTGGCCACGGGCAAGGTGTCCCTGGCACTGGTGGCCACCCCTGGCACCGTGGCCACCCCTGGCACCGTGGCCACCCCTGCCCTGCTTG
Organism: Rhadina sibilatrix; assembly: GCA_013400275.1. Taxonomy (NCBI): domain Eukaryota; kingdom Metazoa; phylum Chordata; class Aves; order Passeriformes; family Phylloscopidae; genus Rhadina; species Rhadina sibilatrix. The sequence goes on along the minus strand of VWYO01005740.1, from coordinate 188,377 downwards.
CCCTGGGCAGTGGCTGTGCTTGGGTCACCAGCCCCGGAGGGCTGTTCCTGCAGGTGACACGGCCCATCCCAGCTGGGGACAAGGATCCTGCGTGGGCTGTGGAGCCCTGAGGTGCTGTCACCTCCTGCCAGGGCACAGAGCCCCACCTCCTGCCCAGAGGGGACCTGGACATGGATCTGGTCAGCTCTGGGGCCAAGTTAATGCCTTTGGGGGCACATGGCAGGGAAGGACACCTGCCTGCCCCGGGTCTGGAGGCTGGTTGGGCTTCTCCATCAGGAGGTGGAGGTGTGGAAGGAGCCTGGCACTCTCTGACAGGGCACTGGCCTCAGCTGAGGGCTGGGGAGCCCAGCAGGGCTGTGCTGTGGGCACAGTGTTTGACCCCTCTGAGTTCAGTGAGGGTCCCTAGAGGTGATACAGTTCCCTGTGCAGCGTTGGAGAAAGACTTGGGGTGCCCTGAGGCCACCAAAGGTGTCCAGGTGGGCAGGGAGAGCTCACAGGTGGCCAAGGAAGGACAGGAGAAGAGGTTCCTTGCCCTCACCGTGAGCCATGGCCACGGGTGAGGTGTGTGAGACTCTGCAGGACACAGCTCAGCCTGGCAGAGATGGTTCTTTGTGCTGGTGTCACTTCACAGGGTGACCTCGGGCTCTGAGGGGCACCAGCTCCATGGGAACACGGATTGTGGCCAGGGAGGAGAGGAACAGAGCCTTGGGCCCTCCTCCACCTTCCTGGTGTTCACCTGTGCCCAAAACCAGGGTGGATGATTGAGAAGCTCAGAAACACAGCGAGCACATGGGGGAAAACACTTGGAGGAGAAGTTCTCCACCTTTGTGCTTTCCCTGGGTCTGGAACCTCCCCAGCCACCAGGAGGGTCCTGGGGCAGCCCCGTCCCTTCCCAGCAGAGAAAAGACCAGACTCACATCACTTGAACAAACCAAAGGCTCATTTTATTTCCTCTGAAAGCAAAGACCTTTCAGATCATGGCCAGAAGGTTTCCTCTTATTTATCTCTTCTGCTTCCCACACTGCGTGGTAGGTTTCATGCTGGGAACTGGTGTCTGTTCTCAGTGTTCCACGGGGGGGAAATAAACTAAACCTGGCTGAAGGGGGCAAAAGTTCTTCCTTCTGGGGAGGACTGGACTCAGAGATGCCAAGAGGGCTGAGGCCAGTGGTGCAGGGACCTTGTGGTGCCTTCCCAACCCCAGAGCTCTCCCAGGGCAGAGGAACCCACAGGACCCCAAAGGAGCCCAACGCCCTCCCCTCAGAGCCCTGCTCTCCCACTTCCCAGCTGGGAAAAGCCCTGAGAGCCCTCCCTGAGCTTTGCAGTCCCCTTGAGCTCCTTTCTGAGGTCTGGTTGCTCCATGGTGGATGGGACCTCTCCTGCTGTCCAGGCTCTGGCCTTCCAGTGCCCAGCGTTGTGTTTTTGGGGTGTCTGAGCACACCCTGGGCTGTTGGTCCCGCCGTGTGCCTTGGCAGGGAGGTCACTGTCCCTTTGGCTGCCACTCCCCTGGGGTTTGCAGGTTGGTGACATTTTGGGGCTCAGAGTCCCAGACCTTCCCAGGGCTCCTGTTCCACCCCCTCGATGCCTGGGGGGGCTTTCTGCCTGACTTGGGACACTTCTCTCCATCCACGGGTGACTTGGCAACAGCAACGGGGGAAACTCAGCCAGATGTCCCCTCTCTGCTGGCTGGGGGGTATCACCAAGCCCCCCCAGCCCCTGGTGATCCCCAGCTCTCCAAATTTGTCACCTAAGGAGCTGTGCTGTGCTTGTCTTTGACAGATGCCAAGGCTCCGGTGAGCAACGACAGCCACGGGGAGAGCAGAGGAGCCGATGTGAGTGCTCAGGGGCNTCCCTGTGCCAGGGCAGGGCAGGAGGTGCCGGGGATGGATCCCTGTGCCAGGGGTGCCGGGGATGGATTCCTGTGCCAGGGCAGGGGGTGCCAGGGATGGATCCTGGGGCAGGAGGTGCCAGGGATGGATCCCTGTGCCGCAGCAGGGCAGGGGGCCGAGGCGGGGCTGTCCCGCGGTGACATTCCGCCGGGCAGGGTTGCAGCACGTCCATCCCGGGGCAGCCCAAGGTCCCCCAGCTGTCGCTGTCACTGATCCGTGCCGGTGGGCAGCTCTCCCTGGTGCCACTGACCGACACCCAGCCCGGCCACCAAAGCCCCGCTCAGCACCGAGCCCCGAGCGCAGCGCGGCTCCCTCCGCTCCCGACACACCCACCCCGCCCTCGGTGGGTGCTGCAGCCCCGGGGGGATCCCCAGCACGGCCTGGGGACCCTCAGTCTCCAGCCCACCCGCGTGTGCCGGGGCTAACTCGTGGCTGAATCCAGCTTAAATAACGTAAAATACCCCCCTGTTTTAAGGCTGTTGAGGTGAACGCACTCCCCGGGCGCTGCAGGAGCCGGGTTGGTGCCTCTCGTTGGTGCCTCTGCCCCCAGAGCAGCGTGTCCCTGTCCCCTCGCTCCCCGCAGGGAATAGAGGAGGAGAATCCCCGGCGCGGTGTCTCCGAGCAGGACACGGACCAGCCCGAGGCAGAGACAGGAGGCGGACATGCCAGAGCCAGCCCCGCTCGGCGGGGACAGGAAAGCGGCGGAGAAGAAGCGGGTGGAGAAGGTGGGAACCAAGGGCAGCGCTGCCGGGCCGCCAGGTGGGTGTGTGGGAAAGCCCCTCCCTGCCCCAGAACGGCCACGCTGGCCCCGGGTGGCCACAGAGGCGCGGTCCCGTGTCCCCGGCCAGCCCGCGGAGCAGTAACAGGAGGAGCTGCGCTCTCCGCAGTCCCGGGAGAAATCAGTGACAAGGGGATGGAGATGGAGCTCCTCAGCCTCAGTGCCTCCACTTCCTTCCTCCTCATCCTCTCCACCCTGCCCAGATTTGCTGCTGGAGGAGGAGCACGGGCAGAGCTTTTCCCAGCTTGATGCCCAGGATACTCAAATGGCCCAAACCCCTCGGTCCCAGCCCCCGGGACTCCTGCAGTGCAAACGCGTGGCAGGAGCAGCTCCTGTCCCTGTCCCTGTCCCTGTCCCTGTCCCTGTCCCTGTCCCTGTCCCTGCCCTGAGTAGGCCATGCAGGAGGATGTTCAGAGCTCTTCCCACTCCCCAGCTCAGAGCCCTTTGCCTCTTCCCAGTTCCCTCCAGTAACATTTTTCCGTGGGGCCGCAGTCCCCAGGACCCTCCCCGTGCAGAGCAAGGTGGAGCAGCCCAGCCTGGACGCGGCGGAGGAGCCGCTGCTCTGGGAAGGGCTCACCCTCAACAAGTGCATCCTGGTGGCCTCCGTGGTCGCCCTGCTCAGCGTCACCTTCCAGCTGCTCCAAGGTGAGGCGGGAGCCGGGCGGAGCGGGCAGGGGCGGCCACACCGCGCTGCCACCTCCTGGCTCCTGTCCCCTGCTCTCTTCCAGCTCCATGCTCCAAGGAGGGGCTCGCCCGCGGCCGCCAGGAACCTCCGCCCCCTCCCATTCCCGGTGGGTCCAGGGCTCCGTCCCTCCCCGATGCCCCGGATCCAGCCTGAGACGGGCCGGCACCGCAGGGTGGGGATGTCCCACCCGGACAGCCTCGCCCTCGGCTGACGGTGCCCTGTCCCTCTCCCCTCGCAGAGGTCGTGAGCCCCAAGGCGGAGGAGATCCCAGAGGTGGTGACTGCCCAGCCTGCGCCGCCACCGGAGAGCAGCGCGGTGGAGGATGATGCTGATGACGAAGACGGTGACGATGACGACGACAGCGAAGCTGACAGCAACCTGGTACGGGTCAGGGTGGCACCGCCCGGGGCAGGGAGCCTCCTGTCCCCGCGGGGAGGGATGGGGAGGGGTCTCGGTCCTGGGGCTGCATCATCAGTTCCTGGTCCCCTCTGTCCCCACAGGCAGAACCCTGGATCTTCAAGAAGTGGTTTGGCCGCACAACACCAGAGGACGAGGACAAGGATGGGGACAAGGATGAGGAAAAGGATGATGACAAGGATGAGGATGAGGACAAAGATGAAGAACCTGCAGATGTCCCTGAGAAGCCAATGGCTGTGATGGAGGGGAAGAGCCAGGAGAAGGAGAAGAAGGTGGAGAAGGAGGAGGAAGAAGAAAAGGAAGAGAAGGAGGAAGAAAAAGAGGAGAATGAGGAGGAGGAGGAAGAGGAAGAGGAGGAGGAGGAGGAGAAGGAAGAGAAGAAGAAGAAGGAGGAGAAGAAGGAGAGAGCCCGGGAAGGCCGTGCTGTGCATGCGGAGCGGAGCAGCCGGAGGGAGGCACGAGGCAAGGACAGGACACCGGGGGACAAACCCGGCAGAGCCCCCAGGGCCCCCAGGGAACCGGAGCAGCCCCAGAAGAAGCGGGACCGGGAGAGGAAGGAGAGGAAGGAGAGACGGCGGGAGCGGGAGGAGTCCAGGAGGGAGGGGTGGAAGGGCCGCCCCGGCAGGGCTGAGGGCGGCCGGGAGAGCCCGAGGCGGGACTGGAAGCAGCAGAAGGGCAGGAAGCCCTGGGAGCCGGCGCCGGCCAGGGACGGCAGGGCCAGGGAGGGCAAGAGGCGCGACTGAGGCCGGGGCGGGCGCGGGGCTCGATGACGCTGGATCCAGGGGGATCCGATCCCACCACTGCCCCCGGCAAGGGACCCCCGCCCCTGCCTGCCCTCCAGAGACACTCCCGGGTGTCCAGCACCCCAGGAGCCCCGAGCAGCAGCAGAGCAGCCCAGGAGCCTGGCACGAGCCTCCCCGGGGACTTTGAGCCCCCCTGGATCAAAGGCGACCTGAAAGGACTCACGGAAGGAGCTTCTTTGGGCCTGGTTGCTTCTCCATCCCCACCCCAAATCCCTCTGCAGTTCATCTCCACTGGTGGTTCCAGAGCAGTGCAGGGATCCCAGTGAACAGAGTGGTGTCCAGACTGTGCAGCTCTTGGGTTAATGGTTTTATTGAAAGCAAATCAAAGAGAGAAGAATATTCTGGGTTACGGAACCAGGCTGCAGCCGTCCTCAGAGGGACATCAGGGACAGACCCCCCAGCTCCCCCAGCCCAGTGCCATTGCTGTGGGGTGGCCCAGAAGGTGCTGGTGGCAGAGCAGGGCTGGAGCCCCTCACCCAGGGATCCCTGCAGGCCTCGCCTTCTCCGAGTCGCTTTTAGGAAGGAAACACAAGAGCAGCTTCACACAGCCAGAGACGTTCACAGCCCCGACCCATGGCAGGTTTCAGTATTTGCTAAATCAACAGCGGTTAAAATGAAACTGTTTTCATTTTTAATAAGGTATTCGACTGGATGTTTAAAAAGAAAAAAAAAAAAAAAAAGAGGAAAAAAAAAAGGAAAATGAGAAAAGCCCTTGTCCCTGGTTATGTGTTTGGCCCCTGGTTGTGTGTGTGTGTTTTCTGTGCCCCCCAAACCCGAGGGGCTCCGGGCTAATTCTGCAGATGGGACTGGTGGGTATCAAACTCCAGCCGTGCCTCCCCGTGGGGACACTGCAAACCCGAGGAGGTGTAGCCAGGACAAGCCCAGGAGCTGCTTCCCAAGGGTTTGGATCCCCGGCTGAGGGCTGTGCTCAGCTGGAAGATGATCCGGGGCAGGCGGCCCGTGCTGACGCCGGCGGGGACGCGGAGCAGGTGCGCTGGCAGCCGCTCGCTCCCGCTCCCATGAATGGTGTGAGCAGCCCGGGAGGTGTAAGGGGATCGCTCCCTCCCTCCTCCCCTCGCCCCGGCAGCGGGGTCAGCGCGGGGGGACGCAGATGTGACCTGGCCCGGAGCCCCGACAGAGACGTGTCCCCAGGGCAGGGCTGCTCTCTTCGAGGGGATTTGGCCTCTTGCTCTGCCGTGTGGGCAGGGGGGGTCCCGTGGGCTGGGGAATGGCCAGAGGAAGCAGCACCTGCCCTTCCCAGCCACTACAGGAGCAGAGAGTGAGGGATCGATAAGAATGGTCCTGCCTGGATCTGCCAAGCTTTGCCCTCCCCTCCACGGCCCTGCCGTGCCCGTGTCCAGCCCAAACTCGGGCATCCTCAGCAGCGGCAGCGGGGCCAGCCCCGGTGGGACACGGAGCAGCCCCAGTGGGACAGGCAGGGACGAACCCAGAACCAGAGCGACGCGAAAGAGCCAAACCACGGGGAAAGCACACACGGGGAGCTCCCGTCTCGGCGAGAAGCACCAGATCCCGAGCCGGGAGGGCGAACCGGGAGAGGGGCGAGCGGGGAGGCCGGCGGGAGCCTTCACCGGCAGCCGCACTCCTCTGCCACCATGTTGGGGAACTTGCGGATCTCCAGCCCGTCCGAGGAGAGGCTGATGATGAGCTGGTCCGAGTAGCGCACGGGCACGCAGCAGGGAGCCCTGCGCAGCTGCGAGCCCCGCTCCTGCATGCCCAGCAGCAGCACCGTGTGCGAGAAGTAGCTGGGGACGCGCGTGGACAGCGGCAGCCGGCAGGGCCCCTCGCAGTTGTTGGCCGCGTACACGGTGGGCATGACGATGAAGTGGCGGTCGCGCAGGTCGATGGTGAGCTCCTGCAGCCGGCAGTGCGCCTGGTGCCGAGCGCTGCGGTTCTGCCGCTGCACCTTCCTGCGCTCCTGCCAGCGAGCCCGCACCGACTGCAGCGCCTTCAGCAGCAGCAGCGTGCGCAGCTTCCGCGGGCCCGGGCCCCGCTCGGCCGCCTCCGCCTGCCCCGGCCCCGGCGGGTAGTAGCAGAAGGTCAGGAGGTGCTGGAAAAGCGCCGAGTTGGCTTGGAAAGCCGGGATGTCCCCGAGCTCCTGGATGAGCACCTGCAGTTTGCCCAGCAGCAGCTGCAGCACGGTGCCCTCCGGCTGCCAGTCCCCCAGGTGCTGCTCCAGCACGGCCCCGCTGTCCTGGGGCAGCAGCAGCACCGAGGGCTCCTCCGACTGCACCAGCCGCTCCAGCGCCGCCTCCTCCGACAGGTTGAGCAGCTGGTGAGGGAGGGTCTCCATCACCTCGAAGTCCAGCCAGTGGTGGGCAGTGGCCTGGGGGGGCGGCTCCTCGCTGGAGGAGCTCAGGAGCTGCCGGATGAAGCGGGTCAGGATCGCCAGGAACTGGGCGCTGCCGGCGGGCGCCGGGGAGGAGGTGTTGGCTTGGCTCGGGGCAGTGGGGGTCGGCAGCTCCTCGCTCCCGGCCTGGGGTGGGCTGCAAAGACACGGGGAGAGTCACAGGGGGCTTCGTGTACCCCGAGGGTCCCACCAGGCCGTGCCCTACAACCATCCATGGTCCCAAGGGACCCCTGCCCCTGCCAGCCCTCCAGAGACACCCCCGGGTGTCCAGCACCCCAGGAGCCCCGAGCAGCAGCAGAGCAGCCCAGGAGCCTGGCACGAGCTACGAGGGCTGGGGCTGCCCCTGTCCCAGTTCTTCTCCCAGCTCCCATCTTTTCCCGTGCCTGCAGCGACGGCCACGGACCTGAGCTGTGGGTAGGGAGCCGTGTCCAGGACCCCCTCAGCAGAGAGGTAGGAGGATGGGGCCAAAGCATCCTCTTCCTCCTCCTGCTGCCGTGACTTGGCCAGCAGCAGCAGCACCGGGGTCATCCGGGTGAAACATTTGTCATCGGAGCCGAACAGGAGCTGCTGCACCTCCGTGCGGGGCAGGGGGGCACCTGCTGCGGCCACCAGAGGTGAGGACGTTGGTCTGGGGTCTCCTGCATGTCCCCACCGCCTCTCGAGGACCTGAGAGGACCCCAAACGCCCAGGCGAGGACGCGAGGGCGGGGATGCTGCTGTCCCCAGGGTGTCCCCCGTCCCTACCTCCCGCTCCGCCGTGGATGCTCAGGGAGGCAGAGAAGCGGAGCCGCTCCGCGCTGCGGGTGACCGAGGCTGCGGCGGCTGCCAGGGCCAGGTACTGCGTGTCCCTGGAGAGGCAGAGCCTCTGCACCGAGGCAGAAGACACAGAAGCCCCGAGGGCGTGGGTGAGACATCGCGGGGACTCAGGCGAGCCCGCGCTGCGGTCCCTGCGGGCTCTGGGTCACCCAGGGAGCAGCGACAGGGAGGGTGGGGAGCACTGGGAGCCTCGCCCCCAGCCTCAGAGCTGCTCCAGGGGCCGCGGGGAACGCAGTGAAGCCCCGAGGGGGCAGGCACAGACCGGGCTGGGTACCCCGGGCAGCCCCTCCGGCCCTGCGGGAGCTGGGGACAGGGTGAGAGCTCCATCTTCAGGCACGGCGGGAGCGGGGACGGGGCGGAGATGCTGGGAGGGGACAGCAAAGGGACGGGGAGGGGACGGGGAAGGGGCTGGAGGGGTGACAAAGGGGCTGGGAGGGGATCGTGAATGGACTGGGAGGGGATCGTGAATGGACTGGGAGGGGAACGATGAATGGATTGGGAGGGGACAGCAAAGGGCCCTGGAGGGGTTGCTGAATGGGCTGGGAGGGATGACAAAGGCAGCAGAGCCGGGGCGCCGCCTCCCGCCCCCCTGCTCCCACCAGGGCCCGGACCCACCTGGTCCCGCGGCAGCCCCGGGCCGGTGACCAGCAGCTCCTGCGGGTGCCCGGAGCCCCGGCCCTCCCGGTGGCCCAGGTAGAAGAGCATCACGGCCGCCTGCAGCTCTCCCAGAGCCCGTCCCACCTCCGCCTGGAAAACCAGCTGGAACCGCAGCTTCACCTGCGCTTCCCATTGCACTGGAACGGGGAAGACACGGCCGTGAACCCCCCCCGGCCCCGTGGGGCTCCGGGGGTGAGGAAAGGGCTCCGGGCCGAGCGCTGTCCCCGTGCAGGGAGCAGAGCATCTGGGACAGGAGCCCACAGGGTGAAGGGACACAGCAAATCCCGTCCCTGGCTCCAGGGAGATGGAGAGAGGGACACAGCAAATCCCGTCCCTGGCTCCAGGGAGATGGAGAGAGGGACACAGCAAATCCCGTCCCTGGCTCCAGGGAGATGGAGAGAGGGACACAGCAAATCCCGTCCCCGGCTCCAGGGAGATGGAGAGAGGGACACACCCTGCGCGCAGCGAGCAGGGAGCTGCCTCCCCCCAGACCCCACGGAAATCTGCTCTCCGGTGCCTCGGGGACGTTGTGGCCACTGCCCGGGGAAAAGCCACCTCCCCTCTGCTCGGCGCTGGTGAGTTCAGCTGAAAATCCAAATCCCAGGAGAAGAGGAAGATTTCAGGACGAAAGAAACCATCATCACCCTCTTGTTACAGATTAAATTGGAGGGTCGGAGGGTGTTGCTCCCCCTCCAGCACTGGGATCACCCCCGGGATGGGACAGGGGAGTTGTGTTGAGGTTTTCCCCCAGGTCTGAAGCTCCAGGAGCCCCAAGAGGGGGAGATCAGCACGTGCCGGGCTCAGGGCACAGCGGGAGCAGCTGGGTCCGACCCCCTCCTCTCTCCCCGGAGCTGGGATGGGACACAAACCCCTGGGCAGCGTTAAGGCACAAAGTGAGAAACACTCATGAGAGAGGAGCAAAAGCCACCAAGAATCACAGAATGCCCTGAGCTCTAAGGAACCCTCCAGGATCAGCAGTCCCACCCCTGGCCCTGCACAGACACCCCAACAATCCCACCCTGTGCACCCCTGAGTTGCCCAAACGCTGCTGGAATGTGGCACCTGGGCGCTGGTCAGAGGCAGGGACAGCCACGCTGCCATCCCCACTACTAAACCTCCTTAGAAACGTGCCCAGAAACATTTCACTCCATCCCTTCGCTATTTTTAAAGGGAATCCAACCTCCAAATTGAATTCTGCGTTTAAACCCCCTGACCTCAGGCCAGCAAACAGCATCACCACCCCGAGCCCGGCATCCTTCCCCTCCCTGTTCCACCTCGGAGCCTGCAGGGCTCTCCCACCAACCTTCCTCCAGGTGTAGGACGAGGAATCTCTCCAGCCCCGGCTCCAGCACGTGCTCGTGGATCCTCTGCAGGGGGTGGGGAGCAGCCCCGGCCTCCCGGGCCCAGCACAGCCCGAAGGTGCCCGGCAAGTTCCCGTCCCAGCTCCGGCGCCGCCTCAGCAGTTTGATGAAGCTGCTCTCGTAGTGGCTGAGCACACCCACCACCTCCAGGTGCCTCGGGGTGGCTCCCCCCTGCTCCATCCTCACCCTGCACACCGGCCCTTCCAGGCCCCCCAGGGGCCAGGGCTGCAGGGACCAGCCCGGGCCCCCCTCCTCAGCCGCTCCCTGCGGGCACCCGGCTCCCAGCTTGGGCTTGGAGAAGAGGCGAGCGGCAGCAGCAGCCCTCCTGGACCTGGGTGTCTCCCGTGAACTTCCATTTCCCACCTTTCTCCCTTCTGCTTCCAGCCCCAGCTCTCGGGGCAGGCTCAGCTGCACCGGGGAATCCCTTTCCTCTTTCCTGGGCAGAGCTGCCGAGGGCAGCAGCAGCGCCAGGCACAGCAGGAGCCCCCCGAGAGCGCTCATGGTCCCACCTCAGCTCTTCCCTGGAGCAGCTCAGGCATCCCAAGCCCCGGGGCAGGAGGAGGGAGGACGGCGTCTCCCTTTTAACCACGGGTGGCCTTGAGTGGCCGAGGCACAGCCACCTCCCCTGAGCCGCCCCGGGGCTGTCGCGCTGCAGAGGAGCGAGGGAGGGTGGCAAAGAAACGGTTTTTTTGTTCTATTTTTGGGTCTGCAGCTCGTTTTGGAAACGTGCAAAAATCGAAGCTGTTGCACTCAACTCGTAGGGATGCACGGCCTTGACTTTGGATGTTTTCTAAAGGAGGATGAGTGTCTGGAATGGGATCCTCATGGGGACTGGCACGTACAACCCCATCAGCACTGAAACACCGGGAGGGGAGAGCGAGCCAGAGCAGGAGGAGGGGGACAGGGGCAGATAATGGGCTGAAATAAGTGAATGTATGGAAAGCATTCCCTCCTGACTGGAAAACCTTCTCCTCACACCCTGCAGGCTGTCCTGGGAAAAGGGCTTCATCCTGGGAATGAGAATCACAAGGTTAACACCAGCCTGAGGACTTAGAACCCTCAGTACCTCCCTCAGAAACCTCACACACACGCACTGTGAGGACCTTTCCCTCCATGAGATGTCCAGACTCACTGAACAGCTACAATTGCCAATGCCACCTGCCTAAAGCATCCTGGAAACCTGCCCTCCAAAGCCAAGGGATCTCCTGATTTTGGCAAGGGGAAATGTCCCAGCAAAAAAGGTTCCAGATACTTCTCTGGAAAGGAAGACTCTTCTCTTTGCAAGTCTTTGCAGCCTGGAGCTCAGGATTGCCAGGAACAGACAGAGCTCCCAAACTGCAGCAGGACATGGACACCACAGCGAGGGCTGGAGGAGCCCGAGGTCACTTCCACAGCAGCTGCCAAAGGCCACAGAGCTGCTCCCAGGGCTGGGACAGGCTGGGAGAGCTGGGGGTGCTCACCTGGAGGAGAGAAGGCTCCAGGGAGAGCTCAGAGCCCCTGGCAGGGCCTGAAGGGGCTCCAGGAGAGCTGCAGAGGGACTGGGGACAAGGGCTGGAGGGACAGGACCCAGGGAATGGCTCCCAGTGCCAGAGGGCAGGGCTGGCTGGGAGATTGGGCAGGAATTGTTGGCTGGGAGGGTGGGCAGGCCCTGGCACAGGGTGCCCAGAGCAGCTGTGGCTGCCCCTGGATCCCTGGCAGTGCCCAAGGCCAGGCTGGATGGTTTTGGAGCAGCCGGGGACAGTGGGAGGTGTCCCTGCCACGGCAGGGGTGGCACAAGGTGGGATTTAATGTCCCTCCCAATCAAACCAGTCTGGGATTCTGTGACTGACTGGGACCAGCCTAGGCCAGCAGCAGAGGTGAAGGCTTTGATTTCCCCATCAAGGGGCTGCAGCTGCAGGGCTCCTGTGGCCCCTCAACCAACCAGAACTGGTCAGGAACCCCAGCCCTGGCCATGCCCTCAGCCACTGAGCCCTCCAGGATCCCCCACTGACCCCCACAATTCAGGGACAGGAACCTGGGGAAGGGCAGAGAAATGGCAGAACTGCTGCTGCTTTTTTATGGGAACCAAGTGATGGTTGGAAGGAAACATTCAGGATAAATAAACTAAAAATTTGCCTGAACAGAGCTGCCAGTGGGAGGAGGACACAGAATAAAATCATGTGACAGCAGGTACTACTGACACTTAATGAATTCCAGTAATAAACTAAGATTTAGTATCAGTGACAGGAGCCTTTCCATGTCCCCCTAGGTGAATGAACAGAGATGAAGGGCTTTGGTTGAAGCAAAACTGATTAATAGGGGGTAATTAACAGGACACTCATCAGGCGGAGACAGCTGATGGAGATACCCAGTCAGGAGGGGGATGCCTTGAGATTCCCAATCCTTTGCCTCCTCTGTGGAGAATTTCCAAAACACAACCAGCCTGGGAACGTCGCCTGTGTCTCGGGGTAAGGAGAGTGAACTCAGAGCAGCACAGGAAACCAGAGGGAAAGGAAAATCAAAACCCTTTTAATGAACCTACAGAATTCAGTCAGGTTTCTGGGCATACAAAAAGGAACTGCTCCCTGCACCGGGGGGNATTCACAGAATGCTGGAGTCTCCTGAGCTGGGAGGGACCCTCAGGGATCATCAGCCCAACCCCGCACAGACCCCCCAACAATCCCACCCTGAGCATCCCTGAGAGCCTTGGCCAAAGGCTCCTGCAGCTCTTGGGGCTGGGACCGTTCCCTGGGGAGCCTGGGCAGTGCTGTTAATTCAAAATCTAAACTCAGCTATGGGATCCCAGGATATCCCGAGCTGGAAAGAACCCTCAGGAATCATCAGTCCAGCCCCTGTCCCTGCACAGACTCCCCAACAATCCCACCCTGAGCATCCCTGGGAGCCTTGTCCAAAGGCTCCTGCAGTTCTTGGGGCTGGGACCATTCCGTGGGGAGCCTGGGCAGTGCCCCAGCACCCTGGTGACAGCTCTGCCAGCACACAGGAGCTCTCCCTGCCCCAGAGCACAGCTCAGGCCCCTTCTGTTACCCTCAGAAGTCCCAGCTTTGGCAGCATCTGTGACTGGCGCCAGTCTTGCCCCAGGTTTTAACTCCCCTGGGCTCTGAGGTTCCTGCGAAGGGTGGGAGCCCCCCAGGCACTGTCCCCTGCTCTCACAGGACACAGGGGAGCACCCCCAGCCCCCTCAGCCAGGTGTGTGCAGGGATCCCAAGGCACAGAGCCATGGAGAGGATACAGTGCTGCACATTTATCATGGAATCAGCAGGGTGGGAAAAGCCAAAGCTAACCCTCAACCTAGGATCAACAAGTCCAGCCATCAGCTCAGCAACACCACCACACTCACCACTGAGCCATACCCACAAATGCCACATCCACACGTTTTTGAACACTCCCAGGGGTGGTGACTTCACCACTGCCCTGGGCAGCCTGTTCCAATGCCTGACAATGCTTTATCTGAAGGGATTTTCCCAATATCCAACCTAAACTCCCCTGGCACAGCCTGAGGCTGTTCCCTCTGGACTTTTCTCCTGTTCCCTGGGAGCAGAGCCTGACCCCCAGCTGGCTGCACCCTCCCCTCAGGGTTGTTGTAAGAGCAAGAAGGTCCCCCCTGAGCCTCCTTTTCTCTGGGTATTTATGCCCCATCCTGCTGCTGCTGCCAGAAATGTCATCCTCTCCAAGATCCCACACAGGAGGATCTCTGTCAGGAGCTCTCACTGCACAGGTGCACTGAGGGAATGGAGATCTGAACATCAAAGGCAGCAGGACAGAACTGATGTCACTGTCTAAAGTTGCTCTGCTCTCCTTCAGGACAGACATTACAAAACCTCAGTTACCTGTTTGGTTTCTCTGTTCCAGTGAGTCCAAAACTTTCCCTCTGCTTTATCAATTTCTCTGCTTGGCACCTGCACCAAAAGAGAACACAGAGCTATTCTTAGCAGCACCAGATTAGCTGAAAGGCCCTTTTTAGCCCCAGAGCCTGTGAGATAAGCACAGTTATTCCAGGCCTTGCAGGGTTGTTATTAGACAGAGGTGGGGGCAGGAAAGAATTAAAGTTACTTCCCTATCGGTCAAGGACAACCAGCAAAAATCCCTCCCTGAACATCTGCACAGAGGCTGAGGAGTGAAGCCCAAGAGGCTCCTGTCAGACATTGGGAATTCACAGCTCCCCAGAGCTCAGCACAGTCTGGTTTTCATGCCAGAGTCCTGCACCAAACCTCAGTGGGGTTTAATGACTTCCAGCCACTTCTTCCTGACCCCCTCTTCCCTCTCCATTAACCCCTGAGGGTCAGCACAGACATCAGAGGGTTCATTAGGAATTAATCACAGAATATCCTGAGTGGGAAGGGACCCACAGGGATCATCAGTCCAACCTCTGTCCCTGCACAGACCCNTCCCGAGCTGGAAAGAACCCTCAGGAATCATCAGTCCAGCCCCTGTCCCTGCACAGACTCCCCAACAATCCCACCCTGAGCATCCCTGGGAGCCTTGGCCAAAGGCTCCTGCAGCTCTGGCAGCCTTGGGGCTGGGACCATTCCCTGGGGAGCCTGGGCAGTGCCCCAGCACCCTGGTGACAGCTCTGCCAGCACACAGGAGCTCTCCCTGCCCCAGAGCACAGCTCAGGCCCCTTCTGTTACCCTCAGAAGTCCCAGCTTTGGCAGCATCTGTGACTGGCGCCAGTCTTGCCCCAGGTTTTAACTCCCCTGGGCTCTGAGGTTCCTGCGAAGGGTGGGAGCCCCCCAGGCACTGTCCCCTGCTCTCACAGGACACAGGGGAGCACCCCCAGGCCCCTCAGCCAGGTGTGTGCAGGGATCCCAAGGCACAGAGCCATGGAGAGGATACAGTGCTGCACATTTATCATGGAATCAGCAGGGTGGGAAAAGCCAAAGCTAACCCTCACCCTAGGATCAACAAGTCCAGCCATCAGCTCAGCAACACCACCACACTCACCACTGAGCCATACCCACAAATGCCACATCCACACGTTTTTGAACACTCCCAGGGGTGGTGACTTCACCACTGCCCTGGGCAGCCCCTTCCAATGCCTGACAATGCTTTATGTGAAGGGATTTTCCCAATATCCAACCTAAACTCCCCTGGCACAGCCTGAGGCTGTTCCCTCTGGACTTTTCTCCTGTTCCCTGGGAGCAGAGCCTGACCCCCAGCTGGCTGCACCCTCCCCTCAGGGTTGTTGTAAGAGCAAGAAGGTCCCCCCTGAGCCTCCTTTTCTCTGGGTATTTATGCCCCATCCTGCTGCTGCTGCCAGAAATGTCATCCTCTCCAAGATCCCACACAGGAGGATCTCTGTCAGGAGCTCTCACTGCACAGGTGCACTGAGGGAATGGAGATCTGAACATCAAAGGCAGCAGGACAGAACTGATGTCACTGTCTAAAGTTGCTCTGCTCTCCTTCAGGACAGACATTACAAAACCTCAGTTACCTGTTTGGTTTCTCTGTTCCAGTGAGTCCAAAACTTTCCCTCTGCTTTATCAATTTCTCTGCTTGGCACCTGCACCAAAAGAGAACACAGAGCTATTCTTAGCAGCACCAGATTAGCTGAAAGGCCCTTTTTAGCCCCAGAGCCTGTGAGATAAGCACAGTTATTCCAGGCCTTGCAGGGTTGTTATTAGACAGAGGTGGGGGCAGGAAAGAATTAAAGTTACTTCCCTATCGGTCAAGGACAACCAGCAAAAATCCCTCCCTGAACATCTGCACAGAGGCTGAGGAGTGAAGCCCAAGAGGCTCCTGTCAGACATTGGGAATTCACAGCTCCCCAGAGCTCAGCACAGTCTGGTTTTCATGCCAGAGTCCTGCACCAAACCTCAGTGGGGTTTAATGACTTCCAGCCACTTCTTCCTGACCCCCTCTTCCCTCTCCATTAACCCCTGAGGGTCAGCACAGACATCAGAGGGTTCATTAGGAATTAATCACAGAATATCCTGAGTGGGAAGGGACCCACAGGGATCATCAGTCCAACCTCTGTCCCTGCACAGACCCCCCAACAATCCCACCCTGAGCATCCCTGAGAGCCTTGGCCAAAGGCTCCTGCAGCTCTGGCAGCCTTGGGGCTGGGACCATTCCCTGGGGAGCCTGGGCAGTGCCCCAGCACCCTCGGGGGGAAGAACCTTTCCCTGAGCTCCAGCCCAAGCCCTGACACAGCTCCAGCCCTTCCTGGGCTCCTGTCCCTGTCCCAGAGCAGAGCTCAGCCCCTGCCCCTCCGCCTCCCCTGGGGAGGAGCTGCAGCCCCCGAGGAGCCTCCCCTCAGCCTCCTCTGCTCCAGCTGAAGGAACCAAGTGCCCTCAGCCCCTTCCCCAGCTCCGTGCCCCTCCTCTGGACACTCTCTAATGGCTCAATACCTTCCTCACCTCGCAGTGACCACACACAACATCGATAGTGAGGCCACCCCAGAGCAGGACAATCCCTTCCCTTGAGCTGGCTAAGGCAGGAAGGGAACCCTGCCAGGTTTTCCCTGCCAGGTTTTCCCTGCCAGGTTTGCCCTGGTCTCACCTTGAAGGCGATGGTCTCGTAGGGCTCTGCTGCCATCAGCAGGTACTGCCAGCGCCGGTCCGGGGGCTCGATGCGCTGCTCGTAGGCCGACATGAAGCGGTGCCGGGGCATGATGCTCTCAGCTATCTCAGGGTAATCGATCTGGGGGGGACAGGGCAGCATTAGCAACCCCCCCTCTCTGCTCCAGACACCTTCCCCAGTGTGCAACCCCCCCTCTCTGCTCCAAACACCTTTCCCAGTGTGCAGCACACCCAGAGCAATCCCCAACACAAAGGGAACGAACAGCGGAGGGAAGGGCTGCCAGAGTCTCAGAATGGTTTGGGTCGGGAGGGACCTTAAAGATCCCAAAGAGGTGAAATTTAGGAGAGATATTGGGAAGGAATTGTTCCCTGTGAGGGTGGGGAGGGCCTGGCACAGAGAAACTGTGGCTGCTCCATCCCTGGAAGTGTCCAAGGCTAGGTTAGAGCAACCCATGGAAGGTGTCCCTGCCCATGGAAGGTTGGAAAAAGATAATTTTTTTTAAGGTCCCTTCCAGCCCAAACCATCCTGTGATTCTGGGATCATCTCATTCCACCTCACACTACACATTCCTCTCCCACTACCCAGCCTGAGAGCTGAGCTCAGGGATTTGCTCAACACAATCAGCAGCAGAAACTAGGGAGGTAAAGCCTCCTTATTATTATTGATCTCATGGGTCCTGCAAAGAATTGCTCATTTAGCAGCTTTACCTGGAAAATCCTGACAAGGAGAGTTTTAACCCTGCCCTTACCTGGAAGAGAAGGCTCTGCTGGCCTGTTTCTGGGTCTCTCTGTTTGGTCACTGTAAAAAAAAAAAATAAGAAAGCTGAGAACACCCTCCAGCAGGGTGAGAGCAGCATTACTCTGCTCTGGGAAACACACAGAGTTTCCAACAATTGAATATTACAAGATTTTTCTCCTGTTTATCCAACAAAATGTCACATTATCTTTAACCAAAGCTACTTCTGTGATGGTGGGCAGGCCCTGGCACAGGGTGCCCAGAGCAGCTGTGGCTGCCCCTGGATCCCTGGCAGTGCCCCAGGCCAGGCTGGACAGGGTTTGGAGCAGCCTGGGACAGTGGGAGGTGTCCCTGCCCTGGCAGGGGTGGCACTGGGTGGGCTTTGGGGTCCCTTCCAACCCAAACCATTCTGGGATTGTGTGACTGCCCTGGGCAGGTTTGGGCCCCTCAGGACAAGAATGACACTGAGGGGCTGGGACATGTCCAGGGAAGGGAATGGGGCTGGGAAGGGTCTGGAGCCCCAGGAGAGGCTGGGGGAGCTGGGAAGGGTCTGGAGCCCCAGGAGAGGCTGAGGGAGCTGGGGAAGGGGCTCAGCCTGGAGAAAAGGAGGCTCAGGGGGGCCCTTGTGGCTCTGCACAGCTCCTGACAGGAGGGGACAGCCCAGGGGGGTCGGGCTCTGCTCCCAGGGCACAGGGACAGGAGGGGAGGGAACGGCCTCAGGCTGGGCCAGGGGAGGTTGAGGTTGGAGATGGGGAACATTTCCTCACTGAAAGGTTTGTGAAGCATTGGAAGGGGCTGCCCAGGAATCACCATCCCTGGAAGTGTAAAAACACCTGTGGATGTGACACCTGGAGACATGGTTTAGTTGTGGCCTTGGGAGTGCTAAGCTCACTGTTGGACTCAATGATCTCAAAGGTATTTTCCAACCTAAATTATTCCATGATTCTCCTCTACGGAAGCCCAGCTGCTGTGGGGCAAAGTGTTGGTGGGAACAAAAAGCTAAATTTTGTACTGAAGGCCAAAATGATGGGATTTCAGAAAAAAAAAAAAATAAAAAAAAAAACCAACAAAACAAAAAAAACCCCACCCCCCAAAACAAAAAA
>VWYO01005740.1:150822-162934 GCA_013400275.1 Rhadina sibilatrix | reverse complement strand
TGCATTTCAAACAAAAAAAAAAACAAAAAAACCAAACCAAAACAAAAAAGCCCTGGAGAGGCTCAGATAAAGCTGCTCCAGCCCCATCCTCCCCTCTGTTTGTCCTTGTGGCGGCTCCAGCTGGGCCAGCTCCCCTGGGAGCAGCCTTTCATCCCCCAGCTCTCCCCTGTGCCAGAGGTATGTGGCCACAATAACAGGATGTTTCTCCAAGGCCATCCCTGTATCTTTTGGCCTGGCTGCCAGGCACAGCTGTGGCTCTGCTCTGTGCTTCCAAAGGGCCCTCAAACAGCCTGAGCACACTGAGCCCAGAGCACCCCGTGCTGGAGTTTGGGGCTTTGGGGCTGTTGGGAGCTGTGGTGGGTGAGGATTCCTGAGCAGAGTTCAACCCAGCAGTGCCTGCTGTTGGGATGTGTGCACAGCACATCCCCAGGTGCTGGTGCAGCCTGACCCAGGTGTCTGAGGGTCCCAGCAGAGCTCTGGGGACAGCACCTGGTGGCTCTGTCCTGGCCTGGAACTGGAGTGGCACCAGGACCTGCTCTCCATGGTGGCAGCACCATGTGAGTGCCACATCCCAAAAGCCTCCAGCAAAGGCAGCTCAGGGCCTTCTCCCAGTGCAGTTGAACTCCTCAGCTGGCTGCTCCCTGCAGGTGTCCCAGTTCCTCTCTCAGGGCTGGTTCCCACTTGGATTTAAATCCCTGGTGTCTTTGCAAGGGGCCTCAGGGAGTCAGTGCTGATCCAGTTCAGTTCACCCTCTGTTTGGGAAATTGCTCTTCCCAAGGTCTTTGGCTGCTGTAAGCTGGGAAATGCTGTGGGCAGCTGCCCCAGGCACCCAGGGGATGGGAGAGGGGCTGGAGGTTGGGGCTGCAGACTCGTTCCCAGCTCATCTGAGTTAAGAGAGCTGCTGACTGTGGCCTGGCACAGGCTGGGCAGGGAGGCAGGGGAGCACCAGCAGCTCTGCCTGGAGCCTTTTCCTTGTCCCTGGCAGGTTTCATCGAGGAGCCAGAGAGGAAATACTGCTTTGAGTGTGCCACGGAGGAGCAGTGCCAGGAGTGGGTCGAGGCACTCAAGAGAGCCAGGTGGGCTGAGCCCTCGGAGCCAGGGCAGGGCTGAGGGCTCTGGGATCAGGAACTGGGAGGGCAGTGCTTGTCTCTTCCCAGACAAGCTTCCCTCCAGCTCTAAATAGCATCTGAGACTTCCCCACATCCCTCCCTGTGCTCTGCACCTGTCTTGCAGCTACGAGTTCCTGAGGAGGAGCCTGATCTTCTACCGGAACGAGATCCAGAAGATGACAGGGAAGGTGAGTGAGTCCCTGCAGGGCATTCTCAGGTGCTGACTGATGGCTGTGGGTGCCAGCCCTGCCCAGGCTGTGTGTGGGAAGGAGATCCCAGATCCCATGTCCAGACCTGAGCACCTTCCCCTGGGAGCTGACTCCCACCCTGCACACGTTCCAGTGCTGGAGTGGCCACAGGTTGGAGCTGGACAGGTCCAGAGCTGGCCTGGCCTCCCAGGGGTTCTGTGGAGCATTTCACACCAGCCCTGGGCAGATCCATGGGTGGAGCTGCTGCTCACCCCCTGCCAGGTGCTGGGAGCATCCCTGCTCCAGGGAGGGAAGTGGCTGTGGCTCCCCTGGGTCCCTGCTGTGTCCTGTGTGTCCCAGGGGCTGCTGGGCTTCATCTGCATCTGACTGGTGCCTCCCTGTGCTCCCCACAGGACCCCCTGGAGCAGTATGGAATCTCTGAGGAAGCTCGTTTCCAGCTGGCAGCACACAGGCAGTGACCCCCTCACCTGGCTGGAGGTGGCTCCTGCCTCCACCCCAGCCCCTGGGAAGGACAGCAGCTCCCCACAGTGACCACGGGACTCTTTTATTTATTACCCAAATTGGTTTGTATGGTTCTCTAAGGGATTTCCTTGCACATTCCCAGCTGGGGAGGCTGAGCTGCTCCGTGGATGCTGCAGTGGGAGCAGAGCCCCCCAGCCCTGGGGTGAGCAGAGGCAGGGACTGGCAGAGCTCCCAGCACCTGCTCTCCTCCAGGACGTGCTGGGACCACCCCAGCCAGCCCCAGCCCTGCTCCTGTCCCCCCTGTCCTGAGGGGCTGCTGGGCTTCCCTGGCTCAGGATCCTGCAGAGCCAGGAGCCCTGGGCTCATCCCTGCCTCTAAGAGGATGTTGTGACTGATGCATTTCTGGGCTCTCCAGGGTTTCATTCCTCCAGCTGATGGAGAGATGGAGAGGGGCATCTGCTCCCCTGTGCAGCCATGGCCTTCTGGGGTCTTCTTTCCTCTCCCCTGAGCAGGTGCTGTGACTCCTGGGGGCTGGAAAAGCCCATCCCAAAGAGCAAAGCTGCAGAGCACGAGGGAACAAAGGCAGGGAGAGATCCCTGTGTGGTGCTGCCTGTCTGCAGAGCTCTGCAGTGATCCAGCTTCCCAGGGAGGAGAGGCAGATGGAGGAGCTGGCAGAGGCAGGAGCTGCTCCCTTTGGCTGGAGGGTGGAGCTGCAGGACCAGCCAGGCATTAACCCTTCAGCCCCTGAGCCACTGCTGCAGCTTTTCTCCCTTCTGTGTGTCCCCTTTGTCCAAAGGGACAGACCAAAAAGCTGCCAAGGTCACAGTGAGCTGCCAAGGAACCAGGGCTGCCTGTCCTGGAGCTCCTGCAGGGAGGAGATAAGGGTGAGGAACAACATCCCCACAGGATCAGCCCTGGCTCTGGCTGCACCAAGGAAAACTGCCCAGAAATGGGGGATGGAGGACACTCCCTACACCCAGGGCTGCAGCAGACCCAGATTCTTGACTGCCCCAGCAGCTTCCCTGGAACCAGCCTGGGAAAGCCCCAGGAATGGCCTCTGGGAGGGTCCCAGGTGTCACTGGCAGAGGTTGCTGGCAGCAGGAAGGGGGCTGGGGCTGGGCTTTGGGAGCTGCAGCTCTGGGCATTGTTCCCCTCCAGCTGCCCAGCCCAGGGAGAGGGTGGAGCAGCCTCTGAGCTGGGATTGAAGGGAATTTTGGGATCTTTCCCTCCTTGGCTGGGAATTAATGCCCAAACCAGAGCCCACACTGCAGCCTTTGGTGTCCTGGTGTTCCCTCTTTACCTCATGCAGCTGAGTACCAGGAGTGACACCTGGCACTGCTGCTTTCATCTCAAAGCTGAGATTTTTTCCCATTTCCCTCCCCAGATATTCCTTTTCCTTTGAATCATTCCGGGTGCTTGGTCCAGAAATTACCAAAATCAGCTGAGGGGCAGCTGCCCTGGGGGATCAGCTGAGGGCAGCAGGGAGGGAGCAGAATCCAGGGGGGGGCTGCAGACAGATGGCAGCTCCAGGGGAAGCAGCAGCCAGGGATTAAAAGCAGGAACACACAGGAGCTGTGCTTTAGGGAATCAGTATCCTTGGATGACTCCAAAGTGCATTTTAATCCTGCCCAGGCTGCATTTTTACAAACCAGGGCTGAGTTCTGAGCTGGGCCTGCCACCACTGTAGCAGATGTGTCACCTGTGCCTTGCAGGGCTCGGTGGCCTCCTCGCTGGACACCTTTCCCCAGGTGGAGCTGCCACCCTCCAGTGTCACTGTGCAGAAAATGTTTTATTTGCTGTTCCAGGGAGCAGCGGGGTGAGCAAAGCCCAACACTTTGTGAGTTCAATGTTCATCACCAATGACATTTCTTAACTGAATGTACAACAAAAGCTGTGAAGAGTTGCCAGGGCCAGGCCAGGCCCAGGGACTCAGATCCATTGTAGGGCAGGGCTGGGACACGGGTGGGGTGGGATTTAGGGAGGGAGGATGGTACTTTGCAGAGACTTTGAAACCTGCAGAACTGCTGGTGCTTTACAGACAATTGCTCATTTTTCACACTCTGATGACTTTGCATGTTGTGTTTCAGCTGGAGCTGGGTCAGGCTCCCTGAGAGCCAGCTGAAGCCATTTCTCTGTTGTACAGTGAACATTCCCAATAAATCCTCTTTTAATCTTTGTGATGGTCAGAGCTGTTGTTCAACACCAAAACCTCCCTGGGAGGGGTGGCTGGAGCCAGCTCAGGGGCACCAGGTGTGGTTCCTGCTCAGGAGCCAGCTGGGGATTGCTGCACGAGGGGCTTTGGTGAGGCTTTTTCATACAATCAGAATATTCTGGGTTGGAAGGAACCTTTAAAGGCCATCTGATCCAACTGGTTCTGGTTCTGGAGCCAGGGCAGTGGCAGGTGCCAAACCTGTGTGGGAGGAGGAGCTGGGTCAGGCTGTGGCCCTGCAGAGCCAGGGGGCTCTGGGTGAAGCTGGGGCTGTGTCTCCTTTCAAATCCTGCAGGGAATAAGCTCAGGAAGTGTTTGTGCCCTCCAGCTCTGAGGTTTAAACACAGCCCTGGCTGCCTGGGGGTTTGTGACACTGCTGGTCCCTTTTACCCAAAGTTTGGATGGGTTGGGAATCATGGAAGCATTTAGGTTGGAAAAGACCTCTGAGGAATCATCGAGTCCAGCCATGACCCAGCACTGCCATGGCCACCACTGACCCACGTCCCCAGGTGCCACATCCACGCTTTGTTCCAACATTCCTGGGGCTGGTGACTCCACCACTGCCCTGGGCAGCCCCTTCCAGTGCTTCACAACCCCTTCAGTGAGGAAATTTTCCCCAATACCCAACCTCAACCTCCCCTGGCCCAGCCTGAGGCCGTTCCCTCTCCTCCTGTCCCTGTCCCCTGGGAGCAGAGCCCGACCCCCCCTGGGCTGTCCCCTCCTGGCAGGAGCTGTGCAGAGCCACAAGGGCCCCCTGAGCCTCCTTTTCTCCAGGCTGAGCCCCTTCCCCATCTCCCTCAGCCTCTCCTGGGGCTCCAGCCCCTTCCCCAGCTCTGTTCCCTTCCCTGGACACCCCCCAGCCCCTCAGTGTCCCCTGATGAGCCCAGAGCTGTCCCCAGGCCCTGCTGTCCCTCCCCAGTGCCCAGCACAGGATCCCCAAACCCTCAGAGCTGAAGGTCCCACCTGGTTCAGGGATCCCTGTCCCTCTGTGCCCCCACAAAATCCCCAAATCCCCTTTCCCTCCTGATCCCAGCCCACCCTGCTGAGGCAGTGAAAGTCCACACGAGCTCGGTGTATTAAAATACAGACACTTTAATATAAAGACAAAACTTCAAAGCATCGTTTCAATTACAAATCAAGGGTGACACAAGAAATTAAGTGGAGGGAGGGGAGCAAAAACTAACTCTTACATTGTGGAGAATTAGAAAGGCAGGGTGGAAATATATATATTATACATACATATATACACACCAGAATTCACACTACTGCTAGGCAGGAATGAAAGGAATGACAGGACAACTTACCAGTATTTAAAAAAAAAAAACAAAACAAAACAAAATAACCAACCAAAAAGAAAACAAAACAAAACAAAAAAAATAACAACCAAAAAAAGAGATAAATTAGGGGAAGTTTGAATTTTAAATAATTCAGTTTAATAGGCTAAACTATATAAACTAATTCCTATTCACTAGGAAACATCCCATATCACTGTCCTAAGAAAATGGGTTTTTCTAAAAATCCATTGAAAAATGGATTTTTATTAGTAGTTAAAAGTTTACTAATCAATTCCTGAGCAACAGCAACCTCATCATCTACTGCTTTCCCCATCCAAGTCCCACTCAGCGAGGGCAGGCTCTCACTCCTAAAAAGTTTAAATAGAACAGAGACCTAAAAAGTTGGGTTTTAATTGGAAATGGATCACTTCAAAGATTAATAGGTTAAAAAAGCCAAGCAGGATGGATCAACCCATTCCACCTTTTCCTCAATAACTCCAGAGACAAAACTTCTTTAAAAAATTATTTGACTGCACCAGAAAAGCAACCAGATGTACCTCAAGAAAACCAAAGGATCACAAACCTGAGAACTTCAGGGTTAGCATTGTCAAACTTGGAATTTTCGGATGTGATTTTGTTTTTACACCAAAAAGAACTCAAGGAGCCTCTTCAGGAAGAAGGTCCCAAACAGCAAAAGTACTGGAGAATTATTTCCCAATTTCTTTGTCTCAGGTTTAAACCCTGAAGTTCCCAATAACAGCATCTTTCAATGCAATATTCAGTCTAAATAGATATTTATATATTTATAATGTAGAAGGATAAATAAAATATGGCACAACAACATTTTGAAACTGGAACTCCAGCTTTCAGTGAAAACCTGATCCGCAAATGGAGCGGAAAATGGAAATGGAGAGAAACAAACAAAAAAAAAACAAAAAAAAGGAAGAAAAAAAACCCCTTTAAAACCAGTTAAGACTTTAAATATTCATACACTGACTGCACATCTGTGCTCCCAAAACTCCAATTCCTGTGGTTTTTCCTCAGTGCTGCAAAGATAGTTCACAAAAACACTGCGTAGTTTCTGCTCCCCAAAAGGATTTTGGGTTCACAGCCCTGCCCAAGGCCCTCCCCTGCTCCCAGTCCTCAATCCTCCCTGTGCTTTTGGCTCAGGCAGAACAAGGAAAGCAGAATTTTCCACAACAGCCACCCCTGGGAGCTGGGATAACTCCAGGGTGGAGTTCCCCAGGACAAAACACAGGGAGAACTCTCAGGTTTCCCCGCCCGGGATCAGAGGGTGAATTCCAGCCCCAAAAGCAAACGGGTGACACAGGAGGTGACCAAGCAAGGCCAGCTGGGCACAGCAACAGCAGAAATCCCGGAATGCTGGGGAACGGCTGCTCCTGACCCCGGGCCGGGCTCTGCAGGCTCCCCAGGGCTGGGGGGAGCTCCAGAGCCGGCTGAGGAGGGAAGGGCGAGCCCAGGGAAGGCTGAGCAGGGAGGGGAATCAGCATCAGCAGCCTGAGAGGAGCCCCCAGGGCTGGGAGTCTCCTCTGCCAGCAATCAGTAGCACCTGGAGCGGGGCAGGGGTGCAGGAGCATCCCGAGGGCACAGATCCCACAAATCTCAGGGGTCCCACAGATCCCACAAATCCCAAGGGTCCCATGGGTCCCACAGATCCCCAGCGCCAGGGTGGGCCCTGAAGGACTCAGAGGAGCTGGAAGCACTGGTTGTCCCCTCCCTGAGCCAGGCCTGGCTGTGCCCAGCAGCTCTGCACTGCTGGCACTGTCCCTGCCACCACTCCCTCAGCCTCTCCTCTGCCTGGACTCTTCCAAGTGGAAAAATGACGAGTGGGGGTAGCAGATGCTGCTTCCTGAACACACAAGCCCAGCAAGAACCAAACCCCAGGCTGCCTGTCCACGGCCACAAGAAAAGATTTTCCCCTGGAAGGGGCAGCCCAGCAGAACAGGAAGATCCAGGCTCTTCCAAGGGATGAGATGGAAACAATGACCACAGGCAGTAAATTCACTGTGGGGAGCACCTGAGCTGCCAACTGTTGGACCCCACAGCGCTGGGGGAAGGTGCAGGAGCAGCAGGTGAGGCAGGTCTGGCTCTCACCCACCTCCTCCCAGGTGTGTCTGTACAGAGAATCAGAACAGTTTGGAAAGATTGGAAAGCACCTTTAAAGGGTGTTCAGTCCAGCCCCAAGGAAGGCTGAAGAAGTGACCCCAGCACACGTCTCAGAAGGAAACCTGTCCCCAGCAGGGTGAGGGCAGGGGCACAGCCCCAAGCAGCCCTGGAGCAATGGAGATGTTCCCAGGTGGGATGGAAGAGCTGATCAGGCTGGAAACCTCTCCAGGCTGCAATTGCTCAAGTGACTTCCTCAAGGATTAAGTTTGACTGAAGAAAGAAGAAAGTGACTCAGTGCTTGAACTGAGTGTGACCCAGAGCTGGGCAAGTTTCACACTAAGGAGTGTCAAGTGCTGGGGATCTGGAATCTCTGGAAGCAAAAAGAGATGAGTAAATCCATTCATGACCAAGTGATGTCACCTTCCTGCCCACAGGACTTCAGGGACTGTGGGTGTGATCCCAGACTCAGACCCTGCAAGCTCAGCCTGACCCCACCAGGGAGTCCTGGCACAGGGGGAATCCCAGGCTGAGCCCAGAGCCAAACCCCAGCCAAGAGCAGGGGCAGCACAAAGCCTGCACTGGAAGATAAAGTGCTGTCCCCAACAAGAAGGAAGGAAAAGAGATGGAAGCACAAGAATTTCTGATCTGTCTGGTCGAGGAAACACAAATTCCTGCTGTTGAGGAGCTGGAGATGATGCTCAGTCCCAGAATGCCAGGGCCAGTGAGGATGTGCTGCACTCCCTGCTGCTTCCCTAAAAAGCTGCTTCTCCTCCTCTCTCCCTCACCATCCACAACTGAACTGAGATGAAGATGTTCCCTGGTTGTCCAGACTGATCCACACCTTCCTGCAGGGAACAGCCTCACGTGGAGGGACACCTGCACCAGCTCGGGTCCAGCCTCTACACCCTCAGCAAGGCTTTCCCACTCTCTCCCTCAGCAATCCAACTGCTAGGTGTCCCCACACCCCTGGCTGATGGAAGAGGAATTGCTGCTGAATGACTCATCTGCAGCAAATCCCGAATTTAGGTCCAGGGCCTTTGGAACCCTCCCAGCACCGTGGGTCCCAGGGGACTGGGCCTGGCGAGCCAGAGGTGGCAAATCCCCAAAAAAGGAAGAGCCCACGCAAGTCTTGTTCCTCCAGGCTGACATTCAGCAGCAGGGACAGGTTTTCCTCAGCACAGCGCTCAGGAAGTTCCATTTGTTTGGCAGCAGACTTGCTCCAAGATGTGTTTGTGCTTCCTGGCGAGTCGTGGAGGAGGGGGAATTGTGTGACAGCCCCAGAACTGGATCCAGCACCAGCAGGAGAAATTCTCTTTTTTGGAGCTGTTTGGCTTTGATTCCTCCAGAGGATCTTCAATTATTGCAAACAGGTTTCAGCTTCTGGCTCAGTGCTCCAGCAGTGGGGTCACGGCTGTGGCCACGTGGATCAGATCCCACCAGCTCCAAGGTCTGCCTTCAGCCAGGTGAAGGCTCCTCCCAATGTACAGAGCAGTCAGAGACTGGCCAGGAGCTGGACTCAAAGAGCCTCCAGGTCCCTTCCAACTCAGGATGTTCTGTGATTCCATGATTTTAAGTTGAGCTTGCTCCAGATCACGCCAAAGCAATCAAAGGTCAGGGAGAGGGAAGACAAAACCAGGAATCTCTTGTCAAAAACATCTCCCAGCTCAGCCAGTGCCAAGGCACCAGTCCCAAACTGCCCCCTTGGCTTCCCACCTCAGTGCTGAGCAGGCCCCCTCTGGAAGCACCATTTGGGAATGAGGAGCAGTTACAGTGCAGGGCCTGGGCTGGGGGGAAGACACCAGAGCAGCTCCAGATTGCAGCAGTGTGGAAAGGCAGGGTGGGAACAGCAGGCACTGGGATGCCAGCAGGCAGGGGAAGGCTGGCGCTCAGGCACACTGCAGCTCTTGCCAGCAATCCCCAAGATTCATTCCTGGCTCTGCTTCCCTTGGGCCTTCCTGGATGATGTCTGGAGAGCCACAGACTGAAAAATCCTGGGGTGTTGGCAGTGGCTCAGTCACAGCCCCGTGCTGAGCTCCAGGGGCTGTGCTGCCCATTCCCAAGGCTGCTCCTGAGCCAGCCCTGCCTTGGACACTGGCTGGCCACCAAAGCAGTGACCAAAGGTGACACCGAGGGACAGATGGGCTCTGCTTTTCCACAACACTCGGGTGACAAACTCCTCACCCAAGGCCTTTGCTCCACAGGCTCCTGGAATCAGAGAATTGTTCAGGTTGGAAAAGATCTTTCAGATCAGCGAGTCCAGCTGTGAGGAGACAGAGCCCAGGCCACCCTGACCCCTCTGACAGCTCAGTGTGGCCCTTCCAACTCAGGAGATCAGAGACACCCCCAGAACTCCTGGATGCAGAGCACCTCATTCCTCCAGCAGTCCTGGGAAGCACAGAGGGTTCCTTGGAATCTGTGGGTTGGCTCCTTCTCCAGCACAAATCCTGTGAGTGCCCTGGGCACCAACCAAAGCAGGACAAGGGATGGCAGCCAAGTTTTCTTCCTGGATCTCCACGGCTGGTGAAGGGAGGCACAAGAGCTCCAAGGGGCACCATGTCCTGGTCCCTCTGCAGGAAAGGATCTGATAAAATCAGGGGATGAAAAGCTTCTACTTGGATTTCCTCCTCTCCCTCTCTCACCAGAGATATAAACGATGGGGGAGAGATAATTAGGAAATTAATTAAGGCTGCTGCCCCTCCAGCAATCACTCATTTACAGTCTCCAGAGGCCCCAGCACTCTGCTGTGTGCTGAGGAAGAAGCTGGAGCAGCCCAACTCCCAGCTGCAAAACATCTGGGTTACATTGTGCTCCTGGATTCCAGGACATACACTGTGTTTGGCTCCTACGAGAAGCTACTGGATGTTCCTCAGCTCTCACCCTCCAAGCTTTCCTGCCCCTTTTCCAGGTTTTTCCTGGTGCTGCCAGTCCCTCAGCAGGACACAGCCTGTCCCATACACAAAGCAGAAAACATCCCATAATGCCCCCAACTCCCAGGGCTTTCAGGCCCTTCCCAGTGGATAAGGAGGCAAAGCCAGAGCCCAGAGTCTGCACACAGAGGCTCCCATGGAAGACACACTCAGGAATCAACACAACAACTGCACTTGGTCCTAAATCTCTCCTAAGACTGCCCAGGATGAGACACAGAGAGCTGAACCCTGCAGAGGGTGGGAGCTGCTGCAGCCCCTCACCCCCTCTCCCAACACTTCCAACCCTGCTGGATCCAGGCAGCAGGAGGGCACAGGAGGGCACAGGGGGGCACAGGGACCTTCCTGACCCCAAACCCAGAGGCAGGAGCTGAGCAGCTGTTTGTGACCCCGGGATGCTCCAGGGAGCTCCTGCCAGGGCCTGATTGCTGCAGTGGGAGACTCACCAGGGAGCACCAGAAGGGATTTAAAGACAGTGTTGCCCGTCTGAGCACCAGGGCCAGCAGGGAGGTGTTTCCCAAAGCCTAAATGTGATTTTTTTTTTTTTTTTTCCAGTCATTTTGCTGTTGCAATCCCCTTTCTACTGTAGTTTCCTCTATTGGTGCTTGGCCCGGCCTGAACTCAGACCTGCCTGATTTCTACTTCAATGGATCCTCCTTCTCCTCCTCACTTTGTGCACTTAAATAAATAAGTTTTTACAGGTTCATTGTGCATTGTACAACCTAAAAATAAAGGAAATAAAGCATAGGAAACCGAGAAGTTTTCACCACAGCTCTATAAAAGCAGCCCTTCCTGCACACACAACACCGAGTCACAACACAAGTCCCTGCCCCAGGGGAGGCAGTGGCAGCACAGGCAGCCAGGTCAGGGTGTTTTTGTGAACTACCAATTCAAGAACCTACTCAAAAGCAAAGGAACACAAAAGCAAAATGCACCTTTTATCAATTCATGTACACGGCCAAGCCGGGTCGGAGTCAAGTATCAAAACCCTACCAATGAAACCAAAAAAAACCCAAAAAAACCAAAACCACCAACGAGCTGAGCAAACTCTGCACCCTGCAGCAGGACAGAAGCACAAATGTTCAGAATTCCCAGTGCTGGGGAAAGGGCTGCACCAGCACCAGTGAGCACACACTATGCTCACACGCCAAGGCCAGCCCCAAGAAGCGAGTTACCAGACCAGCCACCAAAATTCACAGTGACCCGAGTGCCACCAGCAACTGCAAATGGCCCAGGGAAGTAGTTTGGATGGGGCAGGACTTGGGATTTTTTTCTCCTGTTCCAACTGTGCCTGCGTGGGCTGTGCCTGCCCAGACTGCTCCAGAGGGGAGCACAGAGCCCTCGTTAGTCACAAGCTCAATTAAAACCCACCCGGTTAAAAAGCGCCCGGCTCAGTCCCAAGCAACCCCCAGGGAGGAGAATTCCCTCCCCTGCCAGCCCCGGCTGCCAACAGAGTGGATTTTGGGATATGAACACAGGCAGGGGAATAAATAATCTGCAGACCTTTAAAGAAGTGGGTTTGGCATTGGTCAACCCCCCAAAATCAGCACCAAGGATTCAAACCAGAGGCACAGTTCTGA
This sequence comes from Rhadina sibilatrix, assembly GCA_013400275.1. Lineage (NCBI taxonomy): Eukaryota > Metazoa > Chordata > Aves > Passeriformes > Phylloscopidae > Rhadina > Rhadina sibilatrix. The sequence continues at coordinate 151,040 of VWYO01005740.1, read as the reverse complement.
CGGACAAAATAGCACCGAGGAGGCTCTTTTACATCTCTGCTGGTGTGCCAGTCCTTTAGTATTCAGAGAATTTAATAATAATAACTTGTATTTATGAGTCTAGGTGGAATAAAATAAGTCAAAATTGTTTTCACTTTAAAAAAAAGATAAATACTTTATCTAAACTATCAACAATACAAACTGGAGCTTTAAGCATTTCTTTTGCCTTTTTTTTTTTT
>VWYO01005740.1:93895-150748 GCA_013400275.1 Rhadina sibilatrix | reverse complement strand
CTTTTTTTTTTTTTTTTTTTTAACTCAGATTCACAGTAAATGTTTGCTCTGTTGTTTAGGTCTTTTTTTTTTTTTATGGTTTTTATTTTGTCCAGTAGTAGTAAGAGAGTAGAAACCCCTGCACAGGCCAGGTGAGCACCTTTCAGTGGAAGCCGAGTGAAGTTGGTCCACGTTGTCCTTGCATAGGTCACATTGGGTTGAGGTAGAAATCCTAGTTACCTGCACAACAGGAGGAGAGGAAGAGACTCATCTAAATAAGAGGCAAAAATCTGCTGTGCTCTTAGATGTGTCAATCATTCCTACATTGCTCCAAGACCTCCTCAGCCTCCTCAGATGAAGCAAATCTTGACCCAATCCCAGTGAGAGGAAAGGATGGATGGTCCAAGGGACAGGCAGCCCCTCCAAATGCTGCAGTTTTTCAAGCTGTGATTGTGTTGAACTCTCTCCTTTGGGATTGACATCAAGTGAGGGGAAGAGAGCAAAAAAAAGGTATTTCCCCCCTCAGTACTTCACCTTTTTATAGTACAAGTTCATCTGCTTTGAGTTTTGTTATTATTCTGGGGGAGGGACATTATGAATCATAGAAAGGTTTGGGTTGGAAGGGTCCTCAAAGCTCATCCAGTGCCACCCCCTGCCATGGCAGGGACACCTCCCACTGTCCCAGGCTGCTCCAAACCCATCCAGCCTGGCCTTGGGCACTGCCAGGGATCCAGGGGCAGCCACAGCTGCTCTGGGCACCCTGTGCCAGGGCCTGCCCCCCCTCCCAGCCAACAATTCCTGCCCAATCTCCCAGCCAGCCCTGCCCTCTGGCACTGGGAGCCATTCCCTGGGTCCTGTCCCTCCAGCCCTTGTCCCCAGTCCCTCTCCAGCTCTCCTGGAGCCCCTTCAGGCCCTGCCAGGGGCTCTGAGCTCTCCCTGGAGCCTTCTCTCCTCCAGGTGAGCACCGCCAGCTGTCCCAGCCTGGCTCCACACAAGAGAAGCAAAGCAGGTTATTTTAGTTCCCATTTCCTGGCTCCAGCCCTGGTTCCTCAAGGACTGAACACATCTGTTCTCACTGAAACCAAGGACACTGCTCAAATACCTGACCTGGCCTCAAGTCACAGGGCTTGGGATCACAACCACCTCTGGTATTATCAGTTCTACTCCTGTGCTCCACAACCCAGCTTTGACACCCAGCTACTCTTCTACAACCCCTTTTGTGCTTTGCCTCTTTTTTCAGTGTTTCTGTGGCAGGAACTGCCACACCTGATGGATCCTAGTCCAGCACGGCCTCAGTTCCAGGTAATTCCAGCAGAGACTCTCACACTGCCCTCATACACAGACCCCAGACTGACCCTCCTCACCATCCCCATCCTCCTTCACCCCCATCCTCTCTCTGTTTGGGGTTTTCCAAGCCCACCTCTCTGCTGGCACACAAAGCCCTTGCTCAGCCTCCCTCTCCTGAGGGGAAGGACCTGGAATACTTACGTGCCTCCCAAAAGCCTAACCAGGGGTTTGTGGTGCCTGAGGAGGAATTTGATGAGGAAGACACTACACACAATGCACAGAGGCTCTCTCAGGTATGTTGTAATCGAGTTTTATAAGCAGCAAAGTGTGTTCAACCACGTTTGTAGCTTTGGTACCAGTGGACAGCAACAACATCACAGACCTACAAGGAAAGCACGGAGCCAGCTCCGGGGCTGGGCACGCTGGATGCACTTGGCAAGCACGAGTTGGTACAGCAGGATTGCCACAGAGTGTTTGCATGAACCACAGTACCCAGCTCTGTGGTGGTACAGTTTATTCTAGAGACAGTTCAATAAATACCTGCTTCAGGAGAAATGCACACAGCCTCCAGAACCCTCCTCTCCTCCAGCCTTTGTGGAGAGTGGAGCCCACTTCCCCCTGCACGTTCCCTGTGCTCCCAGGGCTTGTGAGCAAAAATAAAACATCTGCTGAGACTGTTCCTGCTGGCCCTGGCAGCAAGTCCAGCACAGGGAAGTGACAGGGGAGTCACAGCCCTTCTCTGCTACCTGTGGTTGTGTTTCCAGTGATGCAGGGGACACTGACTTGCACTGCAGGCCCAGGGAATTTGCTCTCCAAGCAAAGCTGAAGTTTATAACCTAGAGATTTTTAACTTTGTGACTATTTAGAGCAGCTGTTGTTGACTGGCAGTTTTTACTGACCACCACGTTGTCACACAGAGTTACAAAGAGGAACCTTTGGCCACCTCAATGCTATGAACAAGGATTGGTTTGGGATAAACAGGCTGTGCAGCAGGGGAGCGGATCAGATGGGCAACACCCGCTTCCAACAACTGTATAAAACCACATTAAAATAGACATTTCCTCCTGTTACTACCTCCAGAAAGAACACTCTTCCTATGAAGAGATCTCAGCCTGAACACAACCCTGAGCCAGAGCAGAGTTACCCCTGTGGGCACTCCTTGTCGAGAAATCCTGACTCCCAGAAGAGAGAGCACCAACACTTTGCATCCTCTGCCACCAGGTGATTTGCTCCCCACATTTTAGAGGTTTCTCTCCCCACATTTTAGAGGTTTCTCTCCCCATTTTAGAGGTTTCTCTCCCCATTTCAGAGGTTTCTCTCCCCATTTTAGAGGTTTCTCTCCCCATTTTAGAGGTTTCTCTCCCCCGTGTCGGGGTCATTTCCCCGTTTCAGAGGTTTCTGCTTCACGCAGCCCGGCCCCGACCTCTCTCTGCAAAGGAAGAAGCGTCAAGTGAGCATCTCGCACGCAAACTCCTCCGGGTTTTGTGTCTGGCCTTACCTTACAAAACAAGAACTGTTAGCTAAGCAAGCTCTTTATCGTGGCTTAACCCCCGAAAGGTGCGAAGCATAAGGAGGCTGCATGCCAAGGGTCACCCACATAGCGGCCGTGCCAGCGGCGTTGGGCTGCGGGAGCACGCGGGGCAGGGGCGGGTGATGGACTGTAAAGGAGGGGCGGGAGGGTTTGTGCTGGAGAGAAGCCAGTTTAAGAGACAAAGAAGAGTTAGACTGGACAGGAGCAGAAGAGGAGGAGGAGGAGGAGGAGGAGGAGGGCAGGAAGACCTCGCCGGGGGGGATGGAGGGCAGGTTCTGCAGGAGAGCAGGCTCGGAGTTAGAAGCGAGTAGAGGAGGAGGGGGAGGCAAGGAGACGTTAGGAGGGGGCGGAGGGGGATGGAAGACAGATTGCACTGGCGCTCTGTTGAGGTGCTGAGCAGGTCTAGTCTCACTAGATGTTACTAAATTAGAGGAAGAGGGTGGGAAGGATGAGGATGAGGTGCTGGCAACAGCCTGCAGAGGGTTTAAGCTTAGCACGGTGCTGCTAGAGACAGCACTGCTGCTGAAACTGGCTCCAAATTGATGAGGAGAGGAGGCAGAAGGCACCGCATGGTTAAAAATACCTGCAAACAGGAGAGAAAAACTCAGCTTCAACAGATGGGCTTTGTACAGTCTCAAGAGACAAGAGAAACAAAACAAAACAAAAAAAAGAAAAACAAACAAACGAACAAAAGCAAAATTATAATAGTTACAGCCCCATACAAAAATATGCAGCATGAGAAGGCAGCAAGCAATGAAGAGATAATGGTGCAGGCCAGGAGGTACAAAAGGTTCCACTTACCTTTCCTACTGCCAACCTCTAAATGCCACGAGGACAAATGGTCAGACCCAAGAACTGTCAGCTCTATACCACACGGGCAGGGTTTTGATGAGATTAGAAGTGGTCTTTAGAGTTGGTTATCTGAAGACTCAAAGTGCTGCTCTTGCCTCCCCACCCTCCTGCTCCCCCACTTACAGGGCAGCAGAGGGGAGTTGTAATTCCAGCAAATCTACGTGCTGAGAGATGTGAGAGTTAGGATTTCCCGACATGGTGCCTGAATGATTATGGACTGGTAAGAAAAACTGCCCTGGACACTTAGAAATGGCAGGTTCAGCCTATCTTCTAGTCCTGCCAGCTTGTCCCTGGCGTGGGCCACAGAAGCCAAGCCTGTGCAGAATCCCAGAAGTGCAAGGTGCATATGGCATTGCCCTTCCTGGCCAAGAAATGCTCTTCGTGTCCATTCAAGGGCCAGAACGCTACAGAACTCCCAACACCAGCTCCTCTGATGTTCTGCTCCTCCTGGATCATGCTAAATCCATTGAAGGCCTAAATCTCAACCTTTTACTCAAGTTGACAAGTTAGAGATCCTTAACATGGTACCAGGACAAGTCAAATCTGTTACCTGCAGGCAGACCTAAGTTGGTTCCAACACAGCAACATCTGAACAAGCAAACATTAGCAATCACAAAGTCTGGGTGTATTGTTTCATTAAGGTGGTACAACAAGCTCATCTAGCAGACAAAGCTCATGAGATTTCACTGTGGGGAACTGAAATCATCCTAGCAATTCCGAGAGAGAGAGAGAGAGACAGAGAGAGAGGAGACTGGTTATGTGGGACAGATCTGCTTCACATCCTGTAGAAATGAAAGGGTTTCACCCCTGGAGAGGCAGTGTCAGACTTTCCTTTAGGCCCTGTCTTATACCAGAGAAAGAGTTCTGCCTACCTCCAACTGTTCCACCTGTAACCCCAGGAGAGAAGTTCCCCATAGTGTGAGAATTAGTCAGTCTGGTTGCAGCTGATGACACGTGGACCAGACTGGCAGCAGCTGGCATTGAATTAAATAAGGACTGCAATACTGAGGAATTTGTCACCGAGTTGAGGTTTGCTTGCAAGGCCATGGGGCCCAGGGGGAACTGCGATCCAGTGGTCAGAGTGTTGAGGAAAGGATGGTGCGTCGGGACAGACGGCGCTGGGTTCCCTGCTGAGGAAACAGCAGTAGAAAGGCTTTTACCATTCAGAAGGCCACCAGACGAAACAGCAGCAGAAATGAAAAGGTTGTGGCCGTTTTTAAACTCCACGTCTCGGTCCCTTCCCTTGCCAACCTTTCCGTTGTGCTGCACAGAGTTTTTCTCCGCAGGCCCCCCGGCTCGGGCGCTCAGCTCGCTGAGCTCTTTGCCCTTCACCCCCGGCCGGCTCAGCTCTTCTCCCTTGGCGCCCAGGCCTTCCAGCTGCCTCTTGTTCAGGAAAAGGTTGGTGTCCGACACCCCCAGGTCCTTGCCTCGCTGCGAGGGGAAGCCCAGGGAGCAGGTGGAGGCCGGCCCGTCCGCAGCTTTGTGCGGGAGAGCGGCGCCGTCGATGAAGCCGTGCAGGCCCAGCTCGGAGCTCAGGCCCCCGTTGTAGGTGAAGCCGTTGGGGGGGTTTGTGCCAGGGCTCAGCCCATCCGAGGGCACTGCCAGCCCCTTCCTGGGGTGGCCTGGCACCTTGGTGTCCATGGCCAGCCCGTCCTCGGAGGGCGGCCTGAAGGCAAACAGGGAGTTCTGGCTCAGAGCTGACACCGCCTGCAAGGGGCTGTCGGTGGTTTTGGTCAGGTTGATGTCAGATATCGGTGAGAAAGTCGATTTCCATTTGCTGCTGTTGATGTTCTCGTTGCTTTGTGCTTGTTTCCTCCCTGATAAGCTGCCACCTGGTTGGAGGGGGAGGTTTACAAATGTCAATAAAGAGCATTCAGTGAATTGCCCCTTGAGAAGGGGGTTTTACAGAATCACAGAGTCTTTAAGGCTGGAAAAGGCCTTTAAGATAATCAAGTCCAATCATCAACCAGCACCACCACCATGGTTACCACTAAACCACATCCTCAAGAGCCACATCCACTGGTTTTTTGAACATCCCCAGGGATGGGGACTCCACCACTGCCCTGGGCGGCTCCTTCCAATGCTTGACAATCCCCTTAGTGAAGAAATCCTCACCATATCCAATCTAAACCTCCCCTGACACAGCTGGAGGCCATTTCTTCCTGTCCTGTCCCTTGTTTCCTGGGTGCAGAGCCTGATCCCCCTGGCTGCCCCCTCCTGTCAGGGAGTTGTAGAGAGTGAAGACCCCCTGAGACTCCTTTTCTCCAGGCTGAGTCCCCCCCAGCTCCCTCAGCCTCTCCTGGGGCTCCAGCCCCTTCTCTGGGAAGTGCCCACATTTTTTATCCTTCAACACCCACTTTTTATCAGTCTGTAATGCTATTTCTGAACCAAAGGCAGAAATATTTGTGAAGTCGCCTAAAAGTCCTTAAAATTCAGTTTAACACTCTGGAAAAGTTTGAGAACACTGATGTGTTTTCCCCCTATCTTTGTGCTTTACACCCCTTCTCAAACCCTCACTCAGTGAAAAAACTGGTCAGGTCTTTGGTGACCTGTGACTACAGAAAGAAGTGACCCAAAAGCTGTAATTAGCAGCCACTTGGCTTAATGATGATTAGAAACTGTACATTGTGCAGCAGCAGAGAGAAACCTCCCACTGGCTGACAGCTTTGGCCATCCCCAGGCCCAGCCATTCCCACAAACAATTCCCATTCCCACAAACCATTTTCCCATTCCTCACACATACCATTTTCAACAGTCTTCTGTGGAGATTTGCTTTCCAATGATATTGTTGCAATTTTCCTCTCAATTCTAGTGGGAAAATAGAAAGGTTATAGCACCTATAGCAACCCCTCTGTTGCACATTTACCCTCACAGCCTATACTCCTCATGATCAGGTCTTATCCCCTGAGAGAGCACAAAAACCAACTCAGCCCCACAGTTCTGTGCCACTAAAGGAATTTATAAGCACCCAAAAATCCACCACAAACTTTAGGAGCTATTACAGAATTACTGCTCTTTGACAGGATTAGTGCACATTCAGAGAACTGTGTTGCTGTTTTTCTTTCAAAACAAGAAGTAGAACCACATGCCTCTCCTGGGTATTTTTCACAGAACCATAGGATGGTTTGGGTTGGAAGGGACCTTAAATCCCATCCAGTGCCACCCCTGCCATGGCAGGGACACCTCCCACTGTCCCAGGCTGCTCCAAACCCATCCAAGCATTGCCTTGGGCACTGCCAGGGATCCAGGGGCAGCCACAGCTGCTCTGGGCACCCTGTGCCAGCCCTGCCCACCCTCCCAGCCAACAATTCCTGCCCAATCTCCCATCTAACCCTGCACTTGGACAGCTTTCCAGCATCTTAAACAAGAAAAATATTGCACCCCACAGGCAGGCAAAGGGTGGCAAATAATCCATTTCCAGAGTAACCCATCAATAGTTTGGGGAAGGAACTGAAGAATTTTAAAGAAAGTTTCACACTGGGAGTGAGCAGGAGACAGATCCTTAGTTAGAGATCACACACAACCTCAGTGCTCCTACAAAGCAACACAGTAAGAAAAATACAGAATCCCAGAAGATCCTGAGCTGGATCCCACAGGGATCATCAGCCCAGCCCCCGTTCCTGCACAGAGCCCCCAACAATCCCACCCTGAGCATCCCTGAGAGCCTTGGCCAAAGGCTCCTGCAGCTCTGGCAGCCTGGGGGCTGGGACCATTCCCTGGGCAGCCTGGGCAGTGCCCCAGCACCCTCGGGGGGAAGAACCTTTCCCTGAGCTCCAGCCCAAGCCCTGACACAGCTCCAGCCCTGCCTGGGCTCCTGTCCCTGCCCCAGAGCAGAGCTCAGCCCCTGGCCCTCAGCTGCAGTCCCGAGGAGCCTCCCCTCAGCCTCCCTCCATTTCTCAGTCATTTCTCCCCCAGTTATCTCCAAGGCCAGACCCTGCCAGCCTTGCAAACACAGCAGCAGCAGCAGGTTCCCACATTCTACTGCCTGAATACCTTCCCTGTTCACAGCCTCAACCACGTAAGAGGTTTGGGATAATGGGATGGGCCTTTTCCTTCAAGCAAGGGGAACAAAGAGGCTTAAACACACCCCTCCTGCTGAGAGCAGCGTTATCAGCCCTGAGAGAAACCTCATCCTGAAACTGTGCCTGTGCATTCACCTGCTGCTATTGTGCTCATCCTCAGAGCCCTGCTCGTCATCCGATGTCAGGGGGGAGTAATGGACACCGTTGCTCTGAACGAGGGGCTTCTCCTTTTTCAGCACTGGGGGCTGGTCATTGTCCTGGTAAGGAACAGGAGAGTTCTTCAGGGAGTTTTCAGGAGAGGAAATGGCTGTTATTTCTAAGGGCTGGTTAATGTTATTGACCTGGGTGAGAAGGAAAGAAAGCAGTTACAGATGAGAGTATCCCTGGAAAGGCATCTTGTTAAGGGTTTTCATGCAGGTTTAACTTGCTCTGGGACATGCAACAGCTGCTTGTTTAGCACTGCTGCTGCTATCCTCCACCTCCTGCATTAGAACCTGGGGTGAAAGCTTAAATGCAACTTGGAAAAACAGCTAATTTTCATTCTTTGATTTTATGTTTGAAATCAGAAATGACAACCTGGGATAAACCTTTTCTTCTCAAACTACGCTGCAGGATCACATGCACACAACTCTCTAGCTGGCTCCATTAGCAAGAATGCCATATGCTTCTGGCACTCCTCTGCTGTTTAGTCAATCTTAGCTTAAACTATTTTCAAAATATTGAATCTACAGCCTCAAAAAAAACCAACTTCGCCGCAGAAACAAGCTCTTTGTCACGAGGGAAGCGATTATTTTTAATTTTTAATGCTCTGACAGCAAAGAGCCCTTTGAAGACGTTCTGCTTACACGCAAAAAACCCGTTCAGCTCCACGACAGCGAGCGGCAGGAGAACCGCTGCGAGGAGCCTTCGCGGCAAGCTTATCCCTGAACTCCATCCAAGAGCTTTCCCAAAGCACCTCCACCCGTGGGCCCTTACCATGGAGTTGATATTGAGAGGCGACCCCGAGGGCTGAGCAAAGAGCCCGGCCACGGAGGGCAGGGCTTTGCGCTTGGGGGAGGCGGCGCCGTTCCCGCTGGCGGTCCCGGTGGAGGATCTCTTCCGCCGGCCCCGCTTCTTCCCGTCCTGCGCGTGGGCCTGGCCGCCGGCGCAGGGCACAGGGCTGTGCTTGCTGGAAGGGGATTGTTTTACATGTCCTGTATTAGGAGAGATTGTAAAGATGATTCTCCTCTTGGCCTCGTTCTCAGGATCTGAAAACGCTGCATCAGACTGCGGGTCCCCCTTTGTTCCTTCGGCAAAGATCTTCTGAGCCTCTGCACTCTGCAGTCCCCCTGCCAGGCTCTGGGCCGGGCCACTTAAGCGGGGGCTCGAGTGCTGCTGAGCAGGGGAGTTCTGCCCAGAGTTCCTCATCATTAGCAAAGGATGTTGTGGAGTGGAACTCCGAGACCCTACAGAGTTAAAGAGACTCCCAGAGTCGTCCAGAGCTGCCTGATCAACACTATGGTTAAGATGGGCTGGGCTGTTTGTAAGATTTCCATTGACTGCCACGGAGCCAGAAGAGTAAGAAAAACCTGTTGAGAGGGAAAGTATAGATCACTGCTGGGGCTGAGCGAGAGAGAGGTCACCGAGTACAGGGAGGGATTCCAGCTCTGCCTGGAGAACAGCCAGTGGCCCTGAACTACACGGGAACACACGGCTGCTTTTCCACAGGGCAGTGAGAACGTGGCTCTGGGTGCTGAGGTGCCAGCTGGGGGTTAGGGGCTTCCCCTGCTCTCTTGCCAGTTCAGGAAAATTCACATGGTATGTGGAGGTATCCCACGGAACACGTGCTCCTCCCAGTTTTGCATGGAACTCAAGTTTAAGCTTTGCTTGAACTATTACCCCTTCTGAAACCAGGGCTCCTCTACTCTCAACTCCTTCCATTCATCAAGGAAATGGATGGCCAGACTCAGTCCTTCCCTTCCCCAAAAAAGAAGGACTTTGCCAACCACACAGCCCACTTCCTCCAAATTCAACAGAAGGCTGTGACTTAGGAAGTGACAGGGGACCTTCAAAGACAGAGTGGCAGAAAAATGCCACAAGGGAGGAATCTTGGGAAGGGAATTCAGTGCTTGTCACGGGGTATCATAAATGGGTTTAGGGCTCTAGGATGGCCTGGGCTCTCTAAACGAAAAGGGCAGAAGGGAGCAACATGGTAATGGTTTACAACAAGGTTTTTTTAAATACTTCATTTGCTTTATAGAAAAATGCAGCCAAGAATTTTGCAAAACAGATACTGAAACAACCCAAGCCCTTCAGGGTGGTAAACACTGAGAACAAAAGCACCCTCTGGTGAGAGATCAGCTGCAGAACCTAGTTTTCCTGTCCCACAAAATTCCCAGAGTAGCTAAAGACCATGATTTCCACAGATGAGTGAGTTCAGAAGCAATGTCTGCACCTAAAGGGATCCCCATCCTCTCCCATTTGAGCTTTTCCCACCCAGGTTCTTGTGCCTTCACAGCTGCTCGTGAGGCATCTCCGTAACCTGCCCCAAAAACCTCACTCTGCAATTTAAAGACCCTGTAAAATAAAACTTCTAGGGCCAGATCACCAGCTCAGGACACAGCTGTGCAACACTCGGCAGGTTTGCCACACTGCAAATCCTGTGGGAATCTCTGCATCCCCACAGAATTGACAGAAGCAATTGTTCATTTACAGCTAAAGACACGTCCATCCAACCCTTGGTGCCACATGCACCCAAGCTGGAGGCACATCAGAGCAGCCTCCATGAGTTTCTGGTCTCACCCACAGTCATCCAGCACCTCAGGGCTTGCAGGAGCTGGCAAGAAGTGCTTGGAAAACTCGGCCCCGTGTGTTTGGGAGCTGCCCCAAGACAGGAGCAGCTGTGCACAGGTGAGGCTGTTACCTGAGGTAGCCAAAGCCAGAGGCTTGTTTCCAGCAGCATTGCTTATGCCATTATGAGAACTAGCACCAATCTGCTTTTCAAGTGTCGATGAGTCTCTACTCTGGTGAACTGGGCTGGGTGTGCTTCTCTGGGGAGAGGAGAGAAACAGGCATTTCAGGAAACAGCACCAGACATCTACAGCTTAAACCAAATTCACATGCATTAGTACATCTGCCATGGGAAGTGGCTGCACTTCCTGCACGCCCTGGATTCAGCTTGTTTTGAGAAAAGCACGGATCAGCACGTTATGGGCCAAAAATGTAGTGATGAACTGTACTTCAGTAGTATCTCACACACAGCAACACTGTGCACAGAGGGAGGCTCATCAGCACAGGACATTCAGACTCAGGACAGCTCTGCCAGGAGCAGGAATGGCTCAGCAGCAGACTGATGGTTGTACCACGTCCCCAGGCCTGTGCTCACAAAGCTCCCCAAAACAACCCCAAGGGGAACATGCAGTGCATCAGGCTGTGTTCTCTGGGACATTCTCAGAGGATGTTCTCCTAAACATGGAGAACACCTGTGAAATGGCAGCCTGAACAAACAGGGAGGTGCCACCCAGGGCTGGGCAGACTCTGGTTCTGCTAAAGCCAGGAGTCTTCAGCTGGGAAAATGCAATGGATTCAACACTGTGAACCAACTCCAACTTTCCCAGTATGGGATTGAAAGACAAGCCATGGATGGATTCCATCTCACAGCTCTCAGGAAAAGCAGGAACTGCTTCTCAGTTCTCTGCTGCAGCACTTCTGTGACAAATTGGTGTGAGACATTGGACCAGGCCTTTTTGAACTCCTCCTCCACTCAAAGAGGCAAGAACTTGTCATCTCAAAAAGAGATGGCCCAGAAGCTCTCTGTGCAGAGCAGTCCCTCACACGTAAGGTGCCACAGCCTCAAGGGGCTGTTCAAGCTCACCCTGCACATGTGTGAGGAGAACAGGCACCTTTGCGGTGACTGAGACAGAAGGATTCTCTCTCTCCCAGGTTCCTGCAGAAAGCAGGGCTAAGAACAAATTGACACATGCAATTCTCTGCTTCCACTCTCAGGAACTCTCAGGCTCAAACTCTGAGGCTTTTCACCCAGACACACACTCCACACTAAGCTCTCCTGAGGTATTTACTTTACCCTCCTTCCTGGTTGAGGGAAGTCCCACCCCACACAGAAAGGAAAGGAAAGGAAAAATCCACAGCATCCAAGAGCCAAGAGGATGCATCCCCCAGCAGCCTCCCCCGAGGGGCAGACCTCCAGGATTAGCAGCCCACGGAGGATCCTGGGGCACAGCACCCCATTCCTGCCCCCTGGGATTTTGGTTAGGGATGGAAAGTGTTGACAATCCCTTACTCACCACCTTCTCAACACGGCTAGGTAGGACTACGCTGGCCAGAGGGATACTAACAGGGAGTTTATTGGGCTGCACTGTGCTCAGAGGAATACTGATAGGGAGGCTGGTGATAGTTTCTCCATTACTCACAGAGGTTCTCTCTCTCAAAACCTGTAAAAGCAAAAGAGAAAGCAAAGTCTTTTTTCACAGGATATTGAAAAGGTTTTTAAGGTAATAATAACCTGCTCGATTCTATGTGTGTGTCATTCCCCCACTCCTTTTGGTTTTTTAAGGAATTTCAGGGCTGGGAGCAGTGACTGTACATCAGACAGGGCAGGCCTGGAGCAGCTTGGTTACCAGCATCAGGCTCCTGGGACAGCAGCATCCCACAGCACACAAATGTGTAAATTAAAGCCACTGCTGGCCCCAAGCACCAGGAAAAGGAAGCCTTAGGCAAGCTCATTTCCCTGTGTTTTGGTTAGAGCTCTGTGAAAAGCACTCAGATGTCAGATTTTGTATCTTGAGGCCCTCTCTAGCAGCCAGATGCATTTCCATGGCAACCTGCTACTGCAGGGCACCTGCTGCTCTGTGAGCCCCAGTATGCTCCACGGCTGCACCAATTACATGGACCATATTTTTCACTCTTTATTTTTATAACTACGAAAGAGCCTCCTTTCCCAGTTCAAGCAGACACCTGCCAGAACAAACAGCAGTCCCACTGCATTACTGGTGCTCAGAGAGGAGTATCTCTCTCTCCCTCTGACCAGCTCTGACTTATTGCATCACACCCACTGCATTTTGTGTCATTTTCCATGCCAAGCTGGCCACAGAATGCAGCATTCCTGCATTCCCCAGTCTGGCCAGCCTGTCCTTTGTTGCCCCAGGGGCAGCACCTGAGCAGCAGCAGATCCTTTACCTTCTCTCCTGCACTGGGTAAGGCCGCAGGGGAGGAGGGCCGAGTTTCCTGAGGACTCAGCTTTATGCCATTTGCAATTCCAGGGCTTGGATATGTAAGGCCATTCTCTTTGACATGCTCAGCTCTGGAAGAGAGATGTACAATTGTCAGGACACCAAAGCCAGTGACAAGGAGCTCCTGTACCACGCTCGAGGCACTGTCCCACCTTATCTGCCCCACAAGCTCTCACCGCTCATTTTAGCCAAACAAAACTTTTTAAAAACAGATAAACCTCCACTTTGAAAAATATCTTTCCACCAAGTGCTATTTACAGCAGCCCCTACCCTCCTCCCTCCCCCATCTCTCTCACCTCTGTATCTCATTAGCTGTTGCTTTCCCATTGACTCCATGGTCCTGATTCAAGTGTCTCCGCAGGGCGATTTTAGCAGGGGAAAACCTGGTGTAATCAGGGAGGGCCAGGCTGGTCACCTTGTCTGCCTTCTGCCTGCTGCTGTGGTTGGGGGTGCAGGGCACGATGTCTTGGTCCAGGTGGGAGTTGGGGTACTGGGGGGTGTTCTGCTTGGACGAGGGCCGGCTGAAGGCGTGCTGCAGCTCGTAGGGGGTGGCGTGGCCGTTCATGGACAGCTCGGGGCTCATGCCGTTGATGTGGGGCAGGGGGAACTTGGAGCACTCCAGCTCCAGCTGGAACCTGCCCTGCTCAGCCTCGGGGTCACGGCTCAGGTGGCTTTTGCTGTGCAGCTGCACTGACAGGGGCTCCTCTGAGGGTGTGTAGGACTTGAGCTGCAGCAGCTCCTGCTGCCGCTGACTCTTCTCAAGTTCCACGATGCTGATCTTTAAGTGAGGAGGAAAACAAAAATTAAAGGCTACACCTAACAATTCTATCGCGTTATGGAGTTTTGCTTCCAAATTCTTCTAAGTGTCCCTGCTGCTGGGAACAATGCAGAAGGAGGGACCCAAAGTTTGAGAAAAGATTTTCTGCTCTGAGCTTAAGACTAAAAGGCCCAGGTGAGGGGAATGGCTCAGAGACCCTGAGAAAGAACATTTCAGATCTTAAAACCAAAAGGAAGATTCTCCAATGTACAGAGAGAGTGTGGAGTAACTCAGTACTGCACAGCCACTCCATGCCAAGGCATCCAGCAAAAGGCTGGAATAGCTCTGGAGCAAATCTCACAGGGAAAGAAAAGCTCTTCACACAAAGGAGTTTTATTTCTTGTCACTCTGGGGGAAATGATTCTCACCCCATCCCTGAAAGTGTCCAAGGCCAGGTTGGACAGAGCTTGGAGAATCTGGGATAGTGGAAGGTGTCCCTGCTCATGGCAGGGGTGGAATGAGATGAGCTTTAAGGACTCTTCCACCCCAAACCACTCTGAGATTCTGTGATTCCTGAGCTGAGACATCAGAGCACACATCAGCTTGTGATTTTTAATTATACGTAATGATAAACCATGATTCCTCCTCCCACAGCATCACCAAGGAATCAGGTCATGGTATCTACTGCCTTTACAAGATATCCACATCCTTATTTACTAAAATCCTCTAATAGAAAGCTCAATCTCTGGAAAAAAAAAAAAAGAATATAGAAAAACAACACCTGGTTCATTCTTTCCCATCATATTTAGTGTAACACCCATAACTGGCCCATTTCCCAAGAGCTACCCCAAACTGGTGACTCTGCATTTGTTTCTTGCTCTCTACCTGCAGCTCCAAACAGTGCTTTTGCTTCTCAGAAATCTGATTCTTCAAGGCCTGCTTCTCTTTCAGCAAGTTCTCCAGTGACAGCGTTGACCAATCCAGCTTCAGTTCTTCACATCGAGCCTTCAGCTGCAGGGACACACAGGGACAGGGACAAAGAGGTCAAAACACAGCTCCCACCTCTGCACACCACCTGGGCTCCCAGCTGAAAGCAGGAACTTTGCACTGAATGTGCAAGAATAAAAATCCCTTGGCCCATTGAAAAGTCCTCCCAGCGTGGTGCTGGGGAGTGTGGCAGGAGGAGGCCTGGCTCTCCATAAAGCAGTGTTATCACCCACCCTCACTGCTGCCATCCAGATGTTCCCCTCATTTACCTCCTGAGGGGGGAGAAAAGGAGGCTCAGGGGGCCCTTGTGGCTCTGCAGAGCTCCCTGCCAGGAGGGGACAGCCAGGGAGGGTCGGGCTCTGCTCCCAGGGCACAGGGACAGGAGGAGAGGGAACGGCCTCAGGCTGGGCCAGGGGAGGTTGAGGTTGGAGCTGGGTAAAATCTCCTCACTGAAAGGGTGGTCAGGCATTGGCACAGGCTGCCAGGGCAGGGGTGGAGTCCCCACCCCTGAAAGTGTTCAAACAACAAGTGACTGTGACACTTGAGGCCGTGGTGTTTTGGTGGCCATGGTGCTGGTGGATGGTTGCACTCCATGATCTTACAGGGCTTTTCCCACATGAACAGTTCCATGACTCTCCAAGTTGGAGTGACCAAGATGAGCACCACAGCAGTCATGGCCAGAGCAAGCCCTGCACAAACTCCCTGTCCAGCCAGATCCAGACCCAGGGACATCCAGAGCTGTTTGGGGACACAGAGCCAACTGCCACCTCAGGCTTTGCTATGGGGTAAACCAAAGGTTGAAAAAAGGACTCTCTGCAGGGTTCCTCCATCATCCCTCTGTTTCAAAGGACCCTGAGCAGCTGGATGATGTTTCAGCCCCCAGCTCGTGCCCTGTCCTCAGCCAAAGGGCAGCAGCCCCAGTTCCCAGCCCAGGGGCTGCACCCACCAGCTGCAAGCTCTGGTTCCTGAGTTCACTGTTGTCCTTCTCCAGCTGTTTTGTCTGTTCTTTCAGCTGCTGGTTGTGAGCAGAGATTTCCTTCTGAGCCTGGATCAGGTCGTTGTAGGTCAGGGCTTTAACTCCCAGCTAAAAGGTGAAGGGTGAGATCAGTCAATAAGGTCCAGACACCCTCATTCCCAGTGACTGTCCCATTCCCAAGTGACTCTGGGGAGATCTGCAGAACTCTGCAGCTCTCAGGACCTCCCCCAGCACTCTCCAAGGCACTTTGTGGCTGCTGGGGGATACCAAGGAAGGACCTTGGAGCTGCTGTTCCACCCCTTCAACTGTAAAACTGGCATTTAGGCTTTGCCAGCAACAGAACTGTCTGTGGAGAGCCCCCACACTTCCTCCTGTGCTCCTGAGCTTGCTTGGCAGCACAGAGTTTGTTTGAGCAGCAGAGGATGAATCCTGCACCAAACACCACATGGCTGTGGTTTGTCCCCTTCCTTGGGCACGCAACAATTCCAACAACAAACACAAAGCAGAACCAGGGAGTGACACAGATTGCACCTCTGGGAGCCTGATCTGCTGCAAAGCAGAGCCTGAAGACCTGAGACTGCTCTGGTCTTACAGAGCTTGAGCAGAAATGTTTGCATGCAGCTGACTCAGAGCATCCCCTCAGCACAGAGGTACCTCATCGAGCTTCTGCTGGAACAGGCGTTTGATTTCCTCTTTCTGGGCCTGGCAGTGGGTGAACAACTGCTGGGCTGTCCCCAGCAGCTGGGCATTCTTCTCCTGGAAGAGGGAACAGTGACAAAACACACTTTTAGCACCAGCTGCAGCACATCTCAAGGAGATGTTTGTGGAGCACTTTCAGGAGTGAATCTGGATGAAGAAGAGCTCGTCCAGCCCTGCCCCAGACTCCTGAGAGCCTGGATTTGTTGTGGTGTGATACTGGTGGAGTTAAGTCAGCTGAAAAGAGCTTTCAAGTAGATTTTTTTTCCTCCTGTATGGTAAAATACAACCAAGGCAGTCTTAAAAACTCATTTTTATCCTCTCAGTGCATTGTGAAGCAGCAGCAATAATCACATCCCACAGAGCAGAAATAGAACTGGAAAAGATTATCTGCATGAAATCTGCTCCCAAACTGGCTCTAAATCCCCAGAGCCCCAGTTCAGAGCTTCCCTGTCCAATACTCATGGAAGAGATGCAGAAAATGAAAATACACTGGGGGATGGGGGATGGAAGAAAATCCTAAATAAGCCAAACCAGTTTTCCTACTTGTGCCACCATTATTCCAGGGGTCACCTGAGCCACTCACAGCCCAGAACATTCCTGAACCAGATCCCTGCTCCCTCAGTCTGTGGCCATGCACAGCAAAGGGCAGGACAGGACTGGCTGAAGAGCCTCATTCAGCCAGCCCCAAATGCAGGATTAGTGCAGCAAGGACAGGGAGCTTTGGGATTATCCTGCTCTCCACCCTGTGCTGCTGAGGCCAAGCAGGGATTGCACAGACTGAGCCACTGCTCCAAGGAAAGTGGGGAACAAGGGCAAAAAGCACCTTGAGCCTTTCCAACCTTAATAATTCCATGACTGATCTCCCAAGCAGGGAAACAGCAGTGCTGGAAATTCCCCACGTGCAGGAGCACACAGGCCTGGCTTGGGAAAACAGTCCCTGCAATGCTAAAGGGGCTGCTCTGGTGGATGCTGAAAAATCATTTTTGTTTTCAACATGAAGCACTTCATTCAGCCTTCCCAGGCACTGCAGGGGCTGACAGCTCCATCTAAGGGCTCACTGGGAAGCAGCAGCTGATTTCAAAATCATTATTACAGAGAGATTTTTATTGTACTTGAAAACATTGCTGTAAGAGGGAATTACTGAACAGACCATACCCAGCCAAATTCTGTCTCTGTGAGGTTTCATTTGCCATGTAACACTCCATAAAAAAAATATTTTCATACTGAATTCCTCATTTAATGTTTAAAAGTGTGGAGCAGCTGTTGGACACCAGCACCAAGTGATGACTTTTCCACACTCCTGATTCATTCTCTGTGCAGGGCACAACCCTTGCACACCATCATTTCATTTGTGCAGGAGACAAGATCACTTCATGCTGACTTTCCTGACAAGTGCAGAACAAGCAGAAAAATCTGCTGCTTAAGGAAAAAGGTGAAAGTCCTAAAGTGCTGATTGACTGTGAAAGCAAATGGAAATAACCACAGAAAAAGAGGTTTCCATGAACACCAGACCAGCATCAAGCACTTCTCAGTAAGGAATGGGGTGGCACTAATCTCTCTCCTCTCTCCTCTGGAGAGTTCCCAATATGGAAAAGATGATTTAAAAAAGCCCTGTGGCTTTTTTCTGACACTGCCACAAAGATTACAGAGTGAAAGCAAGCTTCCACAGGGAATGGCAAAAGCTGGTCCTGGATAGAATTTGAGACTGGTTTGGGTTGGAAGGACATGAAATTTCATCCAGTGCCACCCCTGCCATGGGCAGGGACACCTCCCACTGTCCCAGGCTGCTCCAAACCCTGTCCAGCCTGGCCTTGGGCACTGCCAGGGATCCAGGGGCAGCCACAGCTGCTCTGGGCACCCTGTGCCAGGGCCTGCCCACCCTCCCAGCCAACAATTCCTGCCCAATCTCCCAGCCAGCCCTGCCCTCTGGCACTGGGAGCCATTCCCTGGGTCCTGTCCCTCCAGCCCTTGTCCCCAGTCCCTCTCCAGCTCTCCTGGAGCCCCTTTAGGGTCCTGGAAGGTCTTAACTTGAAGTTCAAGTTTATTGCTGAGCACTGTGGGGAAGGTTCCTCCACAGAAGTAGCAGGAACAGACTCTCAGCAGGGTTAATTGATACAGCAATGAAATCATTCACAATGAGACAAAACAAGACAAGAAGGTGTTCAGGCTGGAGATCTCCTCCCTCTGCTGGTGGCTCCATGGCAGAGAAACACCCCACTGCACAGCTCCAGGACTCTCCTTGCCTTTCCATGCTTTCCAGTCCATGATCTGGAACATTTACACTCTGCCCATCAGTGCAACCCAACACATTCTGAGTATCAATTCTGAGGATGCTGTGCTAAATCCCCATAACCAGTGATGACAATTTGGGTTTCTTGATCCCTATGAACTGTGGTTCATAGAATCCTGGAGCTGGTTTGGGAGGGACCCTGGATCCCTGGCAGTGCCCAAGGCCAGGCTGGACAGGGCTTGGAGCAGCCTGGGACAGTGGGAGGTGTCCCTGCCATGGCAGGGGTGGCACTGGATGGGCTGTGAAGTCTCTTCCAAGCCAGTCCATCCTGGGATTCTGTGGTTCTAAGGCAGCATTGTCAGGTGGGGGCACAGAGGCAACAGGGGAGGTGCAGCTCTCTCGTTGTGCAGATTGAAGCACACAAAAAGTGAGTTTGCAACAAAGTCCCCTGGCAGTTGTTCAGCCTAAGCAGGACTGGTGTAAATGCACACAATTTCCACCTCCAGCACTCTTCCCCACATGCAAGGAACTTCAGAGTCTGCTAATTTTGTTTAGAAATGTTGAAAAGTGAGACCCACCTTTTCCTGCTCCAGCAACTGTTGCAGATTTGCTTTGTACTGAGGAGTTTTCATGTAAGCCATGAACTGCATGTACTGGATCTTAAATGAGTCTGCAAAATAAATCAGAAGAGGAATTTCAGCAGGGGGCAAATGCCATGCCCTTGTTTACCCCTATTTCCTCTCCTCACTTGTCTCTCCCTAGCTTTTGATTTGGACTCTGCAGTCAGACTAAGCCATTGAGGATGGATTTCAGAACATTCTGAGAATCCCTCTCCTGGCACAAAAGGAACTCTTGGATCCATCAGGCCCAGTGGAAGCCATGACAACACATCCAAAGAGGCAGAGGAAGGTGCAGGGGGCTGAGGGTGTGCCTGCATGAGAAAAGAGGAGCTGAGTGGTTTTAGTGCTCTGTAAGCAGAAAAAACCAAAGAAATGAGCTGCAGGAGCCCAAACCAGCCCTGAGCTCAGAGCACTCACCCAGCACCAACACAGGACCTGTTCCTCCTCCCTCCACACACATGAGGAGCTCTACACCCAGTTCACTCTCCCCTCCAAGGAGCACTTGGCTTCTCATTGCCCTTTATCTCCAGCAAGGACCCTTCCTCCTGCCCAGGCCTTCCATCATTGAAGCAAGCCCAGGTTTAAGCCCAGGATTAAGCCCAGCCTGCTGCACAAAACAGGCACTGTGTGGTGTGCAGAAACCTGCAGGAGGCTCGGCCCAGACAAGGGTCATTGTCCCCATCCACCCTGCCTCAAAACATTCCTCAAAATCACTCTTTTTGCCACAGAAAAATCCCTTTAAATGTCTCTTCTTCTCTCTCTTTCTCTTCAACAAGGAATTGGCCATACCTGACACAAGAGCAGGAGGGCACAAGTTAAGGACATCACTGATGCCCTTGGTCCCCACACACACAGGACACATCCTGGACTGCCTCATGCCCAATCCCAAAAGTCAGACACAGCTGGGAGGGGACAGGCAGCAGAAGATAAAAAAAAAACCCCTCCAGGTTTTCCCTNCTTGATCCCTATGAACTGTGGTTCATAGAATCCTGGAGCTGGTTTGGGAGGGACCCTGGATCCCTGGCAGTGCCCAAGGCCAGGCTGGACAGGGCTTGGAGCAGCCTGGGACAGTGGGAGGTGTCCCTGCCATGGCAGGGGTGGCACTGGATGGGCTGTGAAGTCTCTTCCAAGCCAGTCCATCCTGGGATTCTGTGGTTCTAAGGCAGCATTGTCAGGTGGGGGCACAGAGGCAACAGGGGAGGTGCAGCTCTCTCGTTGTGCAGATTGAAGGACACAAAAAGTGAGTTTGCAACAAAGTCCCCTGGCAGTTGTTCAGCCTAAGCAGGACTGGTGTAAATGCACACAATTTCCACCTCCAGCACTCTTCCCCACATGCAAGGAACTTCAGAGTCTGCTAATTTTGTTTAGAAATGTTGAAAAGTGAGACCCACCTTTTCCTGCTCCAGCAACTGTTGCAGATTTGCTTTGTACTGAGGAGTTTTCATGTAAGCCATGAACTGCATGTACTGGATCTTAAATGAGTCTGCAAAATAAATCAGAAGAGGAATTTCAGCAGGGGGCAAATGCCATGCCCTTGTTTACCCCTATTTCCTCTCCTCACTTGTCTCTCCCTAGCTTTTGATTTGGACTCTGCAGTCAGACTAAGCCATTGAGGATGGATTTCAGAACATTCTGAGAATCCCTCTCCTGGCACAAAAGGAACTCTTGGATCCATCAGGCCCAGTGGAAGCCATGACAACACATCCAAAGAGGCAGAGGAAGGTGCAGGGGGCTGAGGGTGTGCCTGCATGAGAAAAGAGGAGCTGAGTGGTTTTAGTGCTCTGTAAGCAGAAAAAACCAAAGAAATGAGCTGCAGGAGCCCAAACCAGCCCTGAGCTCAGAGCACTCACCCAGCACCAACACAGGACCTGTTCCTCCTCCCTCCACACACATGAGGAGCTCTACACCCAGTTCACTCTCCCCTCCAAGGAGCACTTGGCTTCTCATTGCCCTTTATCTCCAGCAAGGACCCTTCCTCCTGCCCAGGCCTTCCATCATTGAAGCAAGCCCAGGTTTAAGCCCAGGATTAAGCCCAGCCTGCTGCACAAAACAGGCACTGTGTGGTGTGCAGAAACCTGCAGGAGGCTCGGCCCAGACAAGGGTCATTGTCCCCATCCACCCTGCCTCAAAACATTCCTCAAAATCACTCTTTTTGCCACAAAAAAATCCCTTTAAATGTCTCTTCTTCTCTCTCTTTCTCTTCAACAAGGAATTGGCCATACCTGACACAAGAGCAGGAGGGCACAAGTTAAGGACATCACTGATGCCCTTGGTCCCCACACACACAGGACACATCCTGGACTGCCTCATGCCCAATCCCAAAAGTCAGACACAGCTGGGAGGGGACAGGCAGCAGAAGATAAAAAAAAAACCCCTCCAGGTTTTCCCTTAAATCACTTCTTGCACTTGAAGTGCATTTTCCAGCCACACCTTTGTGACTTCAGACTCTGAGACAGGACCTCATTTATGGGCTCTGAGCTCAGCAGAGGAAATGGAGTGGTGTTCCCCAGGATTGAGAGCACCATTTCATTTCAAATAAGGCTGTTGCTGACTATTCCTGCTAAATCCAGGCTTGCTGCCTGTTGTGCCAAAGGAGAGATGAAACGACCCCAGAGAACAAATGCAGAGTGAAACACCAACTCCAGCAGGAGGGGGCACCTTGTGGTGATTCCAAAGGACGTGGGGGAGGCAGGGGAAGGTGAGCAGAGGATAATCCCCCTGGTGCCCCGTGCAAAAGCCCCCCAAGGGGAGGTGGGCAGGCCAAGGGCAGCCTTACCTAGCAGCTTCTGTAGTGCAGGGGGGGTGGGTGTCACCAGGAGCTGGTTGGACGAATGCCGTTGCACTTTAGGAGGTAGTTGGTAATATGGGCTATGAGGTGACTTGTAGGCATCTGGAGAGACACAAACACAACCTCAGCTCAGCACTCAGTGTTTGGGACAAGGACAGGGGCTTTAGCACTGAGAACATGGCGTTTGGGATGAGATCCAGCAGCTTGGCCCATCAACACCTGGCTCCAAACACATCCACACGCTGCTCCAAACTGTTTGGAAGGGTTTCTGTGACCCATCCTAAGAGCAGCAGCTGAGAGAAGGCAGCAGCCACAGCTCAGCCCCAGCTCCTGGCTGAGTACCCACAGACAGATCCCACCCCCAGCCC
Source organism: Rhadina sibilatrix (assembly GCA_013400275.1). Lineage (NCBI taxonomy): Eukaryota > Metazoa > Chordata > Aves > Passeriformes > Phylloscopidae > Rhadina > Rhadina sibilatrix. Next base: position 128,424 of record VWYO01005740.1, on the reverse strand, counting down.
CACCAATACATTCATCAGCACTAATCCCACCCACGTGCCATCAATTCATTAATGCCATCGCCATTAACACATTAATCCCACCCACATCACCATTGACACATCCATCACCATTAATCCCATCACCACCATCTCCACCTCAAGGGCAGCTTTGCTCTGGTGGCAAGAGGGAAGTTATGCCACAAAACCCAACTCAACCTGGCAATAAAGGAAAAATGAGAACATCCAGAGACTTATCCAGGCTCTCCCTGCACTCACCCTGAGGNCCTGGGACAGTGGGAGGTGTCCCTGCCCATGGCAGGGGTGACACTGGATGGGCTTTGAGGTCCCTTCCAGCCAAACTGTTCTGTGATTCTGTCAAATCTGTACCTGCTGTCTAACAAAAGCTGATTATTCATCAGTCATATCATCAAGTCAGGGGAGGCCTTGACTACATTCTTCAACTGAATTTCACTCAAAACTCAGAGTACAATCAATACTTTATATTTTTGGGCAGGAACAGGCACTGCATTACCCAAGAAACGAAATGAGTCTTTGCAGAAGAGACTCAGCACACCCTGAACTCCATTCAGTGGCTTGTGACTCAGGGACAGCTCTACAAACTCCTGCTGGCTGCAAGCGAGGGTGGACAAGCAACCATTCATCTTGCAACACCATTTTTTTTTCCTCCAGAAATAGTGGTGCAACTCCCCAGTGCAGCTTTTATTAACTCACTCCATCATATTTTTGGGCACAGCAACAGCTACAGCAGTTTTGTGTGCTCAGAGTAAAACCCAGCAGCCTTCCCACAGAGCCAGGCTCCTGACTCAGAGCATGAGCTCATGCACAGCCACAGGAAACCCATTCAGGGCACAGAAAAGCAGGATGTTCACCTTGTTTTCTTGGATCTTCGTTGGGGTTGTTGTGTTACTTTTGTTTTCTCTTTGTTGACGACGTCTAGCTGCCTCTTGTTCCTCCTGGGGAGAAGGGATGGGAGCTTTCACCATTTGCTTGTGCATTTATCACTTTTCAATACTGATCATCTCGTTGCCCAGCTTAGTTTTCCACAAGAAAGGGAACAAACTTCTCTTGGCTCAGCCCATACTCAGGTGAGAACAAGTCCTTTTCCACCTCCAGAGGGGATTAAATCTCAACCTCTTCCCATATTTTCCCCTTCCAGCCCCATACTGCTGTATCAGGTTTCATCTGGATATTATTATTATTATTATTGTTGTTAATTATATTATTATTATTATTATTATTATTATTATTATTATTATTATTATTATACATTTCAATAGCTTCCCCATAGCCTCAGCATTTCACGGTGACACTTTAAAAATCTTCCACCACTGGAAATGGCAAAGCCATTAATCATCATCTCATTCAACTTCAGCCAACTTTATTGAGATGACTAATAAAAAAACCCAAAAAGCAGCAACTTTCCAAGCTGATTTTCTCCCAGGCTGACAGGAAATTTCCTTGTTTGGAGAAAATCTCTTTTTCTGTCTGGAAAAAAAACCTCTTTCAGACAGGAAATTTCCAAGAGCTCAGTCAAAGCCTTTCTTGCACTTTCCAGGTGAGGTTTAATCTACATGTTTAAGCACATTATCAACAAAACCAGTGGCAGGTTTAAGTGTAAAAAGCAGGGAAGGTCAGAAGCACCCTCCCCTTGGTTTTTTTGGTTTTTTTTTTCATCCTCTAAGAAATCTTTTTTGTCCCAAATTTGAGTGGAGCAATCTGAAACAATTCCCTTTCAGAGCCCCCATGAGTCTGCTCTTACTGAGCCAGTCAGCCAGAGGATGAACATTCACCTGAAGTTTTAAATTAAGTGCCCTCACTTAATTCTCTTCCTGGGAATCCATTGATTATTTCAGGTTAGCACAGCCTTGCACAGTCCCAAAAATTCTCTGGCACTTGAATTCCACCTGTAACAGCCCAGACTGCAGCAAATGACAACTCACTCTGTGCCTCCAATGGCACGTCCCAAAAGGAACATTTCAGAGCATTGCTCAGCTTCATTTCAGGAGCTGAGCACTGGGACAGATTCAAACCATCATTCCCTTCTTTAATTCCAGTTCTTTAATGAAGAAATAGCTCATTACAGACCTCCAGTGCAAGGTAAAAGCACCTTGGGGCTGCCCCATTAATTCTCTATTAGAAATCCCCTGGACATGATTGAATTAGTGCTTGATGGCATCTGAGACTTCCCTTCAATTAGCTCCATGTTCTTTGCCTACCAAGAAAATCTGATTTCCTATCAATTCTGTCCACCTGTGATTAAATTCCTCACAGTGGCTGCTCCCTTACTTGGCGTTTTCTACAGAAAATGATTGAAACTTACCCTGAGTTTTGGATTTTTGAGACTAGAAAAATAGTTTTCAAGCTGAAAATAGAAAGAGAAGAGAGTCATCCTCAAAAGCCATGACAGATGAACACAGAAGAATAAAATATTAGCTCAAAACAAGTGCAGAACTGCAGAAATTCTGACTGCTTTGCTTCTGATAAGCTACATCAAGAAGCCATTTACATTCATTCTTTTCAGGCATCCAAGCCTGTTGTGGAACAGGGCATAATCCAACCTCTACAAGGTTTTATCATCACCCCCACCACTGCCTGGCCTTGTTGTAAAGCTTTGGGTCACATATCTCCCCTCAGCAGAGGCTGATTTTCAATGAAGTTATTTGCACTGAAGCTGCTGCACCCTCCATGTATCTGCACTCTGGCACATTCCTGAACAAAAGCTTTATTAAACAGCAGAGTAAGGAAAACAGCCTTACCATCCCACTGCAAAAACCTTGGGGTGGGATAAAGGATTTGTCCACAAAAGTTTCCATTTCCACAGGGTTTCGTTGGGGTTTATGGGGGGGCTTGGTGGTTTTTGGGTGGGATTGGGGGGCTGTAGTTTGGGGGTTTTATTGTTGTTGGTTGGTTTGGGGGTTTTTTTGTTTGTTTTGGGGTGGGTTTTTTTGTTTGGTTTGGGTTTTTTTGTTTTGTTTTTGTTTGGGTTTTTGTTGTTTTTTGGGGTTTTTTGTTTGGTTGGGTTTTTTTTTTGTTTTCGTTTTCTTTAATTTAAAAAAAAAAACAAACAGTAAATGCATCACCATTGTTATGGAGCTTGGGCTGCTTCTACAGCAGCTGAGAATTTTACTAAAATTGAGATTTACTGGTTGAATATGACCGAATGAAATGGTCTGTGCACCAGAGGAATCAAAGCCCCACTGAGTCTTTCCCTCTGTGANGTTCTTTGCCTACCAAGAAAATCTGATTTCCTATCAATTCTGTCCACCTGTGATTAAATTCCTCACAGTGGCTGCTCCCTTACTTGGCGTTTTCTACAGAAAATGATTGAAACTTACCCTGAGTTTTGGATTTTTGAGACTAGAAAAATAGTTTTCAAGCTGAAAATAGAAAGAGAAGAGAGTCATCCTCAAAAGCCATGACAGATGAACACAGAAGAATAAAATATTAGCTCAAAACAAGTGCAGAACTGCAGAAATTCTGACTGCTTTGCTTCTGATAAGCTACATCAAGAAGCCATTTACATTCATTCTTTTCAGGCATCCAAGCCTGTTGTGGAACAGGGCATAATCCAACCTCTACAAGGTTTTATCATCACCCCCACCACTGCCTGGCCTTGTTGTAAAGCTTTGGGTCACATATCTCCCCTCAGCAGAGGCTGATTTTCAATGAAGTTATTTGCACTGAAGCTGCTGCACCCTCCATGTATCTGCACTCTGGCACATTCCTGAACAAAAGCTTTATTAAACAGCAGAGTAAGGAAAACAGCCTTACCATCCCACTGCAAAAACCTTGGGGTGGGATAAAGGATTTGTCCACAAAAGTTTCCATTTCCACAGGGTTTCGTTGGGGTTTATGGGGGGGCTTGGTGGTTTTTGGGTGGGATTGGGGGGCTGTAGTTTGGGGGTTTTATTGTTGTTGGTTGGTTTGGGGGTTTTTTTGTTTGTTTTGGGGTGGGTTTTTTTGTTTGGTTTGGGTTTTTTTGTTTTGTTTTTGTTTGGGTTTTTGTTGTTTTTTGGGGTTTTTTGTTTGGTTGGGTTTTTTTTTTGTTTTCGTTTTCTTTAATTTAAAAAAAAAAACAAACAGTAAATGCATCACCATTGTTATGGAGCTTGGGCTGCTTCTACAGCAGCTGAGAATTTTACTAAAATTGAGATTTACTGGTTGAAATATGACCGAATGAAATGGTCTGTGCACCAGAGGAATCAAAGCCTCATTGAGTCTTTCCCTCTGTGAGGAAATTACAGCAGGAGACCCCAATCCTGAGGAGCTGCAGAAGGAATTTTATCAGTGAATCTCTGCAGTAAATCAGCACTGCCCTCAACCCCAGGGTGCGTGGAACCCTGGAGCAGGCAGAGTGGGTTTGCAGCCTCTCAGGTGTGTAAATCCACAAAGGAACAGGGGCACAAGCCCCAGGCAGAAGGATGTAGGGCTGGAAAATGCTGCCCTGGAGCAGGGCAGAGGCTCCTGGCCCCATGGCACCCCTGGTACTCACTATGGTTCTGTCAATTGTGTGCAGGTAGTAGGAGACTGGCTTCCCCGTCCAGGACACGGAGCCCTTCAGTGGTGACAGCTCCACAACCCTCATGATAGTGCCAATATCTGTGGGAGGAGAGCCAGGTGAGACCAGCCAGGCACCAGCACAGAGAAATCTGCTTGGCAGATCAGACAGGAAAACGCTGCTGGGAGTTTGAAGGGGATTTCTTACACTCTTGCTACGTGCACCCCACAGGAAACAAAACATGTGGGAGATGTACCTTTCAAGCCAGCCAGCCAGCCCAGAGGGAGTCACTCACTTCTGGCCAACAGAGCTGTGTCCCACACAACTTTTCCAAGGAACAACACATGTGTGTGACAGGATTGAATTAAACGGTCCCAGAACGTCACCAGCCCAGCCCCTGTCAGCTGCAGCACTGGGCACAAAGATGTTTTGGGTTTTGCTTTCTTGTCTAGATTTGTTTTTGTTCTCCAGAGTTAATAGCTATGGGATGTGCCCTAAACATTCCCACAAACACTGAGCGAGCAGCAGGGCTGCAGGAGAAATTGTGGCACGTTTCTAATTAAACACAAATGACCCAGAGGAGGCCAAAAAAAAGCAAGGTTTGGGATTCAGCAACCTCAACCACGATTTTAACCACATTTTAATACTTGTTTTCATTTGTCTCAACTCTTTCCACATTTCCACTTCTTCCTACAGACAGAATTACTAAGGACAGAAGTGGTATTGAGGGAACTGGTGCCTCCTTCTTAAAGCTTGATCTTTTCCAGTGTTTTGTGTAAATTATTTAAGTGCTCATACTCAAGATCAGAGTATTTGACAGACAGGTGAGATGTGACTCAAGTCATGCTCAGGCACCAAAAAAAAGCCTTGATGAATAAAAGTATTACAAAAAACCTTGTGGGGCAGCAGAGAAGTGACATTTCCCTGTTCCATGTGCAGCATGCTGCCATGGCTGGGGATGGCATTTCCCTGGAAGTGTCACTTGGAACAAGTCACTGGAACAAGCCCCAGGCCCAGCACATCCCACACAAGCTCATTTGATGTTGGTATTTCCCAAACATATTATGGTTTCAGGAAGGGATTAAGCCCTAAAATGTATTCACACAATTCTCCCTGTTTGTAGCATGCAAAGGTATTTCTTTTTCAGAGCTTTTTATCTGAATCCCTGGAAGCTCCTTACTGGTGGAAGCTGTTGGCTCTCTTTTTGCTAAGCCCCTCACCCATCCAAACCCCAATTAATCATGTCAATATAATTCTAGCATCAGCATTTCCATTCAGCATTAAATAACAGCTGAGATCTGAAACTTCAGCATTCTAGAAAAACATTCCCACTGAATCCCTGCTGGGGTGGGAGCTGGAATGGGATGAAGATCTGGCTCAACAGGGCCAGGGCTGTTCTGAGGTGAAAGAGCAGCACATGCTGCCCTCAGCCTCCAAAATGCAGCAGAGAGAGAAGGAAATGGGAAGAATCCAGGAAAGAAAAGGCCTGAGAGGCCAAAGCCCTGTATTTTTGTGGGCAGATCTAATTAAAACCTCTCCAAGTGCATTCTTGGATTTCCTCAAGCTCTGGTGGGCTCTGCAAGAGGGCCCAAGCTTCACTCAGGCTCTCTTTGTCTCATTAGCAAACTGACAGGCTGATCTCAGCCCTCCTGAGGCTTGAGGAGTCCCAGGAGCATCATTCCATCATTTTTCCCTTTTATTTTCAAGTCCCTGTCTGCAAAGAATTGGCAGTCCAGAACCCAAGGGTCAATAAGGTTCCAAACCACCAGAGGCCCCAGAATAGAATTTCAAACAGGGAAGAAAAGTGCAGGTTTGGGTGCCTGATGTGTGGGACATCCACAAGAATTCCAGCTTAAAAATAACTCCCAAGGGCACATTTTACTTCATGACAGTCCAAAAATTACTATTCTTCAAAAGCAGTTTAGGCCAAAATTAGACAGCACAGCTTGAGATTTGTAATTCAGCGAGTTGCTCCCCATGTTTGCACAGGGAGGGAGTGAGGGGGGTTTGATTTAGGGAAAATTTATCACTGAACACAGTAAATACATGTAAAGCCCAGCTTGGACTCAAAGCTCTTTTGCTTGAGAAATTTCATAGAATAACCTGAACTGGAAGGGACCCACAAAGAATGTCAAGCCCAGCTTCTGCACAGACACCTCAGTTTCAACAATGAAAGTCTGAAAAAGGTCAAAAGCAGAACCAACAACATGGAATGTCCCAAAACCTCCTTCAACTGCAGCTCATGTCCTTGCAAAGGACAACACTGCCCAACACCAAGGCTGGTGTGCTCAGAAGAGAAGGAAAACAGGAAGGACCCTGGCTTGGCAACAAACCAGAGCCAGGGCCTGGGTGTGTCTGGGAGGGGTTTGTTTGCTCAATGCACAGAACAGGAGATGTTCAAAGTTGAACATTCCATAGAATCCTGGAATGGTTTGGGTTGGAAGGACATGAAATTTCATCCAGTGCCACCCCTGCCATGGCAGGGACACCTCCCACTGTCCCAGGCTGCTCCAAGCCCTGTCCAGCCTGGCCTTGGGCACTGCCAGGGATCCAGGGGCAGCCACAGCTGCTCTGGGCACCCTGTGCCAGGGCCTGCCCACCCTCCCAGCCAACAATTCCTGCCCAATCTCCCAGCCAGCCCTGCCCTCTGGCACTGGGAGCCATTCCCTGGGTCCTGTCCCTCCAGCCCTTGTCCCCAGTCCCTCTCCAGCTCTCCTGGAGCCCCTTCAGGCCCTGCCAGGGGCTCTGAGCTCTCCCTGGAGCCTTCTCTCCTCCAGGTGAGCACCCCAGCTCTCCCAGCCTGCCTCCATAACCCTTAAGTCTTAGGAATCCTGACTGTGGGATTTACCTGCCTGGATTTAGGGTGTAAGGGACTCCCCTGTGAGTCACAGCAGCTCTTTGTGGCTGAAGAAATCAATCACACCCTTGAACTCCTGACTTCTCTTCAGCTCTACCCTCGCCCAGCCAGGGACACATTGATGGAACCAATCCCAAAACACAGCAGCACAAACCCCACAAAAAGTGTCTGCTCCTCTCCTGAGTGGGTTTGTTTTTTTGATTGATTTGAAGTCCCTGTCACTTGGTGTACCCTAAAAATACAACAGCATTTTCTACTTAAGTGACTCTAAAAAGCAGTAACATCCTCCCAGACATTTTCAGATAATGAATACCCACAACTGTAATGAACAATAAAAAAGGCAATCATACCACTCAAGTTTCGACTGTTAATTCTAAAATTTAGAGGTGCAAAAGGTTTTGAGGACACAATTCTCCCACCTGCAAAAAAGAGGAAAAAAAAAAAGAGCACAGTCAGCTCCATTATTTGTTCTAGAAGTAACTGCTTATTAAATATAACCCAGTACAGAGCCCTAAAGAGCAGTCCTATAAAAGTGTCCCTTGTATAGCATTAAAAAAGAAATAAATCCCTTAATTCTCATTCTGACAGTCCCAAGGAAGCCAATCTATGATTCCTGCCAGGTGACACCTCAATGATCACTTTAAAATGACAGATTTGAAACACTTGGGGAAAAAAAAGAGCATGTTAATTCTCAGTGGCAATCTAAAAAAATTTCAATTATTTCCTTCTTCCTGGGATCTTTTATACACAAAGCCCCAAAGCCATTTTATTTAGAGGCCACTAATCTCCATTTCATGGGTATTTGGGGTCATCCAGCAGAGCCTGAAGCACACTGTGGGAAGAGAAATCAGGTTTCATCATTGTAAAGTGTTCTTGAGCCATTCACACCTTCCCACTGCTCTCAAGCCACCATTAAAAGAGTTTGAAAACTGAAAAATAATCCAGTTAAATTAAAGAAAACAGCTTAAGTTTGGGGGTTTTATGGTTTGCAGCAGAGCCCAAAAGTCACATTATTTATTTCAGCACAAAGCTGTGCCATGGGAAGCCACAGTTGCTTTGTTCACACCACACACTTTTCTTTTCCAAAATTGTTGTTTCTGTCATTTCTGCCACAACCAAGTCAAATTGTCACTTATCCCAGTGGTTAAGAGCAAAGAAAAGACACCCAGGGCAATGGAGGGGCCATGATGGGGTCAGTGGGTGTCCCCAGTCTGCAGTGTGGCTTCTCAGGAGCATCCAGTGACAGTGTCCCAGTTTATATGGAATTAAGGTTGGAAAAGACCTTTAAGATCATCAAGCCCAACCAGCACCACCACCACCACGCTCACCACTAAACCCTGTCCCCCAGTGCCACATCCCCACAGGTTCTGAGCTTTTCCAGGGATGGGGACTCCAGCATTTCAGTGGTCAGGAGTTAACAGCCAGCACTGAATGGGACAACTCTGAACAGGAGAATCCAGGAAGTGAATTCTTCAGTGTGGAATTACAGATTGGCATCCCAAAGCTGGGCCACTGCAGCTGAGAATCATGGAATGGGTTGGCTTGGAAGGGATGTCCCTCCATGGGCAGGGACACCTTCCACTGTCCCAGGGGCTCCAAGCCTGGTCCAGCCTGGCCTTGGGCACTGCCAGGGATCCAGGAAGTTTGGCCTTGGCTATTGGGTGTTTTGTGGGCTCCCAAAAGAGGAAAGGGTGGACCAGGAGCTCTTCCCACCCCAACCCTGCTCCAGAGTCTTGCCAGCAGAGGGGATGCTCCAAGAAGCCAGGCAGGTCTGGGCAGACACAAAGGTGGGAAGCAGGAATCCCACTGTGGTGCAGACACTTGGCCCCAAGGCACAGAACAAACCCCAAGGCCTGGCTCTGATAGCTGGAACTGAGCCCTCCTCCCACCCCAGCTGCCACAGGGATCAGGAAAAAAAAACATCTCCAGTTGGATTTACCTTCCTTCATGTTTGCAAAGCGCTCCTTCAGCTGGTGATCCACCTCAGGCCCGAAGGCAAAGTTATTCACAAAAATAACACTGCAAAACAATGATCCAGTTAAAGGTCAGGGAGCCAGGAACACCCCACAAGGACCCCCAGTCACACCACAGCCACTTGGAGCCTTCCCAGCCATTCCTGCCATGGACAAACCTGCTTGACCTCAATTCTACAGCTCCTGCCACACAACACATGGAGAGCAACACCCAGCACTTCACCCTGGTACTTCTTGGTGAGGATTTCAAATATTACAGCAAAATATCAAAATGTATTTTAGAATTATGGAATGGTTTGGGTTGGAAGGACCTCAAAGCCCATCCAGTGCCACCCCTGCCATGGGCAGGGACACTTCCCACTGTCCCAGGCTGCTCCAAGCCCTGTCCAACCTGGCCTTGGGCACTGCCAGGGATCCAGGGGCAGCCACAGCTGCTCTGGTTTCCCTTCCAGCTCCAAATTCCCAGTAATGCCAGAAGACAGTGACATCTTAGCTCCTTTTCCATCTCCTAAACCCAGCACTTCAGCCCTACACACAACAGAGGAGTTGCATTTTTCTTTCTGGGTTAGGAAATTCAGTGAGGGGAGGGGGGGTGCTCCTGGAAAAAAAAACCAATCATATGGAAACAAAGAAATCTGCACAGAGGTAGAATCCCATAAATGATAAAAGGGCTTGGGAAAGGAACAGAATTTGCCACAGATTAAAAAACAAACATCCCTTTAGTTTTAAAGTCTAATCAGCCTGGTCTTATCATCACTGGTGCCCATTTGGCTGCAACAAGAGTCCTCAACACCTCTTGGAAGTCATTGAGCTCCCTGTTGAATGCACATGTTCAGGGAGGTTTGGGCTGGAGCTCAGGGAAAGGTTCTTCCCCCCGAGGGTGCTGGGGCACTGCCCAGGCTCCCCAGGGAATGGTCCCAGCCCCAAGGCTGCCAGAGCTGCAGGAGCCTTTGGCCAAGGCTCTCAGGGATGCTCAGGGTGGGATTGTTGGGGGGGTCTGTGCAGGGACAGGGGCTGGATCAGTGATCCTGGTGGGATCCTTCCAGCTCAGGATATTCCAGGATTCTATGAAGTGTGAAAGCCATCCTGGCCTATTGTTCCCACATGAAGAACTGATTTCTTTGCTGGAAAACTCCCTTCCCAGTGCCTCCACACATGAAACGTGTTCAACAAGGACAAGGAGTTTAAGAGCAGCAGTCAAAGCTATTAAAAACCACGAATGAAAAAAATGTTTATGCACCAAGGGGGAAAAGAAAAAAAAAGTTATTCCTGCTACGCCTTGCTTTTGGAAATTCGGGAAACCCTGCCTGGCAAGTAAAACTAGCAGGGGTTTCTTCCTCCTCCTTCCCATGCGCCAAAAAAAGGCCTTGCAAAAGAGCCAAACATATTAATGGGGCTAGAAAACATCCAGGAGAGGAAGGGAAGAAGCCAGAGCCTGCAGATGTGTGTTTTTATAGTGTTCACTCTGGCACAGAGCTCTGTGTGCACGTGCAGGGCACAGGAACCCCGAATCCCCCTTGGGCTCAGCCCTCGTTCCAGGAGGTTTTGCCAAGCCCCAGGCACAGGGATCCCCTGGAATGCACAGGGAACCATGTCCTGGTAGCAGCCCCAGCCCTGGAAGAGTCCAAGGCCAGACTGAACAGGGCCTGGCACACAGGGAGTTGTCCCTGCCCATGGCAGAGGTGGCATGGGATGAAATTTAAGGTCCCTTCCAAGCCAAGCCAACCCCAATCCTGCAGCACAGCGAGGTGGAGCAGCACTGAGACCCACAGTGAGTGCCATGCCACACAAACCAAACATCTCCCAGAACCTCTGGGTGCAGTCAGAGCTCCTGCAGCCAAAAATTTCTCTAAAAACTTAAATTAATTCTGAGGAAAGTTGCCCGGGCAGCAGAGGATTGTGCACTTGGAATAACAAGCCAGAAAGCCAAACCCAAGTGTGCTGCAAGGCTGGGACAAGTCTGTCCACAAATTAAAAGGCACCTCCAGAAGAAAGTGAGGGATAGAATCCTGCAGGAGTCACCAGCCTGGCAGACGCCTCCTCCAGGCTCTCAAAACCAGAGCTTTGGGGGCAATCCAGAAATTGCCACAACTCTGAAGGCTTTCAGAGCTCTCTCTGACAACTGCCTTCCATTCCCCCACATAACAGGGTGGCCCAGAAGGTCATATAAAAATAAAAGGGTTTTTTCTACCCATAAGGCTGAAAGAATGCAAAGCTTTAAAAATACAGACGACTTTCATTGCTTTTAACAAATTTACTCCCTTTCTGCTCCCTCAGAAAGGAGCCCAACCCTCTGCAAAGTTCTCCACATAAATAAATCTTCAAGACAATTAGTTTAAATAGACTTCCAATTTAAGCTGAAACAAACTCACTCGGGTCTTTTCATTGAAGTGAGCCTGTGTGCCCCAAAAGCCAAGAGAATGAGTGTTTTGCCAGAACCCCTGAGATGAATTATAGGGATATGCAAAACAAATGGAGGTTTGTGCCCCTCTCATAACCAGAATTTATCTTGGATACACCCTTGTATGGAATATCATGGGACGTGCACTCAAAGCCATTCTTCCAGTCAGAAAACAGGATCTAAAGAGGCCAGAGTAAGAGTTGGCAGATAGACTTGGGGTATTTGCTATGGAAATTCTATATAAAAAGCTGGCCAGCCTCCCAATTTCCATTATACAAACTCCCAAATATCCAGCTCAGAAAGCAGCGTTCGACTGCTGTACTGTACCTTGTGTTTGCAATCCTCTCTCTCCATTCTTCTGAGAGGAAGTCACCTCTTTCCAGCTTCAAACAAAGAACACAGAAATACAGAGGGGTTAACAGGCTTCCCTCCTGCTCCCTTCAGAGAGGGACAAACAGGCTGCACCAGCTCCCTGACCCCACAACAACCAGGGACAAATGAAACCTTTTGGAAACCCAGAGGTGGAGCAGGGAGAGCTGACCCTGCTCATTCCTCAGATCCCAGAGGTTTCTCCCTCCCTGCTCCCACCCTCGGCCGCCCTCCTGCGTGGGAAGAACAGGGAAGGGTCTCTGGCTGCTCCAGGGAGAAGCCAGAAGTGCTGGCACTCATTCCAAAACTGAGCAGCAAATGCCTCCTGAAGGCCCCCAGGGCTGGTGATCTCCCCTTAGCAGAGGGAGCTGAGCTTGGATTGGGAACAGCTCCTGCTGGGAGCCCTGGCTCCCAATCCAGCCTCTTGCTGCACTGCACAAACAAGAATCTGATTTTTGTGGTGCTAAATATAAACCCTGAGCACTTCGAACACTTTCAAGTTGGAAATGAAGTAACACAAAGGCCTTGTTTGAAAATAAATACAGTTCTGACTTCAGTGGCTTGTGGAGCACCTTTCTGGTGACACCACATCAAGTCCCAGGTGAACACAGAGCTCTTGCACAGATTGATGTTTTCTCAGTTGTGTTTTGGAAATGAGAGAGGAGCCCACGGGCCACACTCTTCTGCTGTGCCACAAGTCAGGCAGGAGGAGGGTTGGGGGAAGGAGATAAGAGGAGAGAAAAAAATAAGGTGCAACTCTCTAATTAATGCTGATGACAGCCTTTGAAGATGATGGTTTGTGCCAGAACCTCAGGAACATCAAAGCAACGGCAGCAACTGCTCAGGATCCTCTTCCTGCACTGATGTCTCTGTATGGGAAGGAGTGAGGATTTCACGTGGCAGCACTAATTCTCATTAGTGACAACTCCCAAGTGCCAGCACTGCAGTGCAAACACAGGAACAACTTCCATCCCCTCAGGGCTGGCTCAGCCTGGGATCATCCAAAGGGAGCTCCAGGGCCTGGTGCCACCCAGGGACACAGAGGGGGGGACAAGCCTGCCTGAGCCACTGTAAGGACAAAGCCACAGGTGCCAACAGGAATGGGGCTGCTTCCAGGAGGAAAGGAAGGGGAAAAGCACCAAAATGTCCTGCTACTAGACAAGAGGGCTGAGAAAAGTGGACATTTAGGGTTCTCAGGCAAGAGATCAAGAACTTTGTCAAGTGCCTTAAAGTGCTAGAAACTGAACAGAGCAGGCAAGATTAGCTCAAGTTATTCAGAAATACCTGTTCCACCAGCTGGGCTGAAATCACAGTTAAACCAGAGCTACTACCTGGGATCTCCCACCTGCTGGGAGGGAAAGCACCAAAGGATAGGCTGGAAGCTGAACTCACAGATCCAACCCAAGGACACCTTGCTGGGGACTGGCAGAATCTAAACCAGAGACTCAACATCAAAAAAGTTCTAAGAAGAGTTCTTCTCATCTCATATAAGACAAGAATTTTTTTCTAGATGTCTATATGTGGACACCACCTCTAGATTGATTTAAGAGATAATTTTGTCTCAGCCTTATCTATTCTTGTAGTGAACAGTTCCATGGTTGAGTAACCAAGACAAAGTCAAAGAAAACCCACATGACAGGCAACTGTGTTTATTTTGTAACAATTTTTTGCAAGTCAGCTTCTCTATGGCATTCTCCACACCACCAGCTTCTGAAGTCTCCACAGGGTTTTCCTACACTAACAGGGAAAGAAAAACATTGGGAAAACCAGGAACCACAAACGCCACAGTCTGCAAGAGAACAGAGAAGCAGCGTAACATGAAACGATTTTGAAATGCTAAACTTCATATAAAGGTCCTGAAATCCAACCTAAGTGGCTGTTAGACCTCACATGGGTCCAGTTTCACTGTGTGTTTGCCCTCTCTATGTGGTCAGAAGAGCACCATTAACCAAAATCTCCAGGTTTTAACCTGATATCACCCACGGAGGATGAACACTTTGCAAGCCAGACCCAATTAACAATTCAAATGAACCACAGCCCACCTCAAACACATCTATTTTTGTGTGGCCCTGCTTCCCCAGCTCATGCGTAGCCAAGAACGAAGGGAAAAACTTCACCAGGAAAAACACTGGAGTACAGAAATAATCAGATGATCAGCTGTGGCTGGGAGAAAATGGGTTATTTTTTCCCCTCTGGAAGCAAGGCAGTGATTCCTGGATGCTCCTGTCTAACAGGGACTGAGCTGCCTGACCCCTGTAACCAACTCCTTACCCACTGTGCTGGGCAGTGATCAGTAAATGAGGCCCTAAAAGGAGCTCTTTACACATCAACTGACACAGAGAATCCAAAAAAAAAAATATCCCCCCCAAAATCCCATTCAGCTCGGTGGTTTGCAATAATTTTGAGAGTGAAACAAGCACTGGGAAGGAAAGTCCAGCTGATTAATCCCTGCCCCAGGGCAGCAGCAGCTGAAGCAGCAGAACCAGTGGTCCATGCTGGTCACTCAGGGAGCAAGGGGACACAGCCACAGGGCCACACTCAATCTCTTCCTCCACTGTCCCCTCCCTCATCCTGCTCCTCCTCTCTCTCAGAAACTTAATCTCCTTAGTGAATAATGAATGGAAGGGACCATCTGTAACACAGATATTTTCATCTGATTAGACAATGCAGGAGATGCTTTATCTAACAGGATAATTAGCTCAGCGAAATCGCCTCCAGAGCTGCTGCCTGCATTGCTTCTAAATTTAGAAGCCAGGCCAGGTTTTTATTCAGGTTTTTCAAACAGGCACTGCAGGAATACATTCAGCAGCATCTGATTCCTGTAACTCTTCCTGCAACTGGATGGAAAGCAGCAGGTCCCAGCCCGGGGGAGGCAGCCAGAGGTACACAGGAGGTGTGAGTTCATCGTGGAGCAGAGCAGGAATTTGGGAAGCTCAGGCCCCTGTGCTGTGGAGGAGGGCTGGGTTCTCACCCCAGTGCTGGACAGGGAGGCTCTCTGGTAATGCTCCACAGAGCCATAAATTCACAGGCAGGATGCCTCATTCCAGCCACCTCCGTGCAAACACTTGGCTCCCAAAAACCCAGCATTTCTGCCTGGAAAAGTACACATGGTTATTTTTAGGTCCTTGTTCTTTTCAAAAATAACCAGAGGCACGAATCCAAACCTCCAAAATGTGGCATCATTTCAAAGCCACAGGGGAAGTTTGGAGGGTTTTTCAAATGCCAAAACAGCAAATTTCCCATTGAAATGGGAGCAAACACTGGGAGCAAACAGCTGGCTGATCCTTCCCTGACAGCAGCCAGTTTTGGGGTACAGGTGATGCCAGTCACCATCAGAAACCAGCTCCTGGGCACTGGAACTCCCACACATCTCCCTGCTTCTGCTCAGAACAGGAAAAGCAGGCTAGAAAACTATGCCAAACTTAGGGAGAGACCTGCAAGGCACTGATCCTTGCCCAAAACTCACCCCTGATCCTCAGGGCTGAACCACCTCCAGCCACCAGAAGCTCCTGGGGTTTCCTGGGAGCAGACAGAGGGATCCATCCAGCCCAAATCCCACCTTTAGGAATGCTGACCTGCTTCCTGCTCTCGGTTTGATAGTCACTGCCACCTCCTGCTAAAAGAAGCTTTTATGGAGAGCAGGGCAGGAATTCTGTTATAACAACCTTGAGTAAATAAACACAAAGCTAATCCTGGTTCTCAGCAGAGTCCAACGTGGGACTGCACCAACTCCCAACTGCCCCGAGCTCAGCCTGGGGTCCTTCAAGTTGTGCTTATTTTGTCTCCAACATTTGGAATTTTGGGACCTCACAAAGCATTTTGCAGGGACAGAGTTTCCAGAAAGACAAAGATGCTGAGCTTTCCATCCCACATCTCCCATGCCCTCCAGGTACATCCTGAGCAAGTCTGCTCTGTGTTTTCTTCTCTCAGGAAAAGGGAACAACAGGTCACAGGTCACTGAGAACTCAACAGAAACCAAACAAAAAAAAACCCCAAAAAACTTTCTCCAAGGGGAGCCCAGGCAAAGAAGCACTTTGTGCTACTCAGCAATCTCAGCCTCCTGCCCCAGATACCTGAGATGGCTCTGATTCTGAGGCCACATGAGGATATTTACAGTTAGAAACCATGAAAACCCATCTGCCTCTTAATTGCCATGCTGGGTTCTCATTTGATGGCTGCACATATGCAGGAATTCCCCAAGAAAGTTCCTCTAATTAGCCAGGCCTAATGACCTTCCCCAAGTCTCCTGCTTCCTTCAGACAAGTTTACTTGAAAAGAGTGGGGTAAAGTTAATCTTGGAAACTTCTTCATTCCATGGCAAGAGAAAGGAGAAGATGAAAGGAGTTGGAACAAAGGGACATGTGTTGGAAGTGGGAAATTCTAGTTCAAAAAGCTGAAGTAGATGATGATGATGGTGATGAAAAGCTCTAGAGGAGGAGGACCCTTCCCTTGGAATGCAGGAGAGAAGAGCAGCAAAAAAATCTCCTTTTCCCTAAATGAGCAGGAATTGCACATTCCCAAGCAGAGCAAGGGATGTAAATGTTCATTTAAGAGGATTATGAGACTCAGTGACCAACAACAGCTGGAGATCAGGAGCTTCCCAAGGCAATGCATGAGGAGCAAATTCCTCCCCCTCCTCTCATGCCCCACATGGATCTTCCCCCTCTCCAGCTGCAGGGATGTTCCAGCTGTGGCTCTGCAGCCTTGGGCATCCAACACCCCCAGGACACTTTGCCACCTGCAGCTGGGGAAGTTTAATGTGCTTTTATCACCAAGTGACTACAGAACAACTGAGGCTGCAATTTTGTGGGGAACACTGGCTCAAGAGGGATTTTTTTTTTTTTTTTTAATATATAATTGTGGGCAGAATAGGGTGGAAATACACCTGGACAATCAGGGTTTATTTTAAATGCTGGCACTGGGCCTTGCTCTCCAGAATTCATGCCCAAGCTCAGAACTCACAGCAGTAACAAGAACAATCCAGTGGGGAAGGCCAGAAGGTGAATTTGAAGGCTGCAGAATAATTTGGTGAGGTAACAGTGACTGCCTCCTTCTCTCCAAGAGTTCTCAAACACAAGTTTATTGTTTGGAGAGTTTTGGGGGCCTTGGGTTTTTTGTTTGTTTACATTCCTAGCAACTTTCTTTTAGTGGTAATCTGAAAAAATCCTGTTGGGAGGATTTGGGGCAGGTTACAAAAACATCATGAGGTTCTGAGGCCCTTGGACTGCTGCAAAAGGCAAAAAGGACAGAAATAATCCTCAGGGAGATTGTACCAGGTGGGAAGGCTGGAGATGGTGAAAAGCTACAGAGATCATTTCCCAAGTAAGAAGGAACTGTTGAGATGCACAAATCATGGAACACTCTGCTAAAGTCAACTTTTCAGCAGATCACTTTCCAGGGAGAACCCAAAATTCATTTGAATTGGAAATCTCTGACTGTACTGGGATCTTGGCTGGTAAAATAACTTAAAAACCCAGCATGGCCCTGCAAGCCCAGCTCTAGGATTTATTGCTGCCTTATACACCAAAAGTTTTTACTTTTACAGCAAGAGAGAACCTCCATGCACAAAGTTCAGCCAGAGCTGCAGGTGGGATCTGATATTCTTCCCACTGAACTCCTGCCAAGCCCTCCCCTCCTGCAGCACTTGATTCTTCTCAAAATGCTGATTTTTCATATGACTGCCTGTAACACTGGAGTGGAATTCACGAGCTGAGCTCTGCTGATGACAGATTATTTCAATTTGTGCTTATTTTGTCTCCAACATTTGGAATTTTGGGACTTCACGAAGCATTTTGCAGGAACAAAGCTGTTTTCCAGTAAGACCAAGATGCCAGGCTTTCAATTCCACATCTTCCTGTGCATCCTCCAGCTGCATCATGAGCAAGTTTGCTCTGTGTTTAACAGTCACCTACAGCAGATGCTGCTAAGGAGTTCCTAAAGAAAATAAACTGCCTGGCAAAAGTCTGTTTGATGAATAAAAACTAAATAAAATCTGCCCTGTGTGCCTACTGTAAAAGCCCCAAATCTGTATTCAAGCACCACTCCAAGGTGACAGGAAACCAACTGTCCTTCAGACAAGAAGTGCTGCAAGTGTTTAACTCTTCCCCCAAAAAAACCCCAGATTGCATATTCAAGGAAATTTTACTCCAAACACTGCAGAAAACAGAGTTATAAAAGCCAAAGAACCTGGCAAAAATAAATAGCTTTGTTTCAATATAGCACCAGACTCTGTCACTTGGAATGCTCAATATGGAAATGCTGCCTAAGGCAAGCAATATGCTTCCAATATTTTAGTCCAAGTTCCTCTCCTATTCCTTAAATTACCCAGCTCAGAAGCAGAGCATCCTCAGGAACAATTCCTTTCATGTCATGCCAGCTGGGTGACACAATGGAAAAATGCCATATGGCCACTTCAGGAAAAGTAAAGCATTCCCAGTGCTTCCACAGCAGGAAGGAATTATCAATCCTGCTGCAGACCAGTCCCCCAGCAGGCCCAGCATCCCCTGGAAGGAAATCCCTCCATCCAGAACAGGAGTTCCAGGAGGGAAGTGTTAGGGGCAGGTGGGACCATCACCTTTCCAGCCTGCTTCCCCAAGGGATCTGGAGCAGCTTCACTACAAGATGAGAGCACCAAGGATCCCAGCAGACAGAAAACTGGGAAGTCAAGGCTGGTCAGCTCCAACCTGCCATGGATGTGCTGGGATGCTGAAGCCACATGGATCACACCATCCCAGGGACAGGGACAGGGAAGGGAAGGAGCAGTTCCCCAATCCTTGCTCACACCTGGATGCAGGACACGTGGCCAGCTGCAACCTCTGAGCAGTGACCTGGCTTCCCTGGGATATTTGGGAATATCCCTGATCACCCAGCCTCTTCCCTGACCATAGGAAAGTGGCAGAAGCAGAAATAGATGTGTTTTCACAACTCCCAGTGAGTTCCTATTGTACATTCATTTCCTGACTGGGAAGTGATTAAGCAGGGAGCAGATTTCTTAATGATAATTACAAAGGGGAAGAAAGGGAAAAGGGAAGGAATGGAACAGGGCAGTACATGGATTTGCACATGCCTCACACCACCCTTGGAGCACAAAACATCCCCAGAGATAAAGAAATATCGGGAGGGAGACAAAGGAATTCCAACACAACCCTTGCCACAGGCAGGAAGATCCCCCATGATGACCCATTTATTCCTCCTGCTCCAGCTCCACCCTCAGAGCACCCAGTTCCAGACCCTTCCAAACCAGAGCTACCCACCCACCACCCTCCCCTGGGAACCATCCAGCCTGTTAACTGCTCCTGGAGCTTCCTGCTCCCATCTCCATCCATCCAGAACCTCCCCCTCTGCCACCCCAGCCCCTCCAGAACTGGGCCCAGATGGCCACACCTTGCCCTGCCTGCAGAACCAAAGCTGCAGCTTTTATTTCCAGCAGGAGAGTTCAGAACCCCAAGGAGGAGCTGCCATACCTGGCAAAAACCCTAATCCATGGGCAAGAGGGAGGGAAAAAGGAAAAGGGGATTTAAGACAAACAGAAGACTCATGGCAGCCCCCAGTCAGAACAACATTTCAGAAGAATAAATCTTCCAGGAATTTCTGGAAAGACCTGGAGGTGCTCCAAATAACACCATGCCCCACATCTGGCAAGGCAAAGAGAGGGGTCTGGGAGGATATATTGGAAACACCGTGGCCAGGATCAAGAGAAGAGCCAGGAAGCAGCTGTGGCTCAACTGCTGGTGGCTGAGGAAAGGCTGGAGGGGACTTTACAAACTCTGCACGTGAGCGTGGACCCCGATCTGCAGCTGAGTTTCACTCACTGTGTATTCTGCATGTTTCTTCCCATACCATTTCATCCATTTTCTGAACTCTCTGTCCATCGTCTGCAAGAGGGAGGAAAACCAAAACCAGCTATTAGGACATCTCATATTTCCAACTCCTTCAAAGCAATGGAGACACAGCTCTGAAGCACTCATTGAACCCCAAGAATTCTGTCTGAATTGAGGTTTTTTTGCCATGAACATCCCAAGGACAGGCAGACACAGAGCTCCTGCTGTTTAGTTTCCTTAAAAAAACCAAACCCTCACTTCCTTTGGGCCAAGGCAAAGCTGGCATCTTCATCCCCCCCTTTCCATGGAAGTTCCATGTTCTAAGAAAAGCCCTTACACTGCCCAGCACTAAAAATAGCCCAGCCTTAAGTTGTGGTGCATAATCCCACAAGGAGGAGGAGGGTGCAGCCCAGCCTAAGCCCAGGCAGCAACCAGGACAAAGCCAGGTCTGCTGGGGTCACTGAGGAGGCACAGAGCAGCAGGCAAAGCATCCCAGCAGCAAACAGAGGGAGAATCCTGCTTCCCACAGCAACTGGCAGTGCTTCAAACTGCACCTAAGCACACCAGGGCTGCAGAGGAGGGAGGGCTCTGCTGTTTTCTGTTGTCCAAAGAAGGGAGAAAGGAACAAAATCCCATTTCTAGACAGCTCAGTGCCTCACACATCCCCATCACCACCTTTCCAGCAGCCTGGCCCCAGCTGATCTTTAGGATTTGGCCCAAATCTGGAGGTGAGTCTCCCTCCCTGGAGACATTCCAAACCCATCTGGACACACTCCTGCTCCAGGTGACCCTGCCAGAGGTCCCTTCCAACACCAACTATTCTGTGACTCTGTGTGAGAAGCCCAGCAGAAATTCTGATCCCACTGACAACTCAAGCTGATGGTTGATCAGCTGCTCCATCAGCAGCTCAACAAAACTGTGTGTGTTGACAGATATGTTTTATGCTCAAAAGCACTCCAAAGCTGAGCAGGATAACTCAAAAATCCTCAGCATTTTCATGAATGAACTTACAATTTAATTTATTAAGGCAATTTCACTAAAACAAATTGGTAACATTCTTCCTCTTGAGGTGAAGCTTTTCTAATTCTATAATCCATCTTTTATCTGGGTACTGGTATCATAGTGCCCAAGATGTGGTGCCACATCCAGCCAGTTTAACTGGAAACTCAACCCAACATCTTGCACAAATATTTGGAGGAAAACTGGGCCCTAAGAAGCACAAGGCAGCTCCACACCCTCTGACCCTGCAGCAGCTCCTTGGTTGTTAAATCTGCCAGGATTTAAGCAGGGAAATAATGTAGAACATTTTGTTCACCCAGTAATTTCATGGAAGACTTGTGACACTGAAGGTACCCCAGCAGTAACTACCCCCAACACTCCATTTGTGGGTTGTTCTTTTGTTTGCTGTGCACACCAAAGCCTCGTGTTTGCACAGTGACAGGAAGGGGAATTAGTGACAGTGAGAATTTCACTTTTCTGTATAAAGCTGATCTTTAATGGCAAACACAGAGGGGATTCCTGTAAACATTCCTTGTAAGTGCTCCAAAGCAAAACCAGGATGTTGACAGAGAGGGACTGCAGAGCCCTCTAGGTAAAAAATTCCACTCAGTCCTGGCAGGGGAAACAAAGTGGATTTTTAGGTCCTTGACTGATTGTCCTCACAAGGCTGTTTATGTATTTTTGCACACATCACTGAAAAGAAGGATCAAGGAGTTTTATTTATTCCCTCCAACCATGAGGGATGATTTTCCAGCCTGTTCAGGCTGAATCTGTGATTTAACAATTCAGAGGGATCAGTTTCTGTTCAGGCTACTCAAGAAAGCAAACTTCTTGTGGTAAGACATGACTGACCTTCCCCGTGTGCTTGTGGCCTCCCAGGTTTGCCCTGAACTCAT
Source organism: Rhadina sibilatrix (assembly GCA_013400275.1). Lineage (NCBI taxonomy): Eukaryota > Metazoa > Chordata > Aves > Passeriformes > Phylloscopidae > Rhadina > Rhadina sibilatrix. The sequence goes on along the minus strand of VWYO01005740.1, from coordinate 106,611 downwards.
CACCTGTGTGTGTCCCACTGGCACGGAATTAGAAGTGTAAAGAAACCTGACTAGAGAAGCCTGACTAAACATTATCAAACAATCATGGAATGGTTTGGGTTGGAAGGGACCTTAAATATCCTTTAGTTCCACCCCCTGCCATGGGACACCTCCCACTGTCCCAGGGTGCTCCCAGCCCTGTCCAGCCTGGCCTTGGGCACTGCCAGGGATCCAGGGGCAGCCACAGCTGCTCTGGGCACCCTGTGCCCCCCTCCCAGCCAACAATTCCTTCCTAATCTCTCATCTAAATCTCTCCTCCTTCAGCCTCAGGCCATTTAAGGGTTTTCCTCACTAAGGTGCCTCCCAAGCAGTTCCACACCAGACACCCAGCACAGGCCTCAGGAGGAACTTCTGGTGGTCTAATAACTGAAAAAGGGACATCACCACCACAGGCAGACACACAGCCTTTAAAATATTTAAGAACTGATTGATTGGTGAATTTACTCCTGAATTTGCTGCATGCTGGGGCCTCTGGGAGCTGCATTAGAGCCACTCCAGACATGGAATGTGTGCAGGTATTTGGGTGAAGCTTGCAGTGCACTCCTTTTGAACAAGCCTTGGCATTATTGCTAAAAGAGCTTTCAGGGCCTGAAATCACTTTGGAAAGACGTCAGTGCTCCTTCTGAACACTCCAGACTGGACCCACTTCTTTCCTCAAGCACATCCTTGCATGGCAGGGCTGATATTTCACTGCTCCAGGACTGGCTGATCTGAGCAGCAAAAGTGCAGCAGGGCTGAGATTCTGCTTTTCCTGCAGCACAGCTCTCATCACCCTGCAGCAGGGAGTCACTGTCCCCACAGGCAGCACCAGGCAGGCTCACTCACCTCAGCATACTTGGCTGGAATATCAGCTTTCTCCACTCCGTAGTGATGTTTGCAGTTTGTGGCTGCAGCCACTTGAAGCACCACCTGCCCCACACCTGCAGGGAACAAAGACCCCAGAGCTGAGAGCACTTTCAGGGAAACCACTGCCAAGGAGAGAAGCTTTAAGAGCAAAGTGCACACACAAAAAAAAAGCAGGTGAGCTGTGGGGCTGGGCTGAGGGCAGTTTCAGCTGCCAGGTCTGACATTCCCAGCTGGAGCATTCCCAAAGTCATCCCGACTCCCCTGGTGCTGCTCAGCCCCTGATCAGAGTGAGAAACACCTGATTTTTTTTTATTTCTGGGGATAGCAGATTAAAGTATCTCCCCTGGGCCTGTGACCCAACCTGCAGCACTCCAGGGCCCCAGATATGATCTTCTTGAACCTTCCTGGACAAACAATTGTGAGAATCGATGGAGATTTTGTTTCACTCCAGACACCTGATAGTTTCTCAGCTCTGATGTTTTTCTAAAGGTCTCATCTGAACATCAGTCCCTGACAGGAAATTTCAGTCACTCCCACCGAGAGAAGAAGCAGGGGTAAGAAAATCACTGAAGAGCCTGTATATCTGTGTGTGTGTGGATATAGATATATATATATACATATATTTATATATATTTATATATATTTTTATATATAGTATATTATTCTATTTTGTATACTTATATAATTAACATATTTTATATTTTTATAACGTATGTTAATATATTCTTATATACTTTTCAGCAGTATACTATTTAATATTTAATTATTCTACAATCTATTATTTTACTATGTACAACACATATGAATACTGAGTATTTATATATAATTGTTTAGTCTTTAAAATATACATTCAAATTTAAAATATAATTTTTTTAAAAAATTTAATTTTTTCCCCAGAAGTCCTGTATCACACACACTTATCTGGGTTTAAATGAGTTAAAACTTCAGAACACATCAAGAAAGAGGGGAAATTCTTATTACTCCTTTCCTGTTCTGAACCAGATTTTACCAAGAAAAAGAACATCATCTTCTTACTCACTATCTCTGTTGCACATGTGCTTGAGTCATACCTGGTTTCCTCACCAACTAGACACTGATTTCCTTTTAAAACTCAACTCTGTTGCAGTTGTGGGTTAGATTTTGTGGGGTTTCACAACTGTTCAAGTAACCTATAAAAGCTTTTCTGACACACGGACAAGTCAGAGGCACAAAAAACCCCTCCCTTTCAGATTCCACACCAAGTGTTTCACATGGCAAGGGTCAAGAAATCCCATTTTCAGATATGAAGGGCATAAAGCAAATCCAGTGAAAACAGACGAATCCTTAGGAATGCAACTTTATGGGTCAAACATCATTTTTAACATTGCTTCTTCTTCACAAGTCCATCCAACAATACCAACACAAAGAAAGGGGTTTGTAACAAGGGTTTATTGCATTGCAGGCTGATGTTTCACCGCCACCAGAAAAGAGGACTGGGGTGTTTGTTTGCTCCATTTAATCCTGGCATAAAAAGCAGGAGCATCTTTGGGGATTATCTAGAAATAGAAATAGAAATCTAGAAAAGATGCTTATCCTGTAACAGAATCCCTAGTTCTGGGTTACTTCCCAAATATGGGGTGTTTTTTTTTTAAAGTACAAACAGCAAAGAAAAAAAGAGAAAAAAAAGGAATTATTGGTCACTTACCACTGCCCAAGTCAACAAACAAATCATCCTCTGTCATTTTAATCTCGTCGATCATTTGGGCCACCAGGTCAAAGGAAGTTTCTCCGTAGACCTCAGGGGAGAAGGGCTCGTAGTTGTTGAGTTTCTCGGGGTCCGTGACCGAGTGGTTGTAGACCTGCTGCAGGATGTGCCTCAGGAGCCCGTTGGAGGGACGCGTGTTCAGCTTCATGGGCTGCGTCGTCCCCTTCCACTGCAGGGACAGGGGGACGGGCTGTGACCCCAGCCTGGGGACAAGGGACTGGCACCAAGCCCAGCTGAGGAACCAGGGACAGTCCCCTCCCAGCCCATCTCCCTCGGCTGGGGCTGCAGGTGCTCCCTAAAGGTAAAAGTGTGAAGGGAACTGGAGCCAGGCTGGGAGAGCTGGGGGTGCTCACCTGGAGGAGAGGAGGCTCCAGGGAGAGCTCAGAGCCCCTGGCAGGGCCTGAAGGGGCTCCAGGAGAGCTGGAGAGGGACTGGGGACAAGGGCTGGAGGGACAGGACCCAGGGAATGGCTCCCAGTGCCAGAGGGCAGGGCTGGATGGGAGACTGGGCAGGAATTGTTGGTTGGGAGGGTGGGCAGGCCCTGGCACAGGGTGCCCAGAGCAGCTGTGGCTGCCCCTGGATCCCTGGCAGTGCCCAAGGCCAGGCTGGACAGGGCTTGGAGCAGCCTGGGACAGTGGGAGGTGTCCCTGCCATGGCAGGGGTGGCACTGGATGAGCTTTGAGGTCCCTCTCAACCCCAATCATTCTGTGGAACTGCAGAAATTGCACACCAGCAGTTGCTCTGAACTTTGTCACACCTCAATTAACAGGTAATTTCACAGGTGATAAAGGGGAATTTAAAGAGATGCAAAAAACAGTTGACAGTGTAAAATAGAGTTGAGGTGGGTGTNGAAAAAAGGAATTATTGGTCACTTACCACTGCCCAAGTCAACAAACAAATCATCCTCTGTCATTTTAATCTCGTCGATCATTTGGGCCACCAGGTCAAAGGAAGTTTCTCCGTAGACCTCAGGGGAGAAGGGCTCGTAGTTGTTGAGTTTCTCGGGGTCCGTGACCGAGTGGTTGTAGACCTGCTGCAGGATGTGCCTCAGGAGCCCGTTGGAGGGACGCGTGTTCAGCTTCATGGGCTGCGTCGTCCCCTTCCACTGCAGGGACAGGGGGACGGGCTNCTTTTTTCTTTGCTATCCCCACTGAACTGATGTTGACTGTCAACACAAGAACAGGTTAATTTTGCTCCAGGAGCTGTCACATGGGAGGGATCAGATGCACTCAGACAGGGAGTGGCAGGAAAGAGATGGAAATCAAGCNTGTGACCCCAGCCTGGGGACAAGGCACTGGCACCAAGCCCAGCTGAGGGACCAGGGGCAGTCCCCTACCAGCCCATCTCCCTCAGCTGGGGCTGCAGGTGCTCCCTTAAAGGTAAAAGTGTGAAGGGAACTGGAGCCAGGCTGGGAGAGCNTTCAGAAAAAAAAAACCCATCCTACGCATAAAAGTTGTTAAGTTTTAAAAACGTCTACCTCTCCCTTTGATAAAAAACAATCAAAAAAAGGACAATTTCAGGACCTCTCCTAAACATTCCTGTGAGATTCAGATGGGAAGGAAAAAAATTAAATCCATCAGGTTTGCCAGTTCAGATAACAACTGCAAATGCTGAATGGTGCTAATATTTAGCTGTTAACCAACATAGATACAAAGGTGCCTGAATCCAAATAAGCACAAGTTTTTAAGGCCCAAAATTTTAAGAAAATCCCAGCAAAAAAGCCTTGTTGCCATAATACTGCATATTCCAAATCATTTCCATAAGGACAGCAGAGAAAAAAAAATCCATCCATGCTTTCAAATTAGGCAGAATAGTAACATTATCCATTGTTCATGTTTTGCTTCCTCCAGTTCCACCTTTTTGGGGGGTAAGAGAACCAAAAAGCTCATTAAATTGGCCTGAAAAGAGATTACATTCTACTTTAGCCAGTGATCCCACAGGCCAGAGCAGCTGAACTGTGACAAGGAAATTCCTAAGCCATGGATCACTTCCACAACACACAGGAGAGTTCATATGGATTATTTAAGTACCCCTAAGTCACAGATTTCCCTGTGCAAAAGTCAATCTATATGAGAAATCCCTGTGTTAAATGCAGATAGACCTTTCCTTCCCCCTAAAGGCAAGGCAGCTGTTTCCAAGTGACAAAATAACAGTGCCAGAAGGGCACAAGGAAGAGCAACATTTGGAAACTAAAAGTGGTGTTTAATTCCCTTTCTTTCTGTAAGAAGTACTAACTCCTTGACTGCCCAGGTGTGATCAAGAAAATAAGTTTAATACCAAGCTCAAGCTCCTCCAATGCTGGAAGTGCTGGATATTGCTGATGCCACAGGAACAGGTACAATGCAGCACTGAGTCAGTCACAGCTTTCTGCTGTTCCTCACTAAAGGGGGCACACAAAAACCATGGGAGGGCCCAAACTCAGCACTTACCAACTGGTGGATGCTGTCGATGGCTCGGTTGTACTTGTCACACAGTCTCTGCATGCTCTCAAAGCTGGGGGGAGAACACAGGGGCAGCTCAAAACAGGCATTTTGAGGGTAAAACCTTGGCCTTTTCCATCCTCTTGCCTAGTAGGTATTTAAGGGCTTGTTTCTCTCAGAAAATGTCATTACATGCATAGATTTAAGACTTTGTTTCCTTTAAATAAAATCCTCAGTAGACCAGGAGTACATGACAAATAATATTAGTTCCTTTATTATATGTCATACTTGGAGTGCAGCCCTTTTCCTGGTAAAGTTCTGTATTCTCAGAACCTCTTCTCCAGATTTTCAGCTGAGCAGAAATTTAAGAGGCCTGTACATTTTTCTCCTTTTTGCTGTCATCTCTCCACAATAATCAGTCCTGAGACAAGCAGATGCTTTTTCAGAAATTCACTCTGGGACTGAAAATGCAGACAGAGCCAGAACACAGCCTAAATCATCACCCACCAGGAAAGCCTGGGGATTGCTCCATGGGCTGGCTGGGATTGTGGTCAGCCCAGGCAGATGCCCTAATGACACAAGCTGAGAGGATTAAATCAATTCACCTCAGGCCAGGAAAGAAAGTGTGTTCCTGGGAACATCCATCCTTCTGTAATCAGACCCACAAAGCAGCAGCACAAACAGCACCAGGAGTTACAGGAGTGACACGGTTAAACCACGGGCATTCCCAAAGCTGGGAAGGGATGAGGGGGCCAGGGGACATCAGAAGGGACACTTCAGTCTCTTGTGATCCTCAGGGTCACTACACTGGCCAGGACACCTCTCCCATGAGTTCTGCCCATTGCAGTCCAAGTTTCCAGCTGCCTGTGCTTGTTTCCACGCTGGGAAAAGCAGGAGGCTGCAAGGGGGTTTTGTCTGCATTTCCATAACCTGCTGCTTCTCCTTCACATCCTTGGCTCAGCCCATCTGCTGCCAGTGATTTTTCTGACAAATTTTTTCGAAGGAAGAAAAAAAGACTGAAATCATTACCAGAATTCCAGTCCATGGCTTCCTTTGAAAAGCTGCAGGAAGATAGTGAAGGGTGACTTCAGGGAACAGAGGGGTTTTACTTTTATTCAGCATTGCTGCCAACCACTCTGATGGTCCCCAGTGAAACACACCCAGTGAGGATGCCACAACCACAAAATTACAGTAATGCAGTTGCTGGGAGTAATCCACAAATCCAAATTAATGGATTTTAATGACAAGGGATGCTTGACCTTGATTACTCCTTTTGAATTTTCCAGGAGAAGACAGGGACTAACAAGTCTTGCAATGAAACAACTGAAAATTGAGAGAAGAAGCAGCAATACCTTAAACAGATCATGACAGAAGCATCTGGTGCTGGGGAGGTTTAGGTTGAGAAATGTTCTTCCCCCTGAGGGTGCTGAGGCACTGAACAGGGAATGGTCCCAGCCCCAAGGCTGCCAGAGCTGCAGGAGCCTTTGGACAAGGCTCTCAGGGATGCCCAGGGTGGGATTGTTGGGGGGTCTGTGCAGGGACAGGGCTTGGATTGATGATCCCTGTGGGATCCAACTCAGGATATGATGTGATTCTACTCACAGCAATGCAATTTCATCTGTAAATGTTCTTCTAAAAAGTTTTGTCATTCTACAGACTTGGGTAAATTCAGTCTTTCCCATGAAGGCAACCAAGGAGGTTTTTGTAAACTGCAGCTTGAGCATCCTCCCTTTCCCCAGTCTCAGCAGAGCCAAGTCCATGCACAGAACCTCACAACTCTCCACAGACACACCACAGCTCAGGATCTGCCTCTCCCAGCTAGGAGGGGAATATCCCACGAGAGACATTCCCATGTAACTGAGGCACAACAGAGCCCCTCCAACTGCCCACAACACTCCTGGGAACCTCACCTTTGAATTCAGCCCCCACCCAGCAGGAAGGGAAAGGAGGGGAAGGTGCAGCTCCCACTGACACCCAGCTCTGCCATGCCCTGCTGGGAGCAGGAATTCCTGGTCACTACAGGGGCAGGAACCTCAGTGGCACTGAGATTCCCAGGCTGGCTGGGCTCCAAGGACGCAGATACCAATCATTGTTTCACAGTGAGTAATCCAACGTACAGCAGAGCTGCACTGGGGCTGTGTGGAGTTTCCAATTATGTCCTTAATCCAACTGCCTTTGCCAATGTTGCTGTTACACATTTCCTACCAAAATAACTCGGGCAGAGCCTGAAGCCAGTTCTGAAAGAAAAACTTCAGTTGGTAGTGTCTAAGAATAACCAGTTACACACTGGTTCACTACACCCCGTGCTGGCCTGAACTCCTGCTGGGAACAAAAACATTCCTCTCACCTTTTTGTATCATAGTCAATTAAAACATAGTTTTCCATGGCAAGCTTGAGATCTGGGATTTCTTCACAGACCCACCTGGAAGGAGAGAAGAAATGATGAATGGAGGTATTGCCAATTAAGTGCAATCAGGTCGTTTGTCTCAATTCTGAACTGCTTTACATGAAGAGAGGATACTGCAGCAGCCCTGGGAGCTCTCAGTATTGCTAGGAACAAGGCAGACATCATGGCAAACTGCAACAGTTCACATTTGTACTGAATAAACAGCAAGATGCCTGTAGCCACTGGCAGGAGCATAAGGCTTCAAAATGAGCTGATAAATGTATTCCACGTGTCTAAAAATACTTAAAGTCATGGCTGATGTTAATCTAACATAAAATGCAGAAGTGCAGCATTTCCAAAGAATTCTGATGCTGCAGGAAGCTTTGACAAAGGTGAATGTGGAGAAGACATTTCCCACAGCAGCCCAAAAACCCTGTCACCAATCACTCAGTGCCAGGATAGTCTCCTCTGGGGAGTGTCTAAACTGCTCTTACACCTTACACACCCAACCAAACCAGATTTTTAGAAGTTATTTTGATAAAAGACCTCTTTGATACTCTGAATTAACACAGCTTGGTGTGTTGTGGCCATCAGAAAGGGCAAGCACGTGCCCACTTGCAGTGCATCCAACAATGGCAGCTCACAGGAGAGAGCTTCACTTGTGGAATGGAGGAAGATTAATTCCCTTCAAAGGCAATTTAAAACCCACAGAAGCTTTGCACACACTTTCCTCCACAAATATCAAATTGGAAAGCACTGTCAGCATCAAAAAACCCCACATCACAGGATGAATTCCAATAGCAATCGTAGAATTTCTTCCTCGTGAACTTTGCTCCATTCCTCAATATTAAAATGGAAAAAAAAAATATAAAGACTAAAGATGCAACCATTCTGTTCCTTCTGGCTGATTCACACATGGTTAATAACTCCACAGGCCAGTGAAAACCAGGACTTGGACATGTATGGCTGGCCCTCTTCTGGTATCTCCCATCTCCCCTAAAAGCACCAGGCCTCTCCCTACAAACTTCTTACTCTTAAATCACAAGAACAGGCAGCCAACAGCTGCCTACCAGCAGCTTGATCCTTGTGTCCCTTCCAGCTTGGGATACTCCATGATTCCATGATTCCACTGCCTGATGAGACAAAGGCTTCCTTGCATTCTCTCACCCACCACTTTCACAACGCTGTGGGCACTTTGCACAAGGCAAAGGCAGCACGAGAGCTTCTGACACTGAGTTCACTCCAGCCTTGCTTAAAAACACAGTTGTGAAACATTATTTGACCCAACTGCTTCCTAAGACAGCTTCCCCTTGCCTCCAGCACAGAAAGCACCAACAGCTCCAGCCACCCCTCCAGCCCAAGCTCCCTCTGAGCCCTTTGGAAAGGGCCCTCTCCACACCCCAGTGACAAATGATGCCACAAGATCCCAAGGCACAGGGTCTTATCCCCACCAGTCCAAGCAAACTGGCAGCACCACTGGCAGTGTTTTGTAGATAGGAAAAGGAATTTCTTTAGGAGAAAAATGTTCAGCTCCAGCCTCATTCCACATCCTCTGCCACCCCAGACCATGGGAAATGCTCTCATTTCGTGCATGTCAGTGATGTTATCAAGCACTTGGCTCTCCCACACTCACACTGGGAGCACACAAGGCTCACTATTACCTTTTTCCTTTGCCAAATGTGACCAAATTTCAAGCTCAGGTGGTTCTGCAGGTAGAACACCTCCTCTCTCACCTGTATCTGCACCACCCAAGCATTAAAACCTGCTGCAGACACAGCCCTGAGCTGAGCCAAGGGCAGCCTGGAAGGATCTAAAACAGTTAACAAGAACAGCTTTGTAACGGGGATAACTCATCCTCATCCCTCAGGTGTTTGGGGAATTCGTGTAGCATTTATTAAAAGTTGTTCTTTGGCAAGTCCCCTCCTAATCCTGCTGAAATAACAGCAAGTCACGTCCAGAGAGCCCGTGTTGGGAAATCCTCTGACTTCCTGCTCCTCACAGTTGTCTTTCACCTTTATCCTCCCATTTTCCCCACGCTGTTCCAACTCTATCAGCAGGATTAAGAGGAATTCAACAGGGAGATCATTGCCAAACAACCCAAATGCTGCAAGATCACAGCAACAGGGTAAACAGAGAGGGTGGGTAGAGGCAAGACCAGGACATAACACATCAAGCCAAGGATGTTTCCCTAACCTTGTCTGTCCAAGGCTCAAATACAAACTGCCACAAGTGTTAAAGCTGAACACCACCACTCATTTTTAACTCTGTTCAGAATAGAATATGACAAGATAAACCAAAATCTATTTGGCAGGGAGCTGTGTATTGCAGCAAATTCAGCTTAGAAAATAACTCAGAGCTGCTAAATGGTAACTGCTGCCCTCCTGCATGTCCTGACTCCAGACATCCCTTCCCAGAGCTGCAGGGAGGTACAGGAGGGTCCCAGCCAGGCTGCAGAGAGCACTTACCGAATTGTCTCAATAATTTCATGAGCAGCATCGTGGTGTTTGTCCTGAAATTAAATAAAATAAAAGACATGTCAGGTGCTGTTTGTCAGGGGTTTACAGGAATCGCAGTGTTTTTAGGGATACAGGTGCCAAGCATACTGGGAAAGGAGTCTTTGAATTCCACCCATTAAAGCCATCAAAATGAGCCCTCTGTGAAAAAATAGGACTTAAGGAAATAAATGTTTCAAGTGTCTCTGACTGATATGAAGGAACTGTCATTCAACTTATTTCTTTGTCATTCCCTGCAGTCAGGGACTGTGTGGCTGGGGATGATGTGACTGAAGCCTTTGGGGATTATTGGGATGCAGCAGGTCCTTGACTGCAAGTTCCCAGTGAACAGCTGATTCCCTTGGCCCAGCATCTGGCACAGGCTCCCAGCTCCAGATGGGCAGCGAGATTCTCACACAGGGAATGGGCTTTCTAAAATAAAGCATCCAATAAGCATGGGGAGTGGATGTCAGTGCAGGAAAAACACCCTCAGAGCACACAGAAAAAGGCCTGAGTGTGCAGCCCTGCTCAGGAACTGAAACCCAAACCACACCACCCTTGAGCATCAGACATCCACGCCAGGCTGAGACATGGAGGTTTAGAAGCACAAGTGGGTTTAGCAAATTATTACAAATTCATGCTAAAAAGAGCCCTTGGAGCTGCATTTAGATGCACCACTGTACAAAAAAAAATTCTATTTTAGGGAAGCCACAGGAGCTCCTTACACACATTGATGTATCCAGCCTGTGAAGCCCTAGTTACCAGAGTCCATCTGCACAAAGCTGGGGTTATATTTAGACATTTGTTTCTGCAAGTGGCTTTGACCTTTTAATTAGAAGTCTTGTATCTACAGCCCTTCCAGAAATACAAGTGCAAAGGCTCCTTCAAATCATTTCCCTTGTCTTGTGCTGCAGAAATGTCATTTCTGAAAAGTTACATGGGGAAATTCTGTAGCAAAGGGCAGGGCCAGGTAACAAAGCAGAGGACTGGGGACAGGGGAAGGAAGAGAAGGGAAGAAGAAAACAGATGATGGTTGATGACAGAAAATGGTTGTATTATCTCATTTTCAAAACATGGAAGGACATGGTCTGAGTCAAATGGAAGCATTTTTCATCAGCATCTCAGCTTTCTTATTTTCAGGAGGAAACACATTTTCCCTTGTATAACCAATTCATGCACTTGGGATCAGCCAGGCCTGCAGAAGTCCTCATTCTGAGAAATTTGTACACAGCCCTTTTGATGCCTGATTAAAAATCTCAGGACAGATGGACAGACAGGCAAGAATTTCTGAGGTCTGCCATCCTTCCAGTGCCTTACAGAGGCTCATAAACAGGAGGGAGAGGAAATTTTAATAAGGGGAGTTAGTGACAGGACCCAGGGAATGGCTCCCAGTGCCAGAGGGCAGGGCTGGCTGGGAGATTGGGCAGGAATTGTTGGCTGGGAGGGTGGGCAGGCCCTGGCACAGGGTGCCCAGAGCAGCTGTGGCTGCCCCTGGATCCCTGGCAGTGCCCAAGGCCAGGCTTGCAGCAGCCTGGGATGGTGGAAGATGGAACTAAATGATATTCAAGGTGCCTTCCAACCCTAAGCAGTCTGGGATTCTATACTAAAGCTATGAGAGAACAGTATTTTACCAGAAAAACAAAAGTTTGGGGGTTTTTTTCAGATGACAAAAAGTGAATCCCAAATCTAGAAGTCGCACAGAAGACTAAACCAAAAACCCAAAACATTCCAGTTACAACATGGAGAAGGAGAAACAGCCAACAACAGTAGCCAGGACACTTGGAATGGAACACACAGAGCCTGGAGCTGAGCACTGCCTTGGCCACATTTAACAACCTGCTGCTGCCACAGCAGCACCCCAAACATCACAGAATAGATCTGGGGTTGTATTTCCTCCAGTCTCCTGGGCTGGGACAGCCCAAACCCTACAGAAAACAGCAGCATCCATAATCCAGTCTCCCTGGAATGTCAGGTAATTCTTTTGATAAATCTTGGCCTAGAAACCAAGGAAGCAACTGAACGAAAACCTGCTCCTGCCTCTCAGCACACAAATAAAAGAGTGTGTTCTCTCCTCTTTTCTCTGTGCACTGAAAGGAGGGCACAAGGAGGGAGGAGAACTTCTCTTTCTTCTCATTTCTTATCTGCCAAGTGTAAGAATAACCCAGGACAGCAGCTCATCCATAAACATCCCCCAGAAATGTTCACATTTGACTCCATGCAGAATTATCCCAGCAGAGCCCCCCTGGGCTGATCCAGCTCTCCCAGTAAACTGTGTCCCTGCAGAGTCAGAATTTGCTTTATCAACATAAGCACATTATACCGGAAAAGTGAATTCAGCCTTATTCTGGCATGACCATTTCCTGGGAGGAAGGTCTATTCCCCACGTTTGTAGTGTGAGCAGGGCACAGGAGAGAGCCCTCGTGCTACAGGTCTTCATGAAAACACCCCTATAAGTGACAAAAATTGGTCTAATTAACAGACTCTTCTGCCTCGGGTTAAAAAGGAAAAAGATCAATCAAAAAATAATGATAATAAATCACAATTCACATCTACAACTGCAGATCAGCCAATTTAAGTGACTTTGCACAACCTCATGTGGAAACTCCAGGCAGAAGGGGCCTTTGAGCTTAGTTTGTGACATTATCTAGGAATAAAGAAATTCAAACCAGTTCCACATCTACTGCTGCTGAAGTTCCCATGTTGAAACATTTTCCAAGTTTGCTTTGCTCTCTAACAGACTCTGGCTGAGCAGAGAAGCTCCCAAGGTCTCAAGCAAGTCTTGCAAAAAA
>VWYO01005740.1:81160-93871 GCA_013400275.1 Rhadina sibilatrix | reverse complement strand
AAAAAAAAAAAAAAGAAACTCCAGCAGGATCTCCTACATTTCTTCAAAGCAGAGCTATGGAAAATTGAGGGAAAGGGAGAAACATCTGAAGAGAATACAGAGCAGCTTTCCTTTTCTTAGAGAAACTTCCAGCCTCATTTCATCATTATGGTTGTGTGATTTAATGAGAAAAGTCATTGAACAGCAACAGGCATCACATCTGTGTTCAGGCAACTGGTTATGGCACTGACAGGGAGTCTGAGGCAATGAAAGGGCAAATGGAATAGAAACCCCTTCAAATCCTGACCCTGCTCCAGCCTCTGCCATGGACTCTCCAAACTCCCCAGATTCTGACCCTGCTCCAGCCTCTGCCATGGACCTTCCAAACTCCCCAGATCCTGACCCTGCTCCAGCCTCTGCCATGGACCTTCCAAACCCCCAAATCCTGACCCTGCTCCAGCCTCTGCCATGGACTCTCCAAACCCCCCAGATCCTGACCCTGCTCCAGCCTCTGCCATGGACCTTCCAAACCCCCAAATCCTGACCCTGCTCCAGCCTCTGCCATGGACCTTCCAAACCCCCCAGATCCTGACCCTGCTCCAGCCTCTGCCATGGACCTTCCAAACCCCCAAATCCTGACCCTGCTCCAGCCTCTGCCATGGACCTTCCAAACTCCCCAGATCCTGACCCTGCTCCAGCCTCTGCCATGGACCTTCCAAACCCCCAAATCCTGACCCTGCTCCAGCCTCTGCCATGGACTCTCCAAACCCCCCAGATCCTGACCCTGCTCCAGCCTCTGCCATGGACTCTCCAAACCCTCAAATCCTGACCCTGCTCCAGCCTCTGCCATGGACTCTCCAAACTCCCCAGATCCTGACCCTGCTCCAGCCTCTGCCATCAACATCCCAAGCAGACGCCCTGGCTCAGGTCAGACACACACCAGAGCCTGGAGCAGCAGCTTTAACCCGAATCCTTTGGAGCTCCAAGGGATGAACACCAAATCCAGCAGCTTGGGAGGATGGATGGGGATTCCTGACTGCTGGCAGCAGCCCCATCAACCTTACCCTGCTCAGGCAACAGCCAACCCTGCACCCCCAAAGGTGGCCTGAAGCTTCTCCAATTCTGCCGTGCGTATGAGTTTGGGGGTTTGGGCTCAGTTCAGGTGTTTTATATTATTTTTCCCAGCTGCAGTGCCCATGACTCAGGTTGCAGGCAGGTTGTGCTCATGTGTCCTGCTGGACTCTGACACCCCCAGGGCTTTGGCAGTGGAACCTCCTGGGGAAGAGCCTCCCACAGACTCCATCAACCCTGGAATCCCGCGTGCAGAAGGCTTTTGGCAGAGGCTCAAGCAGCCTCTGTGCTCTGTTCCCAGTCACGAGATGAGATGATGCCACCACGGTGCTCCCTGACACAAAGAGCAGCTCCATTCACCCCCCTCCTGCTCCAGGCTGCTCTCCCTCCCTCCCTGCTCCCTGCACTGGAGGGGATGGAGCACACTACGTGCTGCTCCTGGCCTGGATGTACTTTCCAATGTTCCTGTACTGATGTCGTCTGAGAGGCCCTTGGAATCTTCTGAGCCACATAAATGGAAGCTTTTCACAATCACCCTTATCTCTTTAATGTGGAAAGTATTTAAAGTCAAGAGTTGGAGCCTGCAGTAATTATTGAGACTGCCCAAAGCTCTTCACAACAAGTTTTAAACAAACCAAACTTAAACACACATTCAGTTGCTGCACCTAACCCTTTCCAGCTGAACTTTTCACAGAGTTCTGGTCTTCAACCTAAACGCTGAATTTTAAATTGGAACGTGAGTTCCCAGAGAAAGTTCAGCAGCTTTTGCCAAGATATTTCATTGGAAAAAATAACAGAAAGAAAGCAGACACTTTCTCAAAAGTCACTTCAAAGAGCATCCAACATTCTATGGAAAAGAGTGGAGCACAGCTTCAGCCAGCAGGACTGAACAGCTTCACACTTCCGATTCTTACAACAGGTTTCTCTCCAGCCACGTGTTCCCACAACTCTGAGCACAGGAGCTGGGAGCCAGGAACACCCCAGTGCTCTAACTGAGCACATCAGTGCTCCCAGCACACAAAGCTCCTGCCCCACACACACAGAGCTGAGTCCTCCCACCAACACCAACTCCTGTCGCCCTTCAGGTCATGGAGGTTGGACCACAGAAGAATTTTTAAGAGTTCAATCTTTCCCTTCACCTCCTCATAAAAAAAGACCTTTTTTATCTTGCAGATACAAGAACCCCTAATATGTCATTTGAAAGCCAAATAACACAGTGCTCAAAAGCTCTTTCCAAATATGTATATTGAAGCAATCATGATCCTTTTCTATAATCACATTCTTTGTTTGTTAACTCAAATTTAAAAAGCACCAATATGACCAGAACTCAGTGTGATGGGCACTGCCCAGGCTCCCTAGGGAATGGTCCCAGCCCCAAGGCTGCCAGAGCTGCAGGAGCCTTTGGACAAGGCTCTCAGGGATGCTCAGGGTGGGATTGTTGGGGTGAATGTGCAGGGTCAGGGGCTGGATCAATGATCCCTGAGGGTCCCTTCCAGCTCTGAATATTCCAGGACTCAGCAGCACTTACAGCTCTTCCTCTGCCACCAGGGTGAGAAAACTAAAGCAGCCCCAATAATACACATTATACACACAGAGAGCACAGTGTGCATGACACGATCAGCACCAGCAACAGCTCAGTTATCTGTGCACAACTTTGGCCTACAAAGCACCAAATTCCTACTAAAAACAGCCATTTCTACACAACTCTACAAGAGCAAGGTAAGGTATAAATTAAGAGTTTGCAACATTTTTGCCACAAGCTGACCGTTGGAAGGGTTTCTAATTCCCCCTGAACACAAAGCCCTACACTCCTCCTTGCTTTGGTTACAACATATTTTCAAATTAACATCCCTTAAGATACTTAAATGGCAAGATTTTATTTTAATTCTGCTCGAGTACCATATCCCGGACTCCTGGGTGTGTTTGTACAGAACAGGTAACCCCCAGTGCAACAATCCACAGTCTGAAGTGAATCTATTACCTAAAGCAACAGTTTTAAGTGTTCTGGTTTCCATCCTCAAACACAAAGAACTTGTTCAGTTAAATTGGGCAGCCAGCAATGCCTGGAACAAGAAACACCACCCCAGCACCCTTCCAAATCTTTTTTTNTTGGTTTTTTTTTTTTTTTTTTTTTTTTTTTTTTTTTTTTTTTTTTTTTTTTTTTTTAATTGGGGTTCTTCTTACAAAACTGTGCTTAGCCTTGGGGTAAGCCTAAACTGGGGCTTGAGGGTGAACACCACATTTTTCTAAATTTTACTTCCCCACACGCCAAGTTACGCCTCATCCAGGCTGGACAGGGCTTGGAGCACACTGGGACAGTGGAAGGTGTCCCTGCCCATGGCAGGGGCTGGGACTGGATGAGTTTAAGGTCCCTTCCAACCCAAATCTGGGATTCAATGATTCTCTGGAAGTGGAATCTTTGTGAGAGTTGATCNCTGGAAGTGGAATCTTTGTGAGAGCTGATCATCTACATAGCACAGGTAACCCAAAAAGCCTGGAGACATGAGCAGCGAACAAATGGTTGGAAAACCTGGATAAGTTATTAAAAAAAAATAAAATAAAATAAAAAGGAAATACAGCTCAGGCCCCTTCAATCTTTTCCTCTCCCAGCACCACACAGAAACTTTTTTGACCCCTTATCTCCTCTTCATGGGCAGGAACATTTCTGGGCATAGCTTTGGCTGTCCAGACTAATCTGGCCCCACACCACAGCAACAGAGCCAGTTCTGACTCACCAGACCACACTTCCTCCCCTAAAAACAGGCCAGGTTACCAAAGCAGCTCTTCAGAAATGTGAAAAGCAGGTGTGGTCAAGCAGGGGCAGAGCAGGAGGGACAGATCTCCTACAGTTTTCCCCCGTCCACCAGATGTGTGAAATCCAAAGCCAGAAACAGGCCAGTTACAAATAAATCAATGGCAACACTTGTGTACCCTTTAATGACCCTGTCTGGATACACTTCCAGCTCTCCAGTGAAACACCAGCTCCTCCCAAATCCTGAACACTGACCCCACTCATGGATTAACAGAAGTCATTCGGATTTGCCAAATTCTGATCTCCACACGACCCATTTAACTCACAAAACAAAAGAGGTCAGTCCCACCAGCCCCTGGGTTTAAACAACAGCTTGGTTGCCTGCAGTGGCAGCTCGCTCTCCCCAGGCAGCAGTCCATAAATCCAAAGGAGAGGATGTTACAGCTGCAGACAAGATGGTTAGCAGAGATCAAAAAGATGGATTAGGAAAAGCCAATCAATCTTGCAGAAGGCTGGTGGGACAAGTGCCTCTTTCAAACCCCTCGCTTCCATCTGGGGAGGATGATAAGGGTTTCTCTGGACACCAGGAAAGGCAACATGAGCCACTGCAGCTGCAGCTTGCCTGGGAGCCAGGAGAAATCCAGCATTCTGCGTGGCACACGGATGCCCTCGCAAACCAGGGATTTCAGCCTGCCAGAAGTTTGTGTTCCTCCTCTCACAGGGTTTAATTTCACTTAACCCACCTAGAGAGACCAGCACAGTCCCCCTGCCCAGAGCACACCCGTGGCCAACACACCTGAACACAGGGGTCACAAGAGTCTGGGAAAAGCCACTGCAGCAGCCAGGAGCTGCTCAATGAAGGGAGGATCTCAGGCTCCATGCCCTGCCAGCTCTGCCTTCCACCACTTTGCATTTTAAGGTGTTTGCCTTGTATTCAAATGCCAGTTAAACCTTGAGTATGGGAAAGGGAAAGCCTGCTCCATGCAGTATTCCATACTGGATAGCGAGACTTGGTTTATTACCAGATTTTATCCCAAATCAAGATTGTGCCATTTTAGCTTCCATAGCAACAACCATAGCACAATTTTTCTTATCAAGAGACACAAGGACCAAAAGTCTCTTCTGAACCACCCAATTACTGTTATCCCCCAATCAAGAAAGCACGAGAACATTCACAAGAATACAATTTTATTAAAATGTATAAAAAGAGACCTCCTGCAGAGAACACCTTGTATCCATACCTTTTCTACCAGTTTCAGGGAAGAAAAGACAAGGGAAGGAAGAACTCCCAAGACTGAATTTGGAAGCCCATGTCCCACACAGCAGGAGGCAGACAAGCCTGAGGTAGTTTCAGTAGTTTCTAAGTTACTGATACACAAAACCAAATGGAAAACGTGGTGGTCACTATGGCTTCCTTAATGGCTAGGTAAGGATATTTAAATAAAAAGAAAAGGTTGGCCTGAGATCCAAACTAAACTAACAAAGGAAAAAGGCATTGAGAAAGAAGATCCAAACTGCTCTGGATAATCATTTGGCATTGCTGGCTGCCCAATTTAACTGAACAAGTTCTTTGAGGATGGAAACCTCAACACTTAAACACTTAAAACTGTTGTTTTAGGTAATAGATTAATTTCAGACTGTGGATTGTGGCACTGGGGGTTACCTGTCCTGTCCAAACACACCCAGGAGTCCGGGATATGGTACTGGAACACAGAATTAATTCAAAATCTTGCCATTTAAGTATCTTAAGGGATGTTAAGTGCACCAGGGATTGCACTTTCACTGCCACTACTTCAACCACACTAAGACAGTTTTGCCTTTCCACACAGCAACCCCAACTGTTGCTACGGACACTGCACAGATGCAGGAGGGAATGGTTCCCCTGGTACGTGCAGGAGGGGCTGTGTCAATCCATTAACATGCAATCAGCCTGCAGGAGTGTTGGAGGCACACAGGACACTCACAGCAGGATGAGCATCCCCAGCAGTGAGCCAGACAAAAGAAGTAATTCCACTATGCAAAAAAAAACCACCCAAACCAGTTTAAAATAACGTTTATGTTAGAATACATGGGGGAATGCAATCATTTTGGTAAAACAGCAATTCACTGGTGTGTCCTACTGCCTTCTCAGGTGAGCTTCAGGCAGTGACACACCCTGCCCACACCAAGGCAGCTGGAGGCAGTGGGCAAACTGCACCAGGGATCCCACCTGCACAAGAACCCAGCACTGCCTGTTGTGGGACAGAGGGAACTGCTGGGCTTTCAGTGCCTGGAACAGAGGAAGGCAGCCCTGCCACCATTTCACAGACAGTTTAACCCCACCCAGCCACCTGCCCTGCCACCACTTCCCCAAAAGTCACCTCTTGCTCTGGGCCAGCAGTGCCTGTGCTCACACACAGCAAAGGCAGGCGAGGTCTAAACTAAAACTAAACCTTTGTAGGGTTTTGGCTCGGTTCCCTTTCAACCAGACCAGCTCACAAACACTGTTCCAAGAGTGAGAGCAGCTCAGGCACAAGGGAGCAGAGATGACAGGAGTCATTTCTACCTGCCAATGTCCCAGCTGCAAATCTGCACCTCCCCAGGAGCCACAGCCTGTGCTAGCAGGGAAATACCCCACCCGTGGGAGACAGGGGAGCACAAGACACCTCTGATCATCCACACTGCCAGGAACAAACCTTCACACAGAACCCAAGGGAAGAAATGAACACACTGTCCCGAAATTGTTGGTGCTGAAAGCAGCCACCATCTCCTCCTCGAGCCCAGGGTCTTCCCACACCCTTGGTGGGAGCTGGGAGTAAGCTCATGGCACAGCCTGGGCCCTCTCTCCTGCAGGGAAAACTGGTGAGACAACAGCTTAAATAACCACTTTATATTCTGTAAAGCTAACTCAGTCCTGGACAGCTCAGAAATTCTGCTCCTACTTAACACACATAAATATTCCACACAGCAGAAATTAGCAGTAAAACCTTGTACTCTTTCTGAAGCCCACTGGGCGTGGAGTTTTGTTAGGTACAAAAAAAACCCCAAAAGAATATATATGGGTTTTCCTTTATAAGCTTCAACTTGTGGAGCAGAGCAGTGATCCAGTGGAGGTTCTGAACAGCAGACATCAACTTCCAGCTACCATTTCCACAAGCTTTTACTTTAAAGACTTATAAATGACCCTACAATATTACAATGCATTCTTCACAGACTGCAGAATTTCAAATGACTGTTTGCTGTAATGAGCAAGGATGGAAGCCAAGGTAAGAGCCACAAAGACTCCAAACCCAGCTCCAGAGGTCAGAGGCCACCCTGAGCCAGCACCTGATCTCCCAGGTCTTGTTGCCAACAGATGTGGGAACCAGAGGGAACCACCTGCAGCCCAGTGAGAATCCAGCTGAGAAATGAATGAGAAGCCTCAAAAGCTCACATTTGTTAGAATTTTTAGAAGTGTCAAATATTAATAATGTTGCTGAGCTCCAAGAAGTAAACTACACATTAATGCCAAAACCTCAGGAAACTGCTCTTCACAGTACACAGAAAATAACAAAGAAACAATTCAGAAGTTTCTGTTGTCTTTGGTTCAGAAAACTTTTCCAATGCTTCATTTATCTGTCTTCAGTAGTTCCTTAGATTTTTCATCCAACACTACCAAGTTCTTTCAGTGTAAACTTTTAGAAAACTCTCATTCACTTGTGAAATGAAACAAACCAAAATACTCTGAACAGGAACTTTTTCGTTATTCACAGATCTGCTCCTATCTATGAAATCATCATTTCCTGCTGTAAAATATACTCACCCTCTTCCTATGCTCTAAAAATAGTTCCTACTTGATTTGATAGCTCTAGCAGCATGTGGCCAACTTTTCTATTCAGTTTTATTTCTTGTTCCTCTTCAGAGTTAGTTTTGTCTTTAATAATTACCATGAAAGTAAATATGTTCACAATTCCTAAACATGAACTTTTCCTCCTTCTGTGCCTTCCTTCTGTTAGGAAGGAGAAAATAATTGAAGCAAAAATATGTTGAGATACTTTATGATTATCAATCTGTGATAAAAGACACTGCAAGGGACACAAAAATACACCCCATCCCTGGTCCTTGTGTTGATCATTACAATTCAAAACTGTAATCAGACAGTTAAAGGTTAACTCAAAGCAGGAAGGAAAACAAAAAAAACCACAAGTCAATGAGAAAGGGGGAAAAGAAAGAAGGAAGAGTACAAAAGTAGACATATGGATATCTGGGGAGAAGGGTGATTAAATCCCCCGTAAATCTCACATACCAAGAGGTAAGATGTTTTGCCTAAATTCCCAGAGGCAACACAATTCAGCCCGGTATCTGAGACTTGAAAGGATAATCATCTCCATCTATAATAAGGCTGCCATGAAGGACAAGAGCTGGAGCTGCATGTGGGGGCATGGATTTCCCTTGGCACACTGAAAGCTTTCAGTGCTGTGTCCAACTGGAGCTGATGGGTGAACTTTTAGGTAGATAAATTCGAATTGCCTGAGCTGGAACTTTGGCCGGGACAGGAACATTAATCCTCACTCATCTGCTGATGAATGAAAGGGGGAAAACAAGCAATCTTGGACAGCTACTCTGCCTTTCAACAGTTGCCTTTCAACAGTTGCCTTTCAGATAAATCAGTTATATAAAAAAATAAATACTAGTGTGGTCTTAAGATGCGAGACAAGAGACCAACTTTCACTTTTCAAACTGGGGAAAAAAAATGACTGTTAACTGAACCCATGATTTATCTTGTATCCAACGGGTCAGAGCTTGGAACAAAAGGAGTTTGAGAACTGAACAAGCACCGATTGTCACTCAGGGCAAGTTCTACTTCAAAGGGTAAAGCCCAGAAGGAAACTGCTCTTCTGTGCTGCGCAATTAACGCTGTGCCCCCCAAGAGCACATCCCTGAGTCCCTCTGGCACTGGGGAAAAGGGCAGGGAAAATGATGTAACTGTGCCAACTCTGCGATCTGCTGGGCAGTAGAGAAACCCAAGTGCTTTTGAAATGACTGAGTCAATATTTCCCAGTTTCACGCTGCTCCCTCTCCCCACTCCAGGTGTTTTTACAACTGGGGAGGGCAGGCAGAGAGAGGAGCTGAGGAATCGGAACTGTGCTCAAGCGTTCAGACCTTTCCTTCCCTAGACAAGCTTTTCTAAGTGATTACTCATCCCCACAAGCATTTCCCAACAAGCAGCGGGGAAAGCCCCCCGGACTCAGCCACGGCTGCCGAATTTATGGGCGATTACTCAGGAGTTGAGGAGGTTTTTGCCTGGCAAAGGCAGAGCAACAGTTTCCTCCTCTGCCTCCTTTGTAGGGCCGGCTGCCCCGGGCAGGCCCTGACTCACATTTCACAGAGCAGGGCGGGGGGGCCGCCTCTGAAAACACTGCAACATTTTTCTTCCAGCCCAGATATTTCCAGCGATGCCGTTCCCAGAGCCGCCCCACACACGGCTCCACAGGCACCAACGCTCCCGACCGCAGGGAGGATCAGGGGGGCTTCACCTTCCCCCTCCAGCACAGGCTGATCCCAGGGAAAAGCCAGGAGCACGTGCAAAGCGTGTTTTCCATCAGCCCATCCCACAGGAGGGCAGAGTATGGAATAAGGACGGGATGGACCTGTGGCAGAGAGCAGGATGCACACCGCCCTCAGCAGCAGGGCAGCTCCAACCCCAAGGGAACAATTCAGCTCCTCTTTAGGTCCTTCCCAAATTCATCAACAGCACCATTCTGTGGCACTCAGTGCTCCCACACCTGCCTCCTGCCTGGGAAGCCAAAGCCAGGCACCACAGAAACTTGCCAAGAAAACTGAGTGACACGCACAAAAAGAAAAAAAGAGGATTAAATTCTCAAACCAGGTTTGTTATTCATCTCCACCGTTGATCTTTAATTTCAAAGGTGACAATCCCCACTGGGCTGTGATTTTCATTAACACTCCCTGCCCTTGAGTTCTCCCTGCACAGCACATTCCTTTGGTGGCAGAATGGTATCAGCTGGATCACGACAGTAGAAAAAGGAAAAAAATAAACAAAACCCACAATCTGCACCCTCCCACCTGTATAAAATCTAGTAGTAATAATCTTGTATCCCATTACTCCCAGTAGCAGCAACACACACACACCTCCAGGTGCAGGGTGATGCTCTGACAACACTCAATTAGAAAATGAGAATTTTCTTGCCATCGCAGCTGAGTGGAAAGTCAGCAGTAACAGTGAGCAACACAGACAAATAAATTAATTATTCAAGCCAGACTTCTCATCACAGGTGCTAATTTGGAGATTTAAGCTCCAGCAGCTCAGGGCAGAGGCACCTCACCCTGGTAAAATGTGCACAGTGGCACAACCAGGACTGTTCCCTCCTGGGACAGAGTCAAAGGCTGGAAGAAGGGAATGAAAAAAAAAATGCTATTACCTTATGGTAACTAGGGCAAAAGATAAATTCTTGGCTGTGAGGGTGGTGAGGCCTGGCACAGGGTGCCCAGAGCAGCTGTGGCTGCCTCTGGATCCCTGGTAGTGCCCAAGGCCAGGCTGGACAGGGCTGGGAGCAGCCTGGGACAGTGGCAGGGGGTGGAACAAGATGGGGTTTAAGGTCCTTTCCAGCCAAAGCCAAACCATTCCATGTTTCCACGATCCTATACCCAGAGAAAAACCTACTGGGATCCCCAGGGGCTGCAGGAAGAGTTCCCAGGTGCTGTCACAACTCAACCCCCCTGGCCCTTGCAAGTCAAGCAGGGAGAGGGGAACACAAGCCACAACAACCTGATGCACACCGGCTTGCAGCTGCCTTCCACGGGAAGGCCACCCAGCAGGGAACAGGGCACAACAGGCAGATGCCTCACTCTGAAACTGGAAAGGACTTGCACCCTATTGAACATGACAGGCAGTGAGTCACCTGCAGCCAGCAGGGCCAGGGACACGGTGCCACAACAGGGCTCCCTCAGCACCTGGCTGTGCCTCCTGTCCCTGCTCAGCACTGACACTGATCACTCTGCCAACCCCAGCAGTGCAGGCCTTAAGGACAGCAAATGAAAGAAGCACAGAGTGTCCTCCCTCTCTGACAGACTGCAAACAGGCTTTTCCACATTCACCAACTCTGTGCTGCAATAGGGTGCAGCCCAGCAGACATCGATTTTGGGGACAATTATCAGCTTCAGCAGCTCTGAACCTCCTGTTGCTCAGCTCTCTGTGCAAGCAATCCCTCTCTGGTGCCACAGAT
Organism: Rhadina sibilatrix; assembly: GCA_013400275.1. NCBI lineage: Eukaryota > Metazoa > Chordata > Aves > Passeriformes > Phylloscopidae > Rhadina > Rhadina sibilatrix. The sequence continues at coordinate 82,864 of VWYO01005740.1, read as the reverse complement.
ATGTCAGCAGAACCCTGCCAGACCAGACTGCAGAGCTGATCCACCCCACAACACCCCCACCCCGTTCTCCCTCCTGCACACACAACAGCCTGCGACTCTACGCAGGAACTTGTCAGGAGTTCAAAGTACAACCTGAGACACCTCACACATCAGGCAGACCTTACTGTGGTATAAAATGAAAAATCTCCATATTTAAACCTAATCCATATTCAAATTTAACTACAGTAGAAGTCAGAGACAAGAGAATGAACCATTTTAAGAAAAATTCCCAGGGAAAAAAAACTAAATATCTGCAAGTCTTAAAACTACACAAGGGGACTTCACCCCTTGTACCCTTTAGATCTAAGTAATGAGTACCAAGTTATGCTTAGCAATACTTGACGTATGACTGAAAATTCCATCCTGCACCAGCAGTAGCCTGTTTAAAACCAGTTAGATCCATTAACTCGGGTCTCTCGTCCAAATACTTCCTTTATCCAGGCCTGTATCTTTCGTAGTATCAAAATTAAAATTTTAACACCGTATCCCCGGTCTCTTGACAACCTGGCACTGGCAAAAAGTGGGGCAGGTACTTGGGAGCCGAGGAGTTAACCACCACACAAAAGAGTACACTCACTTCAGCTCTGATTAAGTGGGGCAGTCACAAAAACAGAGGTCAACATCAGAAAATATTTTGTGAGTCATGAGGAGAGATTACTCACCATGCACTATTCAACTTACTCATCACAGTGTGGCACGGCCAGCACGGCTCACCACGGCTTCATTAGGGCACCGTGGCCTTTCCTTTGAGGCGGCGGAAGGCGGGGGAAGGAGCCGCACTTTCAGTTTTGTGTGGAAGCCAGTGGGAGGCTGGAGCTGCACCACCGCCGCCGCTCTCTCTCCTCCCACGGCCCTAATTAGACTCGGAGGGAAATACATGTTTCACATCAGCCTCCCCGGCTCTTTTAGCATCCCAACAAGCGCCGGGTTGTCAGCCGGGCTATTATCTGGACTCAGCAGTCTGGAGAGACCCCACTTTTCCTATTATACGCGAAATAAGCAGCAGCTCAGCAATAAAGAGACACGGTATTAATCCAGGCGTCCATTAATAGGAGAGACCAGCCTTCTACGCAGCAACACCGACGCCGCTAATTTAAGATGTAGTAAGAGCATAAAAATAGCCAAGTTACTCAAGGCAGGGTTACATCACACCACGGAGCCCGGGCACGCAGCAGGTTCACACTACAGAGCCTCGGATGTTAGGAAACATGACTCCCTGCCACTGCTGCTGCTCTCACCAAAAATATCCAGCCGGCACCGTGAGTTTCCCCTTCCCTTTCCCTCCAGCTCTCCTCGGAAAACACATCTCACAGAGTACGACAGGAAGCAACCAGAACGCCGCTAAATAAAACTCCTTGAAGCGTGGTGTGTTTTTTTGGTTGTCTTTGGGTTTTTTTTCCCCCCCCTCAGCTATCCCACCTTGCTTCCTCGGAACCGCGAGCGGTGAAACTAAGAAATGTTCTGCTTACGTCAAAGCGAGCCGAGCTCCCCCGGCAGCTCGGGGCCGCGCCAGCGCGGGGAAAGCGAGGCTGCAGTTCAGCAGAGCACGATGTCAGCAGGCCAAGCGCTGCCACGGACACAGGGATTTGTTTGCAGAGCCCCAGGGTTCAGCCGGAGCCCCGGCCAGCGCCGGGGCGTGCGTGTGTGCGAGCACGCCTCGGCCGC
>VWYO01005740.1:0-78222 GCA_013400275.1 Rhadina sibilatrix | reverse complement strand
AGAGCAGGACAGGCCATGGTGTCACACGCAGGTGACAGGGCCAGGGTGGCACCTGGCACAGGAGGGCAGGACAGGCTATGGTGTCACATGCAGGTGATAGGGCCAGGGTGGCACCTGGCACAGGAGGGCAGGACAGGCTATGGTGTCACACGCAGGTGATAGGGCCAGGGTGGCACCGGGAACAGCAGAGCAGGACAGACTGTGGTGTCACATGCGTGTGACAGGGCCAGGGTGGCACCAGGCACAGGAGGGCAGGACAGGCCATGTTGTCACACACACAGGTGACAGGGCCAGGGTGGCACCCGGCACCAGAGCAGCACAGGCCGCAGTGTCACACGCATGTGACAGAGCCAGAGTGGCACCAGGCACTGGAGAGCAGGACAGACTGTGGTGTCACGCACACAGGTGACAGGGCCAGGGTGGCACATGATCCCAGGAAGGGACCAGCCGCATTGTCACACACGTGTGACAAAGGGTGGCACATGGGAGCAGGAAGGGCTGTGGTGTGACACATGTGACATGGCAAGGGTGGCACATGGGAGCAGAACAGGTTGTGGCATGACATGTGTGACAAGGCAGAGGTTGGCACATGGGCACGGTAATGGGACAGAAAACCAGACCACATTGTCACATGTGTGATGGGGAGAGGGTGGCACATGGGAGCAGGATGGGCTGTGGTGTGACACAGGTGACACATGGCACACATGAGCAGAATGGGTTGTACTGTGACACATGTGACAAGGCCAAGGGTGGCACATGGCACACGGGAGCAGGGTGGGCCACATTGTCACACGTCAGACAGGGCAGTGTGACACATGGCACTCAGGGTCTGTGTGAGGGTGGAGCACCCCTGTGACAGCACGAGGCTGGGACCCTCCATGTGACAGAGGGTCTGTGTGACAAGGCACTCGGGGGTTGCCAGGCTGGAATCCATCATGACACAGCAAGGGTGGCATATGGCACCTGGTGGTGCCACACACGTGTGGCAAGGCAAGGGTGGGACCCTCTGTGTGACAGCATCAAGCTGGCACAGGACATTCATGTGGCCTTGCAGGGCTGGGTCACTCGCGTGGTGGTGTAAGGCTGGCACACATAGGTGACAGCACAGGGCTGTGACACTCGTGTGAGGGCACAGGGCTGTGACACTCCTGTGAGGGCACAAGGCTGGCACATGTAAGAGGACACAAGGCTGACACACACATGATGGCACAGGGCTGTGACACTCTGTGAGGGCACAGGGCTGTCACATATATGATGGCACAGGGCTGGCACACACATGGTGGCACAGGGCTGTCACACACATGATGGCACAGGGCTGTGACACTCTGTGAGGCCAGGGTGTGCTCCTGGATCACCGGACCAAGCCCCCGATCCCGGATGGCTCCTGGTGCAAGGTGTGCACACAAGTGATGTGTGAGCTTTGCCTGGTGCCACACGGTCACGGTCACAGTCACAGAGGTGTGTCACACGGTGCAGGTGCCTGGGTGTGCCAGGCTGTGCAAGGGGCTCCACGCAGCTCCAAGGAGGAGCTTTCCTGGCATGGGGGAGCAGAGCTGAGCCCTGTGTGCTGCAGTGTGCAGTGGGGACGAGGGGGCTAAGGGACAGGGGGACACCGAGATGGAGGGACATGGGGACGGTGTCCTTCAGACACAGACAGACACCAAGCTCCACGTGCTGGGAGCAGCTGGCTGCAGCCACAGCCTTACAACACGGTGTAACCTGGGAGTAGGACAGAGTGCACCCCAGCCGGGCAGCGACAGAACTGGGGACTGTCTTGGGTGGGGGCTGGGAGCGGTGACACCGTCCTGCATCTCTATAGCGGCCGGTGATGGGCTCAGTGACAGCATTTTGCATGTCTATAGGTGCCCAGCTGGGCGATAAAATCAGGCCAGAGCTTCCTCCTTCACAGTCTTTTGGGTGATAATTTCCCTCTTCCGGGGACATGCCCATGCCCTGGGGTGCAGGAACATCTGGGGGCCCTGCCACCCTGTCCTGAGGGCATGGGGATATCTGAGTGCCCTGAGATCCTGCCCTGGGTTACAGAGATATTTGGGGGGCCCTGTCACCCTGCCCTGGGGTGCAGGGACATCTGGGGAGCCTGACACCCTGTGCTGAGGGCATGAGGATATCTGAGTGCCCTGTGATCCTGCCCTGCCACCCTGCCCTGGGTTACAGAGACATCTGAGGGGCCCTGCCACCCTGCCCTGGGGTGCAGGAACATCTGGGGAGCCTGACACCCTGTGCTGAGGGCATGAGGATATCTGAGTGCCCTGTGATCCTGCCCTGCCACCTGCCCTGGGTTACAGACACATTTGGGGTNTGGGGGCCCTGCCACCCTGCCCTGGGGTGCAGGGGCATCTGGGGACCCTGACACCCTGTGCTGAGGGCATGGGGATATCTGAGTGCCCTGTGATCCTGCCCTGCCACCTGCCCTGGGGTGCAGAGACACCTGGGGGGCCTGCCACCCTGCCCTGGGGTGCAGGGGCATCTGGAGACCCTGACACCCTGCCCTGCACTCCGAGGGAAGAGCACCCAGCACCACCACAGATCCCACACCCTCCCCGTGGCATCTGCTCACACTGCTGGAGGGGTCCAGGGGACAGTGACACCGTGACACTGTGCCGGGTGCCATGCTCCATCTGAGGGCTGCAAGAGCAGCTGGGAGCCAGTGTGTGCTGGGGATGAGCATCCTTGCAGGACAGGAGCATCCCGAGGAGGTGCCCAAAGCCCAGCTGGGCATAGGTGAGCCCAGGCTCTGAACTGCAGCCGGGTCCAGCAGAGCCAGATGCCACCTGGAAGGAAAACCAGTCCTTGCCCATCAAACTGGTGGTGGAAGTTGTGCTGGGAGCTGCTGCCCCGCAGTGTTAGTGTGGGCTGGGAACTTTTCCCCTTGTGGTTCCTCACTTTTTCAGCCAAAGACAAGCAAACACGGTCTGGGGCAGGATGCTTTTGCCATCTGGCTCTCCTGGCTGTTGTCCCTGGTTCATTAATCCCATCATTCTTTTATCCTGCTGCAGAGGATGTGGCTCAGCCACGCTGGGGAGGTTGGGGGCCATGGAGCTCAGCTTTGGTGCCCCTGTGTTGGTGCCACCACATCCACTCCACCCTTGCTCTGGGATGTGGCTCCAGGGCCAGGCAAAGCCTCCTGCATTCCGTGAACCTCTGCAAATCCTTTGGGATGGAGATGTGGCGTGGAGACATCCAAGGTTGGGGGTGAAAGCTGGCATTTGGGGTCACTGCCCGTGGCCCTGTGCTCCTCAGGAAGGCAGGGAATGCACCATGCCTGAAATGCATCTAGAGCCAGTGAGTGCCAGAGCAGGATATTCCCTGCAGAGGGATTTTGTACATTATTTAACACCTGTATTTTCTGACAGGTCTCTGCCTTCAGCAGAAACAGGAGCTGTTTATTGGGGGCAGCTGCAGAGCTCTGTGATGGGGGCTGGGATGTGCCCCTGCTCCCATCCCCATGGCTGCTCCCTTATCCAGAAACTGCTCCAAGGCTGGCTCCAAACTCATCCCCTCCCCTGTTTGTATCCTTTTTCTCCCCCTCAAACGTCTGTACATGCAGAAAGCTCCATAGCTAGGAACACTTTTCTAAGGAAAACACTAAAATCATCAAGTCAGCAGTGCTTAAACTGCTCTGACTGCCTCTTAAATAATCAATTCATTTTTAATTAGCTTACCACAAAAATTCCATTAAATTTAAATAAATAGACATGGCAGGAGTTCTCCAAGGCACAGCAGGCTCCATTTAAAGAATTCTCTTTGAGTTCGTTAGGTTGGTCTTTAATCAGTTTGTCGTCCAAGTCCTTGTGTGGCCCAAGCAGGCTCCTGGGCTGCTAATAAAGAGTAATGGAAGCTTCCAGGATTTCCCAGATGAATCCTGACCATCTGGCCACCATGCAGGGGTTCAGTGCTGGAGCTGATGTCTCCTGGCAGGTAGTGGGGAGTGGGTCATTTTTGAAGCACCTGCCTGAATCAGGACATCTTTTCACTGATTTCTCTCAGTTTTACATCTGGAAGAAGAGAGGGAAGCAGGGAAGGGCAGTGCCCTGTTTTCTACTGGTTCTGTGAGCTGAACTGGACCCTGAGAGTTGTGAGAATCCCCAAAAGCTGGGAACCATTCTGTCCCCTTAGACAGCTCTGGATTTTTGCTGTTTTGGGTGTCTTGGGGGTCTATAAGAAATCTCAGGAAGGACTTCTGACCAGAGCATGTAGTGACAGGACACAGGGAATGGCTTCTGAGTGCCAGAGGGCAGGGTTAGATGCAATATTGGGAAAGAATTCCTCCCTGTGAGGGTGGTGAGACCCCAGCACAGGGTGCCCAGAGCAGCTGTGGCTGCCCCTGGATCCCTGGCAGTGCCCAAGGCCAGGCTGGACAGGGCTTGGAGCAGCCTGGGACAGTGGGAGGTGTCCCTGCCACGGCAGGGGTGGAACAGGAGAGGCTTTAAGGTTCTTCCCAGACCATTCCCTGATTCTCTGCCCTGTGCACTCACTCTGTGCTCTCCTGCAGCTCCTCTCTGTGCTGTACCAGGACACGCTGGGTGCTGCCAGGGTTCCAGAGGCTGATGATTTTTCAGAGACACCAGGCAGTGACCTGCAGCATTGGCCCTTCCAGAGAATCAAGAATCCACTTCCAAACTGGCAGCAGCTGGATTTTTCTGGTGTGGAGGTCTGTGGTTCCCATTTCCTCCCCAGGTGTGCTGGTCCTGCTGCAACCCCCAGCTGCAGCTCCTGGCTCCAGGCTGGCACAATTCAGGGCTGAATTATTTTTTTTTTTTTTGCCACCACCAGATGATCCAGTTTGGATAGAGAGGAATGGGAAAGCTCTGCACACCTCCGTGCACACAACTCCACTCCTGTAGCACTGGAAAAAAGATTTTTCCCTGGCAAGAGTGTACAGTGGGCAGCTGGTGCCCAGAGGCAGCTGGCACTGCCCCTCCTGCCCTGCTGCTCCCACATCCCACCTCTGCTCCCACACAGGCATCCCCTGGCATGGGGGACCTGACTGTGCAGGCTTGGGGGGACACAGGGAGGGCATTGATGCACTGAGGACACTTTGCACAAGCAGTGCTCTGACACTCTGTGCACAAACCACGTGCAAAGGCATCCCTGGAGCTCATCCCACACTGGGGTTACTCCCCCTGGGCTGTGGGGTTGGCTTCTGTCCTGTTCATGGGTCCACTGATCCTCAGGCAGGGCCAGTGCTTGGCACAGGGGCTTGAGGTGCACATCAGCTCCTCTGATGTGAATCTGCCTGCCAGCAACAGCTCCTCTTCACTACTGACCCAATTTAGCTGACAATAACAAGCTGGATCACGAGGCAGGTTAATGCAGGCAAGTTTGTTCCCATCAGATTAAATATCCCAATGGAGCCCCCGCAGTGGCAGGGCAGGGTGCTGGTGGTCCATAGCCCCAGGGATGGAGTCAGCTTCCTGCTCCAACACCTTCCCTTTCCCTCCTGCAAAACGCTTCGTCTGCAATTTTCCAGGCCCCACTTTAATTTCTTGGGGTCAATCCTGCATGGCACCAGGGAGTTCCCTTCCACATGACAGAGCAACAGCTGTCCTTTCCATCTGTCCTGCCAACTCTCGGGGCTCAGTCTCCCCAGGGATGCTCTGGCTGCTGTTGCCACAACAACAAAGTGATGCAACAGTTTCCTCTGCACTGGGAGTCCCATTGATATTGAGGACCTGGGGTGGCTGAGGCATCAAAGCCATGCTGGTGCCAGTGGAGGCCCAGGCAGGATAAAGCCACTTGTGGTTGTCAGTGTGCCCCTTTTGGTCCTGGAACTGGTCTCAACTGGTCTCAAACTGGGTTTCAGCCCGGTTTGGGAGCTTTTTCTCCTTAGGGAGACATGGCTGCCACTGCTGGAGCCCCCCTTACACGGTGATGGGAGCACATGAGGAGCCAGAGCCCCAGATTCAGCAAGGAAGGAGATGGACAAATCCAGGGACACAGCCTGTGCCAGGCACAGCTGATGGCAACGAGTCACCTGCTCAGCCCCTGGAGCAGCCCTGAACCCAGGGAAGTTCCAGGAATGTTATCACTGAACACAGTGGCTTCCTCCCACCCAGCCCTTGGAGGTTCCCATCAGCTCTTCTTTGCCAGGTGAAAACGAACCAAATTTGGTCCTTTTAGGCTCTGCTGGAGCTTGAATTGACTGAAGCTGCAGCCCTGGCTGTGTCTATCTCCACACTGCTGGAGAACTTATGGAGAGCCCCTGGTGCCGTCCAGGGACCCTCTGCCCTGCCCTGGCCCCTGGCAGAGGGGACACAGAGGCCAAACCAGGTCCCATGGGTGGGCTGGGGTGTCCCCACTGCTGCCTCCCACCTCTCTCCCCCTTTTCGCCCCCTTGCTGAGGGCAGCCGGGGCTGGGCACATCCCGGCTCCATTTCACAGGCAGAGGGAGCTCAGTGCAGCCTTCCCCCGGCTCCGGGCTCTTCCCAGCCTCTGCCGGGTCCTTCCCAGCTCCACCTTGCGGGGCCGGCCCTCTCCAGTGCGGCATCCTTTGGGACCCATTCCAAGCGTTTTATTAGATGTGGAAATTGTGAGCACGAGGCTGGTGTTAAACCCTCGAGGCTCCATCCCCGCTCCAGGACAGCTCCATCCCCGCTGCGTCCAACCCTGCGCCCCCGTTTCAGCAGGGAATGTGGGGGCGCAAAGGCTCTGCCTGGGTGGGGGCGAGGGAACAGCGCAGCCGTGCCAGACCCGAGTCACCCGCCTGGGACCCGGAGCGCCCGAAGGCAGCCGCGGCACACGGAGCCTCCTGAATGGGTCCCTTGTCCCCGCAGCGCCGGCTGGCCACGCGTCCCGCCCCGTGCCTGGCCCGCGGGGACACGGCTGTCCCCGAGCCCCACCCCACCGCTCACCCGTCACCCCACGCCCTAATGTGGGGGTGGCACCATATTTGGCTCATCCCATTGTCCAAGTGTCACCCATCACCTCCACCCAAACGCGGGACACCCATCACCCACCGCAGCGCCACACACGGGGCACCCGTCACCCAAACTGGTGCCCCACGGGGATCCCATCGCCCCCACCCAGCCACAGTTCACCCACCACGCAAACTCGGGGCATCCATCGCCGCCCCACAAAGGCGGGGCGCTCCCTGTGCCCACACAGGTCCCCCCACGCGTGTCCCCCGCCCCGGCAGGTCCCGCCGTGTCCCCTCGGGCTCTCCCGGGCCGCAGGCGCCACCTCGCGGGGACGAGCGGGGACAGGCGGAGCGGGGTCTGTGCCGGGGACAGCCGAGCGTGGGGGACCCCAATAGGGGCATCCCAAAACGGGCACCCCGGCATGGGGTACCTGGATATGGGCACCCCAATAGGGGCACCACACCACGGGCATCCCGGTAAAGACATTCCAAGGCAGGCACCCCAATATGAGCACCTCAATATGGACTCTGGGGCATGGGGAATCCCAGCATGATGCGCCCCCAAAACTGGCACCCCAAAATGGGCATCGTGTGGCGGGACTGCAAAATGGGGCACCCCAATATGGGCACTCCACTGCTGTCACCAAGGGGCAGGACACCCCGGCACAGTCACCCCACCCTGAGCATCAAGGACACCCCAAAAAGGGCATTCTGACACGGGCATCCCGGCAAAGACACTCCAACATCCATGTGGCCACCCGGGTGTGGGGCACCCCAATGTAAGCACCCCAAAACGGGCGCCCCAAAATGAGCATCCTGTCACAGACACCTCAGCATGGGGACTGCAAAATGGGGCACCCTAATATCGGCACCCCAAAATGGATACCCCATTGTCACCCGGGGACAGGGCACCCTGGCACAGTCACCCCACCCTGAGTGTCCCATAAAGGACACCCCGACATGGCACACCCCGAAAAGGGCATCCTGGCACGGGATTCCTGGCGAGGACACCCCAATATGGGCACCCAGGCATGGGACACCCCGGAACGAGCATCCTGTCACGGGAACCCTGGCTGGACTCTTGGAGGCTGAACAGCCCCAGATTCGTGTTTCTTTCCTTCCGATCAATTTACACGAAAATCACAACGTAACCAAGTACAACCTCTTTAAACCTGGTTGGGATGGGAAACCCACAGAGAGCTCTAAGTGCCAGGAATGGGGAGAAAGCTCTTGGAAGCAGTGCCATGGGGGAAACCCAAAAAGCAGCTCAGACCCAGCTCCATCGGGGATGTGATGGCCGGGATTGTGTTTTCCCACTGACAGTGGGACTCAGCAGCTCCTCACAGAGCTCTCCCAAGGCACAGCACTCCTTAGGGATGCTCGCTGTCAGCGGCTGGAGATGCAGTTGCAGTGGGAAAATTCCTTCCCTGGGAATGCTGCCTGAGTAAGTGCAACAGGGAAAACAGGAGGTGGCGTAATTTATTAAAAAAAAATAATAATAAATCTGAGCTGCAAAAGCCAGGAAAGACAAAAGCTGGGAATGTTAAGATTTAGGTGTCACTGATGGCAGCAATTAGGTTTAAAGTAATGCTTTTAATTAAAGGTGATCATAAGGGGATTCCAAACCCTCCACCATTCACAGGAAGAAGAGCAAAAAAGTCAGTCCTGTCCCAAAATCAGTTGTTAAGGCTGAAGTAAGTCAGGCTGCCTCAGGAGGAGAAATCCTTGGAAATTCTGTCAGGAGGGATCAAGTCTTGCCAAATCCATCTGTAGATGTTCCCCACACCTCGGGCTGCTGCATCTCCCAGCCTGGGCTTCCCTGCCTGGCCCTGTCCTGGGGGTGTGAGAGTGTGACAAAGTGACAGTGTGACAATGTGACAGTGTGACAAAGTGACAATGTGACAGTGTGGCTGAGATGCCCTGCAAAGGGCTGGGTGAAAACAAGGGACTTTCACGAGTTTTTTGGGGATCCCCTCAGAGAGCAGCCCAGTCAGAGGCAGGGGGACAGTGGAGGGGACAGTGACAGCACGGCTGGGCACAGCCAGCCTTTCCCAACCATGGACTCATCCTGGCAGCTGGATGTTCTCCATACCATGAGGTCTCCAGCAAACATAACTCTCCCTTTGACTTTTTCCCTTAAAAAGGGAAACCTCCTGCATAGGGGCTGATGTATCCAGCTACCTCTGAATAAAACCAACACAACGCCCGAGCTCTTCTCTCTGCCCCGGGGCCAACACAAACAGGCTGCAAAGCCCAGGCTGAAGGCAGAGAAAGGGAAAAACACTGGGAACAAGAGAAATCCTTTTCCTTCCCCCGTTGCGCAGAGGCTCGGAATCCCAGGTGGATCTTGGCAAGGTCACGTCTCCTTTTTGTTTGCAAGCTCCTTTCTCTTTATTTCCCTCCTTTCCCCGATGCTGGAATCCTGCTCTGGAGATGAATACGGGGTGGGAAAGCAGCTCCTGTCCATTTTGTTCTCCCTCTCCTGTTCCCTGTCAGCACCCACCTGCAGTGGGGACGTGTCACCCAGGGGTAGGGGCTCATCCAGGGGTGTTGGGCACGTGGGTAGAGGACAAGCTGTGGTCACAGGGACACTGACCCACTGCCCAGTCTGTGCCCACACGTGTGAGGACACCCACAAGGTTCCATGTCTGCCTGGCCATCACCCACCATGTCACCTGTCAGAGCTCTCCCACACCGACACTGGTCACCTGGGGGCACTGGGTGACCATGGTTAGTGGGTGCTCAGACATGGCCCAAAATTTGGCTCTATTGGCTGTGCAGCTGACACCCACTGGCAGAGGGGAGAGGTGGAGCTCTGCCAGCCCCACCCTGTGGGTCCCCCACCCTATGGAGGGACCTGCAGCCCCATGGAGGGATCCACAGCCCCGTGGGGAGATCCCCATCCCTATGGAATGACCCCTGGCCCCACAGGAGACCTACATCTCCATGGATAGATCCCCATCCCTTTAGAGGGACTCCTGACCCCATGGGGGGGACTCTCAGCCCCAGAAAGGACCTGCAGACCCATAGAGGTGTCTCCATGCCTATGGAGGGTTCTTCAGCCTCATGGAGGGACCCCCATCCTCATGGAGGGACCCCCCGTCCCCACGGAGGGACCCCCGTCCCCACGGAAGGACCCCCATCCCCACGGAGGGACCCCGAGCCTCACAGAGGGACCCCTATCCCCACGGAGGGACCCCTATCCCCACGGAGGGACCCCCATCCCCACGGAGGGACCCCTGTCCCCACGCGCGCCCCCGCCGCGCGCGCCCGCTCTGCCACGTGGGACCCGCGGGAGAGCCAGCGGGGGGCGTGGCCATAAAGGGGCGTGGTCCGGGTGGGGGCGTGGCCAGTGCTGGGACAGGGACAACCGTGGCAGCAGCGACGCGGCTGCCGCGGGAATGAACCCCAGAATGGCAGAATAATTCAAGTGTAAGGGACCACACTGGGCCATCAGCTCCCACCTTCCTGCTCCACCAGGGCCATCCCAGAGCACAGAGCACAGGATTGTGTCCAGATGGTTCTGGAATATCCCCGGTGAGGGAGACCCTACACGTTCCCTGGGCAGCCTGTCCAGCGCTTGGTCACTTGTACAGGAAAGAAGTTCTGCCTCATGTCCCGCTGGAAGTTCCTGGGCATTGGTTCCTGCCCGTTGCTCTGGTGCTATTGCTGGGCCCCATGGAGCAGAGCCTGGGCCCTGCTCTGAGCCCTCCCTGCAGACATGGACACACGGGGCTGAGGGCCCCTTTCACCTGGGTCTCCTCAGCCCCAGCTCCCAGCCGTTCCTCGTACGAGAGATGCTTCAGTCCCTTCATCATGTCCACAGCCCGCACGGGCCGCACTCCAGGACCTCCATGTCTCGCTGGTCCTGAGGAGCCCAGAGCTGAACACAGCACTCCAGCTGAGCTCCAGCAGGGCTGGGGAAGGGGCAGGATCAGTTCCCACGTCCTACCACCGATGCTGCTCCTAACATAGCCCAGAATCCCACCGGCCTCTTGGCCCCATCGGGTCTAGCAGCTCAATAAATACTCAGTGTTTGCTCCAAGCGCTTCCAGGGTTGGGGTTTTCTCCCGTGCGTTTGCAGCTGTTTGTTCTTTCCATCCCACGGGATGAGAGGGGCAGGATCCCCCTCCCGGGCCTGCATCCTCCTGAGGGNGCGGGGCAGGGGGCGTGTCCGGACCATTCGAGGGCGTGTCTGGAGAGCGGCGAGGCGGGCGGGAGCGCCAGCGCCGTTCCGGGGGCGTGGCCAGACGGAGGCGCGGCCTGGGCGGAGTGGGCGGGGCTGGAGAGCAGCATAGCAGACGGTGTTGCCCAGGGGCGTGTCCGGTTGGTCGGGGCGTGGCCAAGTTGGGGGCGTGGCCTAGCCCTCAGCTGACCGGCCGCCATTTTGTCGGTGCCGGATCCCCAGCGCCGCCCGGAGCTGTGCCCGCGGCCGGGGTCGCCCGTGCCCGCCCGTCCGTCAGGGCAGCTCCGCCCGTGCCCTTCCGCTTCCCTCGGCATGTGAGCGCCCCGGCACCGCTGCTCTCACCCAGCTCGAGCGGCAGCAGCACCGCGGCGGCCCCCCCCGGCCGGGCCCGGCCCCTCAGCCCGGCGCAGGCCCCGCCGCCGCCATGGCGCTGAAGATGGTGAAGGGCAGCATCGACCGTATGTTTGACAAGAACCTGCAGGACCTGGTGCGCGGCATCCGCAATCACAAGGAGGATGAGGTGAGGGGACCCTTCCCCGCGCTCCAGCCCGGGGATGTCACCTCTGTCCGCTGGGGCCATGTCTGGGAAGGGAATGTTGGTTTGGGAAGGGGGAAGCGGGAGTCAGAACGAGGAAGGTGATGCTGGGGTGTGGGGCAAGAAGGACAGGCTGGGTGAGAGCATCAGAGTTAATAAGGGAGGGTCGTGCTCGGTGCTCACCTTTCCATTCAGTTTGTTGTGGTGTTGAGATCCGTGATGTACATACGGATAGACATGTATATAAACACAGGCGAATATATGCATGATTGTTATAGAGGAGTAATATAGAAGAATTCCATTCTCTCCAGCCTTACAGTCACGTGCTGTAGTCAGCTATATATTCTTCACCGTGAAGCTGTTATACAGGAGAACTAAGCTCCTAATTCAGCTTTCAGATCACTCATGCCTTGTATCTCCTGACTAAAATGTCCTTCTCTAAGAGCTTTCTAGGCAGCAATCAGTTCTCCGTGTTGGCCTGTTATCCACTCTTGTGTGAAAAGCACGTGATCAGGAAATTAGTATAGGTGAAATAATTAGTCATCAAGAACGTGTTATGTGAGACTCCACAGTGAGGTGTCATATGGTAATCGAGAAGTAACGGGCCCCAATGTCATTTATGTTCATCTTCAAGTAACTCATGAAGCCTGAGAAGCTTTCTTAATGTTGATCTAACAGCTGGGCTTTGCTGGTGTGTCGGGGGGTTGCTGTGGAGTCAGTATCAGCTATCAAAAGCATCTGGAAAAGTTGTAAACCTGTAACTAAATGAAGAACTTTGCTAGGAAAACTGATCTTCCTCGCTGGTGCTATTGAACTGAAGCACAAAATACAACTTCCAGAATCTCTGTGGAGCCCCTTGTGCATGGGATGAGGGGTTGTTTGGTAGTGAGCATATCTGGTAAACTTCTTTTTTTCACAGAGTGAAAAATAGAATATGCTGAGTTGGAAGGGACCTGTCAGGATCATTAAATCCAATTTATGTTAAATTTATGGTATTGGTTTGGTGGCAGAGGAAGGCAGGGCTGCTGTGCAGTGCCCTGAAAAAAGTGGGAAACACCACAAAGTGGTAATAGCAACTTTGTATGGAATTTATGAGCCTAATGTGGTCTGTCAGAGTGGGGCCTGGTGAGCAGTATTCTTATAGAGCCCCCCCATGTGTTGTGCTGCTTTTAGTAAATCTGATGTAAATCTTTAGTAAAAAGATAAGTATCTTTTTCCTTTGTGCATGGGACAGAAGGTGTTTCATCAGCTGTCCAACCCCTGAGAATCCTCCTGGTGAAGGTCTAGGCCTTTGTGGCACCAGTTCTTTGAAAAGAAGTTAATGTTCTTTCTAAAATAATTTTGTGACAAACAGCTTCATAAAGAGAGCTGCGAGCCACACCGAGTTTGTTCTCAGTCTGTGACAAGAAATGGTTAAAATGTATTGGCTTTGGTGCCCTTTGGAGTTAGGAAAAAACACGCCTTGAACAATTTTGTAGGAAGCTTTTGACAATTTCGTTTCTGTTACTGTAGGAAGCAGTTACTGGGATATGTGCACACTCTGGGATTCAGTGAGGTCAAAGCAATATGTTGTCTCTTACAGCAGCTGGGCTGCAGCGTGGTGGGATTTTAAACTCTTCAGTTTGGAGTACAAATGGTGAGATTTTGAAATAGATAACTATAGGGATAATTTGTTTTTATATCCTCATGAGCACAGCAAAAATTTAAACCCCAATGAGGATGTGTTCAGCTGGTTAAGAAATGGCACTGGTAAAACCTGTGTGTTTGGGAATCTATCAAACATTTTTCTTAATTCCAGAGAGTGGCTGCAGACAGCGCAGGACTGTGCCTTTTCCTGGCTCAGCTGGAGAGAGCTGTAAACCTGCTGTTGAGATTTTGGGTGTGGATTCAGTGCTTCCCAGGCAGTGGCCAGGGACATTGGCTAATTTTCAGGTGATGTTACAAAATCAGAATGCTGTTTTAGAGGAAGTAGCTGCAGAAATTCTTCCTCTTTTCCCTACAGTGCTTCCATTGTTCATTGTATCTATTAAAGGTTGCTCCAGTGCTGTAGTTCAACCAACATTTGTGTGTCTCAAGATAAGTGTTTAAGCCTAAGACAGACACTCTATCCTGTTTAAAACATTGTGCTTTCATGGGGAGGATACTGGCTATTGGTCTTGGCTCCACAGGAGTTTCTCCAGGAAGAGTTGTCTCTGGAAAGGAGCGACTGTGGTTGTTAAATAGCAGTGCTATTTAGCAGTGCTGTGAAGAGAAATAAAGGCAAGATTGCTGTTTTGATTTCTGATTTACTTGTACTTTTTGCAGGAGGTTAGTTTATTTACATGTTGTGGGTTTTGTGTTTTGGTATTTAATCACATGGAAAAATCTGCCATCACTTATTCCCTCATCCCTCTGGGTAGTCTCTCCTGGTAGATCTGAGATGGAAAGGTTTATTCCTTTCCATTTCTTATGCAGGTACCACATGAGCATATCTGGTATTTCACAGCCCATCGAGGCTGTAGGAGTGCTTGGCACCCCAGTTCACAGAGGGTTTCTCAGTGGAGGTCTTTGACAGCCCCACTGTGTTCTTGCTTGATGGGTTTGTGTTCTTCCTGTGCTGCTGTGATCCTAAATCTCACACCCCAAGGTGTGTGTCCTGAAGTCAGAGGTCACATCTCTTTATTGATAAGTTTTGTGTGCTCCTGAGCTCATTAGAGGATCTGAGAGTGCTGGAGGCTGCCTGGCTCTCAAGCTCTTAGCCTCTCTGCAGCGTGTTAGTTCCCTGTCAGAGGCATTTCTATTGTGTGACCCATTTATTTTGAGTTTAAAACACTGGAACTGAAGGGATGGATTTCCCTAAGGATGCAAGATAGGAGAGAGGAGGTGATTAACGCAGTCACTGCTCTGTGCAGACTTATTCTGTCCATTTCCAATGTTTTAGGGAGTACTGGAGCTGCGTTGTCCTTCTGCAGGGTAAACACTGTGTGCAAGGAATGAGGTGGCAGAACAGCATTAGTTCCTTCCCAGGTCTGACACGTGTTTACTTTCCAACAGATGCTTTAGTCCCTGTGGTGCTTCCCAGCACCAGTTCAAAGCCAAACTTGATCCTACTGTGTTTTTCTGACTTTTCACTTCCAATACCTCATTCTCTCCCCTTCTTTTGGAAAAGGAATGCTTTTGCTAATGAAAGAGGTGTTTTTCAGCAGTTATGAGGTGGTTTTGTATTCCATGGAGTAACTTCTCCCACTCTGTGCCTACTGCTTAGAGATGTGCTCCACAGCACGCTCAGGAGAGAAATGCCTTGTACCATAGGCTGTTAAAGTATACTGGATTTTTGCCAGGATAGTCCAAACTGATAAATTATATCTGTTCTCCTAAATGTGTAATAAGAGACAGGATAATTCCTTTAATGCTGTTTGGCCCTTGCACAGTGTTTCTCATTCACTATTAAAAGTTTGTTTTTCCCAACAAGGAAGCTCCTGTTGGATGCTGTTGTGAGATGTTCCTTTATAAAACTGAAATTATAAAGTAACAGAAACAGATATTAATGAGTGTGCTTAGGCTCATTCAGACAGTAGCCCTCTGTTTTAGGTGTCTTTGATTTACTGCAGGACACTTAAGGAGAGAGAAGGGATTAAAATAAGTTTTGTACAAAATTTATGTGCACTTCTCTTATAATGTGAGAAAATTGTCCCCCTCTTTTCTCAGAGACTCTGCTATGTGTGCCAGTATTAGCCCTTAGTGTTTTTGGTAATCAATACTTCTAGGAAAAATCATACTGAAAAATTCACATTTTCCTGTCTGTAGTGTTGGGTGATAAGTATCTCATTGCTGGTTTACACTTAAACTATTTTGGAAGAGTGAAAGGAGCAATCAGTGCTGCTGGTTGGGGGAAAAAATTAACTTCAGTTACTAATATAATGCTAAATGGGAGGAGCGTTGTGTGTCATGCTGTGAAATGTGTGTTTTACTGTCAGCTGGGCTTTCCAACCTGGCAGTGGCTTCTTGCTGCTTACTGTTACCTGAGGACAGGGCATCTGTATTGTTAAAAAAGCTTTTCCCCCTAAATAAAGGGCCACTGTGTTTCACTGCTGATTTCCAGCTTCTTCTCTGACATATTTTCAGATGAAATGATGGTGTGGGTTGTGAGGAGTTTTGAGGAATCTTTTCACATCACACAACCCTTCTGGGCTCAGCCTATTCTCACTGAGGCTGAAGGCCTTCTCATGCTGTGGCTTCTGACAGCCTGGCCTCAACCTCTGGTGCAGTATTAGTATTTGATGGTAAAGGATGTGGGATGGAACATAATCAGGGAATTTTGAGGGATGCTAACCAGCTTGTTGGTGCCTGAAAGAACAGACCAACTGCTGGGCAGTGCAGTTCATTGATGACAGATAGCTCTTTCAGGCACTGCTGCTCGATCAGTTACTGTGTGTCATATACGTGTTGATATCTTTGAAGGCAGCTCATTATTCCACCCACTTCCAAGTGGATCTGGAGTTGCTATTGTTAATTCTTCGCCTGTGTGAATCACTGGAAAAGACAAAGTCAGAAACAATACACAAAGAGGGTTGGATAAGGACCTCACACCACTTTGTGACAAACTGGGACTGGCCTGCAAGGCCCAGTGT
This sequence comes from Rhadina sibilatrix, assembly GCA_013400275.1. Taxonomy (NCBI): domain Eukaryota; kingdom Metazoa; phylum Chordata; class Aves; order Passeriformes; family Phylloscopidae; genus Rhadina; species Rhadina sibilatrix. Next base: position 62,014 of record VWYO01005740.1, on the reverse strand, counting down.
GACAGTGTCCTGCCTCACCTGCTGTGTCACGGACACAAAGGGCCTGGAGCAGGGAACACGAGCCAAGATGTGGGCTTGTTCTTCTGTGATTACAGGCAGGAGCAGCTGAGGCTTTGCATTAGTGCTGCCTTTCATTAGCTTCTTGCTTTCTCCTGTATTAAATATTACTTAATTGACTGTGGCATAAGTGGGGATAATAGCTTTGTTCCCAGTCCTGATCATTTTATAGCTGTCTCTGGTGAAGGTTTGAAATGCTCCAGACAGATCCACACTGGCACATGTGGAAGTAAATATTGTGCCCAGGCAGGTCCAGGGGAGAGGAAGAGCTGTCTGGTACCTAAGAAATGGAGTAACCATCCAATGTACCTTTAGTGAGGCTAGGGGAAAAACAGCCAGAAAAATCAAAGTAAAGTATGGATACAAATTACATTTCTTCACTGTGATCAACTGCAGAGAGTTGTTTATTTGGTGCTTTTTGATGCAAATTGTTGTCCTGATGCTGAGTGCTGAAAATGGGGCTTTTTGTGATTTCTTGCCATCAGTGTCTGTGAAAGTGACTGAAAACCTCTTCCTCCACAGTGTGGGTTAGTGAATATGTTTGTGTACAGACAGCACCTTTAGGTTTTTCACTTGGAAGTGCTCTTGGGAGAACATCCCGTTCCTGGTGCCCTGTGAAGGGCAGCGTTACATGACAGGCACCAGAAAGAACCGAGTCATGGGACCAGTTACAAGGAAGCATTTGTGTTATTAGTTTATTAAAAACTGCTGACCATTCATGCTGAGAAATTGAAATGCTTCATCATCTTAAGCAAGAGTCTGCTAAAATCCAGGTGTCAGAAAGCATGAAAATAATTGAATAGGGTAAAAGTTGCAGAAAATCACATTGTTGGTGGCAATGTTAGTAGCTGCCACCAACACCTTTCTGTTAGTAGAAAGGTGGTTGAGTGGGTTTTTAAATATGAAGCAAATGTTCAAAATTAAATCAGTGAGCCCTGTTCAATCCTGAGTAAAACTGGGTATTAGGAATGTTTGATTCCTACCAGCTCCCCCTAAATCACTGCCAGCAGGCTGAACAGTCAGTTTGTAAACCCCATTGCTGAGTGCTGATTTTAGTATTAGCTGTTTCTTTTTTATTGTTATTTCCATGATGACCTAGATGTTCAAACCTGACAACTTCTGCTGAGAAATTCTCATGTTGAAAGGTGTATAAATGGAGGGAGGTGTCCATGTGGGAATGTTGAAACTTTCTTCTGGTTGGCTCAATCTTTATGGCAAAGCTGTATAAAATATATTGCCTCAAGTGGATCACTGTGTTAATCAGCTTCAGCCTTGAGAGTGGATGTTTGTTTAGTGTGAGTGATGTGATTGTACAGTAGGGAGTCGGTGAACAAATTTACTTTACACAAATATTTATGCTGAATTTAAGAAGTCAGGAGTGGCCATGAACCATCTTTTTCTTCATTGTCCTCCTTACTTTTCTGTAACTGCAAAGTACTCACAGCTGTGCATGAATCAGTGTTGGATCTTTGTAGTGTTTTCAGTGTTACATTTTTACTTGGCATTAATACGTCATTAAGCATCTTTTTTTGGTTTCTCCCTGAACTGCTTCAGTCATCTGAGTCTCAGCAACAATAGCTACTTTAGTTCCTTAGGAGGAAGTGACTGTTTCCTATGCATCCAACAAAGCACGTGCTTCAATGAAGCCTGCCTTTATCAGAGCCTAAAACAGCACAGAGATGTCTGGAACAAGCAAGTTGAAAAATCTACTGTAAAAACACTTGCATAGCTTTTTGCATAGTAATGTAAAAATAAAACTTTGGGTACATCTTGTATTTGCAAGGACGAGCACTTTTATCTGACGCATCTCTCCAGGCTTAAAAGTTGTCTGCTCGGATATGGTTTAGACAGCACAGACCCCTGAGGATTGTTTAATTGCTGTGCAATTAAATTAACAAATACTGTGATCAGACTGGAGATGTGCTTATATTAAGGGACTGATCAAACTGCAGATAATTAAGGGACATCTCTAGACCCTTGCTGCTGCTGCCTGCTTACTGATTTACCGGTGTTTGGGACTTGCTGATTGCCACTTTCCTGATTCCCGAGGTGTCAGCAGTGATTTTGGCATTGCCCACCTGGGAGGGGGCCAGGATGGCTAGTGTAGCTCCAGCTTCCTGCATCAGTGCCCTTCTGTGGGCACTTCAGTGTGAAATCCTGAGTTGTCTTTGGGTAAACCACCAAAGAGGAGCTGTCCATGGGAACTGCCAGAGCACCCCAGTGCTTGGAGGGATGCTGCAGGTGCTTGAAGTCACTTTGGAGCAGCAGCTGCAACTCTACATCTGTTTCTGTCCTGAAACCAAATCTTTGTGTTACAGACCTGTTTAGAAGATCCTGAATGTCTTTCTGCAGTCCCTTAAGGGCTGTAGTGGTTGGTCGGGGTTGGGTATCTGCCCTGAAATTGGTACACGGTACTTGCATAGAGAGCATTTCTCTGATTTTTTAGAATAAGGTTCAAAGGTTTTAATTGGGTTATGAGTCACTTTAGGATGGATGTGTGCATGCATCATGCCAGATTTCAGTCGATGTGTGTAACTCCAGCAAACATTAACAAAAGAAAAAAGTGTAAACCAACTTTTTGCATTTCTTCCTCTGTGTTCTTTGGCCAAGGAGTCTTGTGATCTCACTGTGCTTATACCAGACCAATGGGCAGTGGGTAATGCATCATGTTTCTAATAAATAATATAGAAGTCTGCTGCAAATGAACCAGCAGAACCTTGTGCCTCTGGTGTTGTCGCTCAGACCAGGACATTGGGTTGGGATCTTAAGCCTACCTGAGGATGAGCCAGTAAATCCCTGGAAAGCTGGGTAGCAAGGACAAAACTAAGGCATGTTCAAACATGTACAGCAATGCTGTTTATCAACAGCTGAGTGAAAGATAAGCTTGGCTTTATGAAAATGCCTTTCAGTTTCCTGAGCCCTTTGTTGCAGCTGAGTGCCTCTGCACTGCTGGACTCAAACTGCTGCAAACCCATCAAGATGAACATTGTGCAGCTTCCCATCACTGCTGATCCTCTGGTCTGTGCTCAGCTGCTTTGCCATGGTTTTGGTGAAGTTACTTGTGAGGAGCATGTGTGGGAGCACGTGCCTTGGAATTCTTTCTATCCAGCCATGGAGTAGCCTTAACAAAAGATTCTGTTATTTATCTCAAATAGTTTTTTCTACAGAAGTTAAATAATATAGTATTTTTATGGAAATGACTGTGTAATATGTTGATCTCTAATGCTATGTCCGAGTCAGTGGAAAGCAGCACATTTTGCTCTTTAATGCCCTCGTCTGTTACTTCAGTTGATTCATTCAGTACTGTCATGGTACAATGTGTCCAGGTACTGCAAACACTAAAGGAATTCTCTGATTGGTGAGTTCTCTCAGTGGTGTTTGACATCAAGTGCTGCTTTGCGGGGTTTGAGAGAAGCCTGGCAAGTGATAAATATTTCTTCCCAGCCTTCTTTCCACATCAGGAGCTGGCAGCTGATCTGTGTTGAGCTGGGAATGGGGTCTGCTGCCTGAAGCACGAACAGATCTGAAAGATCCTTCACCTCCATGAGGTGCCTGTGGTGTAACTGCCTTTGGTTTGAGCATCTTGGTCATGTTACAAAGTTGCAGCAGTGGGCATCTTCTTCTCATGTGAGACCATCATGTGCTTGTGCTCAGCATGATCTCACAGAGTTTGTCTCAAAGTCCTACCGAAAACTGATAAATCTTATATTGTGTGCTTAAAACAGAAGAAGTGTTATTTTTCATGCTTATTTATTTTTATGTTCTAAGTGTTCCAAACATTTCTGTTACACTATGTTGTAGTTTCAGACATATCAGAAAATGCCTTGCTCCTTGTGGCATTCACTGTTAATAATTCTTTCCTTAAAAGATGGTATTTAACCCTGGAAGTACAAGAGAAATAGAAACTAATGTTCACTGACATCTTGCTCTTTCATCTGGATGGAAGCACTTGGATGTTGCAGTGACAGGTTTGAATCTCAAATTAGGTGTATTTGGTTTGCTGGGTTGGAACCCAAAGTGGTAGGAATGTGAGTTTACCTTCTGTTGGATTTAGAAGGCATTTTTTTATGGCTGAAATGAAAATACAGCTTCTTAAAGACTACTGGAAAGGAGTAGTTTACATGATAGAATTTCATGTAAAGGTTCTGCAGTGATCTCCATCCTAGTCATCAGTGTATTCCTGTCAGGTAATGAAAGAAAGTACAGCATGGAGAATCACATTTCTTAGGAGTGTAATTGTTGTACAGATTAGTGGTTTTTTTAATCTGCTTGCTTGAGAAAGATAAGTCTTTTGTGAGCATCTCTGAAATTGTCAGCAAACCCCAGGTTCTGTCTGGGCTTGGAATAAAGCTTTAATGTTTTTCAAAGTTAAGTCAAAAAACATGGCTGGGAAATGAAAAATCCTATAAAATGTCATTTTTGGCTTCTTACCATGACCCACTCTCCCCTTCTTCCTTCCGTTTTCAAAGGGACTGTGTCTTTGATTCATGATGCCTTCTTTCTTATTTTAGCCACTCACGTTCATTTAAATGCACATATTTTCTAGGTGAGGTCTTGGAATTCTTGAGGAATTTGGGCTTGTTTTAAAAAAGAGCTTGTGTATTTCGTTAACGGATATAAAATGTTCCAGCATCTCGTTGGTGACATACTTGGAGAAATTACACAATGACTGTGCTGTTGTCCTGTTGTCACAGCTTTGTTGAGTACTCGCTGCTCACATCTGCAGGCTGCACTTGGGTTTTAGCTGGGCTGCTCGGGGCGTGTTTCTGTAATGCTCCTTGGGAGACAGAACAATTACCAGAGTGGTTGCTATAGCATTTCATTAAGGAGCCTTTTCCACCGAGGCAGGAAAGGCTCCTTTCCCACTTGCCAGCCTAGCAGGAATAAAGGAGAGCCTCAGCTCCTTGCCTGCTCCTCTTGGAGGCTTCAGCTCTGCCCCTGTTCTCACTCTTTCTCCTGAGAGGGTTCCATTGCCTCATGGCTCTGCCTGTCCTCACCACCCTGCCTGAGAGGCTGCCTGAGCATTGCCTGGCTCCCTCAGGGCCATCTGCCTGTGCTCATCCACAGGTCTGTAAATGTTGGGGCTTAGAAATGCTCCTCAGTCAACTGGCCAGAATGGGTGAGCCATCAACACAAAACTTGCAAATTACACTGTCACGGAATTAGTAAGGGATTAATAGCCAAGAAATATATTGATATTGTAATAAATACTGGGAGCATAAATGAACTCTTGGCATTGCTGATGCCCCATCTTGAATCCTGAGGTCAGGGTTGGGCCCCTCATGATAAGAAAGACATTGAGGGGCTGGAGTGTGTCCAGGGCAGGGACTAGAGCACAGGTGTGATGGAGCAGCTGCAAAAGGGTCTGGAGCCCCAGGAGAGGCTGAGGGAGCTGGGAAAGGAGCTCAGCTTGAAGAAAAGGAGGCTCATGGGGCCCTTGTGGCTCTGCACAGCTCCTGACAGGAGGGGATGGCCGGGGGGTCGGGCTCTGCTCCCAGGGAACAGGGACGGGACAAAACGGCTTCAAGTTTGCCAGGGGAGGTTTAGATTGGATATTGGGAAAAGTTGCTTCATAAAAAAGGTGACCAGGCATTGGAAGGGGCTGTCCAGGGCAGTGGTGGAGTCACCATCCCTGGAAGTGTTCAAAAAAACACGTGGATGTGGTATTTGGGGACATGTTTTAGTGATGAACATGGCAGTGCTGGATTAGTAACTGTTGAACTTGTTGATCTTAGAGGGCTTTTCCAACCTTAGTGATTCTGTGATTAATGAGACCTCAAAAGCATTTAAGGAAAAACTGAGCCAGTTATAACCTGGGAAACATTTATTTTTAATTCCCACACTAGAAAATTCCTATATTAGAAGAATTTTTGCAAAAATGTAATTGGTGCTGGGCAAGATACCCAGATTCTTTGCTGTGTCAGTATGTAAATTTGGTTGGTTTTTTGTTTGCTTGAGTATTTTTTTCTTCCAAATATTTAGGCCTTGCTGAGTAACTACAAGTTTTTTCATTGCATCAAGTGCTTTTATTGTCTGATGTGACCCCACTGAGCAGCTCATGGGCTGCAGTGGGGGCTGTGGGTATCGGTCAGCGGGAAGTGCTTTGGTGCAGGATCTGCAGGTCCTGTGCATGCCCGGGTCAGCGTTCCACCGGCCAGAGCCTCGCTGAGGATCCGCCCCCGCCTCTGGGTTCCCTCCCAGTTCTGTGGGTGTGAAATGTGGCAGCGGATCCAGCTGGGCGTGGTGCTTGGCTTTCAGATTTGGGAGGCAGACTGAGTAGATCAGTTTTCCTCATCCTACTCATTCACGGCAGTGCCGCTCCACAGGATTAACAAAAAGTTAATACCTGCTGATCTTGTAAAGCTTTCTATATATAGTGCCTGTCATTCCTTGGAGTGTTTTGGGATTTGAAGTACAGCTGTTTTGGAAGGACTTCTTTCTGCTCTCTCTAATCCCTTTTTTTTTCAGTTGCAGATCTGATTCTGAGTTCTGTAATATGCTTTTCCAGAAGCTGAACTAACTGCTAGGCAGGGATTTGCCTGTGGGATGTTGGGGCTGGTGACTTTGGAGACTGTGTTTGGCTGTGCTGGGCTGGGCACTACTGAACTTCCCTGTTCTCTGTTTATTTTTTCCCCCTCCTGCTCACAAATTGGGTTTTGCTCAGCTCTGAAGAGGCTGCCAGGAAGCTTAAGCTAATGTTTGAATAGTTTGGGGATAGATGCAGTGGGAAATAAGTGAGGCTTTTGGTTGTGGATGTAAAGACTGAGAATCTGTGTGTCAGTGTTCTTCTGCCTTGAGAACCATTGCTGGCCTTGCTGCCCAGGATGTGGCAACAAGATACACACAAGAAGGATTCTGTGACACTGTTGCAGAGTGCTCTTCTGTGGGCATAAAATATTCAAGGCCAAGTACAATATATTTGTGGATCAGTTGCATGTTGTGTCACTCTTTCAGCATCTTTGATGAAGTATTTATTTTCTACTCTGAGAAGGTTTTTTTAGTTTATACTCAAGAGTTTAAGCTTCCCATGTGAGTTGTCAGGAGCTGAATCTCTCTCAGGTGAAGGGTTCAGAATCCCAAATCTGCTTCTGGGTAAAGTCACCTGGTCACTAGATTGCTAAATCTTTGGGGGTGATGCCATCTCCAGTTCTGGCAGATGTGATCCACTCACCTGTATCCAAGAGAACAGAAAGGATCCATGTACAGGAAAGGGTGTTTACAGTGCCTTCCCTAAACATGAGAATTCCCACTGTAAGGATAGTATTTCTGTCCCAAACATGGGCATTTAGGAGTATTTTAAATTCCTTCAAGTGCTCTCTCTAATCCCTTAAACACCCCCCAGCCCTCCCAGCCTGTCCCCAGAGCAGAGGGGCTCCAGCCCTGGGAGCAGCTCTGTGGCTCCTCTGGCCTGGCTCCAGCAGCTCCACGTCCTCCTGCTGCTGTTCCCCAGGGCTGGGGCAGCTCTGCAGGTGGGGTCTCAGCTGAGTGGGGCAGAGGGGCAGAATCCCCCCCTCCCCTGCTGCCCAGGCTGGGGGCTCAGCCCAGCACAGGGGGGTTTCTGGGCTCAGTGCCCATGGCCGGGGCAGGCTGAGCCTCTCACCCAGCAACAGCCCCAGCTCCTTCTCCCCAGGGCTGCTCTCCAGCCATTTGCCACGCACTATCTCTAGTAGCAAACTTCTGTGACTTGAATAGTGGGTGTCACTGCAAGACATTTGTAAAAGACTAAAAAATTAATACACAATAATTAGTGTAAAAGGGGAAAAAATGTTGATTAAAGTCAGGCCAGTAGACTCCTATGCTGAAAATATAATTTTGGAGGAAGGTGGTGGTATTCAGGCAGGGATTAGGTAATCAGGTTCTGACCTGGTTCCTCCGGCAGTTAGGAATGTGAAATACCCTGGTGCATGCCTGACTTTGAAAAGAGAGATTATTTCTTTGCATTTAAATTTTCATGATTCCTGTAGTAGATGCCTTCAGTACTTAAATAATAATTAATTGTGAACTGGAAGAATCTTTGGCTGAGCAGATTCTGCTTATAAAGTAAAATCTGTACAGATAATTTTAAATCACATGTTTGCCACATCCTTCCCACAAGCACAGATGTGATTGCTCGGGAAGATGTGAAGCACCAATATTTAAATGTAAACATTGTGACATTTGGCTCTTTGAATTGCTGAGAAATTCATACAAATAACTGTTATTTTTCAAAATGTGTAAATGGCAAAAGGGCTCATGTAAGTCGAGAACCAGAGAAGGGGTTCATGACTTTCCATGGAACATTCCATGGCTGGGGGATCCAGGAAGCACCTGTGTCCCATCCAAGCCTTGTGCTGTGTCCCTCCAGGCACGGGGGGTGTTGTGGGTGCACACCCACAGTGTCATCATTGGCAGCATGTCCAGAGTGGGGTAGCTCAGTGTGTTTCCATCAGTCACCTTTCATTTCTGCACTGTTACCAGGATTTGACAATTCCTCCTTGTCATGTAATGAGCGGGTGTTCTCTGACATCCCTGGGGGGCAGTGAGCTTTCTGGCAGTGGTGAACTCTGCTTTTGTTCAGGCCTCTGCCTACTCCATCTCCATTGAACAACTTCATGTTTTCAATCTAGAGCTTTGGAGTGAGTGCTGTAATTGTGAGGGAGAGGCAGAAGGGACAACCACCAAAGAAACATTTCATACTTTTGGTTTTGTAACGGAATTGTGGTGGTTCTTTTTAATAAGTAATTTTGTCAGAATTAAGTGCTTACTAAGTTGGGTGTGTGAGAGATTGGTGCTTGCAAATGCTGAGTTCTGCTTCTTCTCCCCACCAACATGCTGGAAGCATGTGAAACTGGTAAAGGAGCTCAAATTTTTGTTTGTTTTCCTCAGGCAAAATACATCTCACAGTGCATCGATGAGATCAAGCAGGAGCTGAAGCAGGACAACATCGCAGTGAAGGCAAATGCAGTCTGCAAATTGACCTATGTAAGTGCCTTGCTGGGATCCCATGGAATTGCAACTGGAGTTTTTTCTTTCCTGTTGATTTGGAGCCAACCTCGGGTCTGGATGCCTGCTCTCCCTAGACTGCTTTAAGTGCAGGCTGTGGGGACAACACTCCCTCAGCTCTGACATCAGAGGCTGCATGTTCCTGCTCTGTTTGATACAATTGGATTTTATTGTGATGGGTCAGGAAGTGAATCTCATTTAAAACAATTTAAAAGAAATTGTTTTCAACTGGATTGGTTCTTAGGACATAGTGGCATGAGCACTTGAAACAGGGTTGGTTTCTCTTTGCTCAGTTCTTTGTTGACAAGGAGAAGACAGAAATATTGGTAGAGTTCTTTGTGTGGTCTTTCTATGGTTTTTATTAAAAAAAAAAACATCATAGAGAAAACTCTTCACACCAATGCTTATATAAATGCATATCATAGAATCACAGAATGATTTAGATTTGAAGAGACATTAAAGCTCATCCAGCGCCACCCCTGCCACCACCTTCCGCTGCCCCAGGCTGCTCCAAGCCCTGTCCACCCTGACCTTGGACACTTCCAGGGATCCAGGGGAGGCAACAGCTGCTCTGGGCACCCTGAAATTAAAACAAACAGTTTAAAACTTGAGATGTCTTTGACTTACTGTGAATGGTGCAGTGTAACATTGCTCATAAACCTGTGATGTTTTACAGTATCATTTTCAGACTCCTGTTGCATCTTCAGTTTTAGAAGGTGTCTTGACCTATTTTCTTGAGTCTCTTACTTCAGAAGTTTATCTTGGCTTCTCTGCTTACAGTTACAGATGCTGGGCTATGACATCAGTTGGGCTGCTTTCAACATTATTGAAGTTATGAGTGCTTCCAAGTTTACATTCAAGGTGAGTTCTCTGTAAGTGCAGCTGTCCTGGCCAAGCTGTCAGATAGCTTTTGTAAAAAGCCAGAGTATTTTTATGTGAAGACCACCTGAGATTCCTAGTACCAGCTATTTTTTATTTTGTAATAATTTTATAAGTTTTCTTGAAAGATTTGTTTCATGTTCTGTTGCAGACCTTTTTCACCAAACAGGGTGGAATGTTACTTCCTAAGGAATGATTTCCAAATGGGGCTTTATACCTGAAACTCAGGAGTCAACACAGACAAAATTATTGTAGTAGACAATCCTACCTTATTTCTGTAGCTTTGTGGTCACTGAACTGTGTGGTAATGAAATGGAGAAGGTGAAGGTGATTTTATTACCCCTAAGACAGATAAATTATCTGTAGAACATTACTTGTCTGAATTTATTCTTTCTTGATATAAACCCCCTTCCCTAGAGAACCCTAGAGAAGCCTCTTCTGTTACGCAAACCTAGTAGTTCATCTTCTTAATATTGCTTGTAAAGCCACCAGTTGTTTTCCACCTAAGTATTGTCTAAATTGACTTTAAAAACAAACCTTGTTTTCCTCCTTGCCTTTTCCCAGCGCATTGGTTACCTGGCTGCCTCCCAGTGCTTTCATGAAGGGACTGATGTGATTATGTTGACAACTAATCAGATCCGAAAGGTAAATGTTCAGTTCTTCATTTTTCCTTGCACTCTCTCCCTCCTTGTACTTGCACATCTGTACCAAGTATTTCTCCATTAGGAGTACAGAGGTGTTTAAGTAGAGTTCTTGATTTGCAGTCTCCTGTCATTCCACAAACTGAGGGATTAATGAAACACTCAGGAGCTGTGCACAGCCTTCCCTGTGCTGTCTCTTACCAGCTCTGTGTTTGTTCAGCACAGAGAATGGTGACAGAAATAACTTTGCTGGTCTCTAGGCAGTGCTTATAAGAATGTAACAGGCAGAAAAAATGTCCCCATTCCTGAAGTAAGATGAGCAGTGGCTCTGGAGTGACATAGCTCCACAACATTTCTACTTGTGAGGGCTCTTTTCGTCTGTAATTCCAGATCAGGCTTTAACTCCTCGGGTAGAATTGGGTGTAAAAATGGTGAGGAGTATATGAAAAGTTTTGTTCTAGATTCATGTACCCACGTGTGTATTCCTTTTCATAGAGCTTGATCACCTAGAGTTACTGGTTTGCAGCATAGTCTTCCCATTCTTGAAGTTACAGATATTTTTTTTAAGCTCTTAACTCTCATTTTTAAAGTATCACTGCTTTAAAACTTGACTGATCCAGTACGAGATGTGCCTACATTTTTACCATATGAGGAGCTAAAATGTGTTTTTCCTTGCTTAAAAAAGAGCAGTGGGATGTTATCCAATGTTTTCCCTAAAGAACTATGCTCTTCCCTTTATCTTTTGAACTGTTCTGTGCAGAATGTGCATATCTATTGTTCTTATTATGGACACTTTATTTTACTGAATTTCAGTCACTTACTGACTACGTTCACTTTGAAGCATCTTTATGCCTTTTCATGTTTCACTGATCCAGCTACTTGAGGTTTGAAGGATTTATGAGTTCTCAAAATACATTCAAGCCAGGATGAATTGCAGTTTTTTGCTCCTTAAGAAGTAGACTGCATTATCCCTAAAGTAGACTCTTAATTTCCCACCACCTGCAGCAGGTTTTTAAATGAGATGCAAATGGCACAGACCCCCAAAGGCCTGACTATGTTTAGCTCTCCTGAAGCAGCTTCAGCGTCCACGTGAATCTGGACTCTTAATTCAGCAGCCCATGTGGGAATGTTCTGTGCAGCTTCTTCATGTTTGTGTTTCCTGATACACAATTTACAGTCCATACTTGAACATACTCAGATTAATTTTACTATGTTTAAGTGACTTAAGCTTATAAAGACCCGAAAGACTGTGGGGGGCTGGGTAGGATACTGGCTACAGATAGATCCAAGGAAACTTGACCAATAAATGTGTTCTACATACGTAACTTGTGGACTGGAAGTTGTGGTGCTGCCAGCAGCTTGGGAGAAGAATAATCTCATTTCTGTACTAGATTAAAGTGGAACACCACTCCCCAAGAGTGCTTGTCCCCAGTCAAGTTGATGGCACTTGAAATTGGACTTAGCAGGATTAGTGTTTAATACCATGTTTTCAGGACTTTAAATATGTTTGTGATCCTGTAATGAGTGTTTCAAAACTATTTCCATTCCCAAAACACCACCAAGGTGCAATCTCTCTGATTGCTTTTATGTTGCAGTCATCCATCTCTTGTTTAATTATGGTTCCTTGTGCCCATTATTAAACCCCAGGCTGGCTGTACTTTAGCAGGTGTTAATAGTTGCTATATAAATATTCCCATGAAACAGAAGCTCTGCTTCATTTGTGTTGAATGAATAAAGTTAGTCTGAGGAAGTAGTTTCTTGGCATCCTGTGTCATCTTAAATTTTTGAGCGTGTTTCTCTTTTTTTAGGATCTGAGTAGCCCTAACCAGTATGATACTGGAGTTGCACTGACTGGCTTGTCCTGTTTTGTTACTCCAGATCTTGCCAGGGACTTGGCAAATGACATCATGACTTTGGTGAGTTGATAAGGTTGAAATAACTTTATAATTATAGAATGTTGAGTTATTCAAATCTGGTAAATATCTTAAATTTAGAACTGATACATGTGAAAACTGCTGTTTCATTCTTGTGGGGGTTCTGGTGAGCTTTTACAGGCCTTAATTAGATCAAGAGGATCACTTTGAAATATATTCATTAGTTTTTGGTGGTAAACAACAGTATTTTGCTCTTGCTTCAAAGCTGAGTTTTCAAAAAGCAGTTGAGTCTCCCAGGAAGAGCTTTGGTGACAGGAGTGTGAGCATAGGAGCTCTATGATGGAAAACATAGATGTGCTCAGAGCCTGACTGGAGTTGTTTCATTAACAGATGTCTCACACAAAGCCTTACATCAGGAAGAAGGCAGTGTTAATCATGTACAAAGTTTTTTTGAAGTACCCAGAGTCCCTCCGTCCTGCATTTCCTCGCCTTAAAGAGAAACTTGAAGATCCAGATCCCGGTGAGTGGATTTTAGTGAATTCCTTCTGCTCCCACATGTGAAGGTCCATGTGCTTGTAGAGCTTGTGGAGGAAAGAGTACATGAGAAGTGCTGTAATCATCTTTTGGGCATTGATTCACCTGTTTCAGGGTAGGTGAACATAGAGTTTTGACAGGTCTTGCCATATTAAAAATGTGTTCTTTAAAATGTTCATTTCTTCAAACCAAAGCTACTGAAAATGTATCAGTGGGTTAAACCTTAATGGACAAAGCGGCTTAAAGTTTCCTGATTTGTTGCTTACTGAACTTGGCTTTTGAAAATATTTCAGGGTTTGGGGTCCTGTTTTTGTTACTTCCTGTGGGGTTTTTTAGCAAGCTGTAGCCATTGACTTGCAGTGGACACAATTAAAATTATTTAACATGCATTAGTGTATTTTTTATTTATTTGAATCCAGACTGCTCTTTGGGCCCCTCAGTACTGTGTCAGTGCAGGTCAGCAGCAGCAGCACAGGAAATCTGCAATTGCTCTGTATCATATTCACATTTTTGCTCAGTCTTCTGGAGGCACTGGTGTTCCCTCACTGCACCAAAACACTTGTTTTAGGAATTCTCTGTGTGAGGTGTATGTCATCTCCACTTGATTTGTATCTGCTATTACAGGGAGAAATTTAATTGCATTTCCTGGATTGTTTTATTGTGGGCATGGAATATTCATCTTCCAGGGACAATGTTATTAAAGAAGGCAAAATCCCTCACCTGCAGAGAGAGGAAGAAATTGCCTGTTATGCTTTGTGGAGAGAAGGATTACTCTCTGCTAGGACACCCAGCCTGTCAAGACTAAAACATTGCAAACTGACAACAACCCATGTAAGAGGCTGAGCAATGAGAAGGGAGTGAACATGTCCAGTCAGATTGTTTAAGGAATTATTATTTTTGTTTTGTATTTAAACATTTTAAAATAATACATATGAAGAGAAGCCAAGAGTGATTAGAAACTTTGTGATGGGTGATTGATTATTGATTGTGTTATCTGTGTCCCACAGCCAGCTCTCCACAGTCCAGGGCAGGGATGTGGCAGTGTGCTGGTTTTTGTCACGCTGGACCCAAAGCAGATACCTGGCTTGCTGCTATATTAGAAAATAGCCAGAATTAAATAAAGCCCTTTCTCAGTTTGCTTTTGCATTCCTGCATTTACTTGACTGCCTCAGGGTTGGGAATGAGGCCAAACCATTGAACACACAGGTCTGAAGCTTCAGCTGCTTTTGCTGTGGGGGTTCTGCACCAGAAACTTCAATTACAATGAAGGCATTGATGGGATTTGTGCTTCTCCCACTTGTTTTCCCCAGGTGTGCAGTCTGCTGCAGTCAATGTTATTTGTGAGCTGGCCCGACGCAATCCCAAAAATTACCTTTCCCTTGCTCCGCTCTTCTTCAAGCTGATGACGTCATCAACCAATAATTGGGTTCTCATTAAAATTATAAAACTGGCAAGTATTCTGTTTTTTGTTTGCAGGATTAGGGTTCTCATTAAATTACCTTGGGTGTGAAAATGGATTTCTTGCTGGGAGGCATAGTTACCATTCAATCTGAATAAAAAAAAAACAGGAAAATCTTCTGATGTTTGTGAATTTAACCAAAGAGAAAAATATGTTAATATAGCTTGGTTTAAATACAGTGAGCTGTAATTTACAGGATGTTTTGAAGCTGTTGAAAAGTAGCTATTAACTCACTTTTCTTCTCTTTGAATAGTTTGGTGCTCTTACTCCATTAGAACCAAGACTGGGAAAGAAATTGATTGAGCCCCTGACCAACCTCATCCACAGGTATGTGTGACAGATCCTGCCTTGTTCAGTCAGGACTGGGGAAGGACCTGGTGAGTGGGTCAGTATCTGGGGTGAGGATGCATTTTATGACTTCTTATTTATTGACTTTTGGTATATTGCCTTCAAGTATCAAAAGATAATCTTAGACTGGGGTTGTTTCTAAGAAACCTGAGGTAAAATACCTTAAAGGAAAGTCTTTGAGTGTCTGACTGCCAGCATGAATTCCTCCAAAGGACGCATGAAAATTGGAGCAATTTGCTTTCCTTTCACTGCATTTCAAGCCAGAGATGACTGTGGAGAATTTATAAAAACTCTGGCTTAAAAAAGGCTCAGCTGTGTATTTGCCTCTCCTGTTCACTTCACACATTTGATTCCTGGCTTTTGGGAGTGCCTTACCCACCAAAGCAGTGTGACAAGGAATATGTGAAAACCCTTTCTCATGCATTTGGCAGCTCAGATGTGTTTTGAAAGAGATTCTTATAATATATATGTTCTAAATGTAGATTAAATAAAGTTGAAGTTACTTCCTTGTCCCTTGTTAATGCTGGTTTGTGGTGGTGTAGTGATTCTAATTCTGAACTGAAATTAGGAAATAGATGCCTTGGAGGGAGTACATGGATTCTCCCAGTTATGAAGAGGAAGTGTGATCATAAGCAGGAGTTGAGTGAAAAAGTTTATTTCTTTTCATGTGACAAAGCAAGGTTTTAAGTAGATACCTGTGTAGCTTTGAGAGCAGCTCTAGCCAGATGATTTCTGTCCATCCTCATATTCCTTTAAGGCAGGCTCAGAGCAGACCAGCATCCAGGTACCTCCAGGGAGTTGTCAGCAATAACAAATAGATACAACCCACCAGAAAAAGCAGGAAGGTGAACAATCCTACCTCCTCTCCTCAACTCCCACATTAGTAATTCTAATTGTTGTGAGGACTGAATCCCCTTTGGCTTGGTCTTCATTCAGTCACTTTGGTTCTCATAACGAGTCACAGCACCCTAAGCTGTCCCACCAAGTGCCCAGGGAGAAGTGTTGGTCTTGGTTCTCAGCATGCCAGGCTGACCCTCAGGGTCACTGTGCTGCTGCCTCTGGAGCTGTGCTCCTTCCCTGTGACCCTGCACTGGGAGCCTGCTTCTCTGGGGCTTGGGAGGTTCTTGTTTCCCTCTTTTACAGATCAGGGTTTGTAAGGACCTCTGCAAATCTCCAGAACTCACTGTCTGTGTGTTCAGCTGGCACGAGCAGCCTTGAATTTGAGTTTTGGGGGGTATCAGACACTGGAAATGGGTCACTGACTTGCAGGTCTGGGCAGTGTGTTCCTGCATCCCAAGCCTCTGCTGCTGGGGAGTGACTCGCTTGGAGAGAGACTTGAGCTTCTCCATCTGCCTTGTCATGAATTTTTGACCTTGGGCAGAGGATTTAATTTGATTGTTGGACAAGATTGCTTCAGTATTTTATGACTGATGCTGGAGTTAGAGTAACCACTTTCTTCTGTATTCCTTGTGTCACAGTGCTCTTACTTGCTGCTTTTCCAGGAAGATTTTTGGGTTTTTCAACATTTGTTTAAAAATTCTTCCCCCCAACAGTTTTTAAGTGAGAATCATTTCATCTGTTTGAAGGGATATGGAGCAGAATATTGACAATGTCTTTTGAAGTTCAAGGTGCTAACTAGCTCCAAGATAGTGCTGACAACTCTTCAAAATGTGCTGGTTTATTCCTTATTTAATATACTTGATTTCTGTTTCAGCACCTCAGCCATGTCTCTCTTATATGAATGTGTGAACACAGTAATAGCAGGTGAGAACTGAAACTTGGAACCTAGGAAAAAAAAATCGTGATGAACTTTGTCATCAACTAACACCATCTGTAAACCTTTTTTCTTTAATTTAATGTATTTTATAATGCAGTAAGTCTCCTGGCAAACTTTGTGTTAGTGTGGGGCTGAAATCCTTTGTTGTTAGTGGGTGAGGCACAGTCACTACAGCTGTGTTGTGTTTGCTGAAGGCTGAAATCGAGTACAGACAATGAGATTATTTATATGCCAGATCCTAAATGTTGCTACAACTACAAAATATACCAGCAGCAATAGAATTAAAACAAGAGTGGTATCTCTTTGCCAAGTTGTCTTATGTGATGATGGACCAGACTTTTTTTTTTTATAATTTTGCGACTTTGCAGTTTAAAAATGGGGTGTAATTCCTTAGAGGAGGCAATAGGAGTTACTGATTGGCAGTTTCAGTTTCTGGGGAAGGGATATGAGCTCCATCACTGGGAGGGTGAGAGAAAACAAAGGCAAAAATGGATAACACAGTATTGCAGCTCAGGCTTGGCACTTTTCCTATCAAAGTGTGGAGCAGAGGGTTATTGACATTCACAGTTGGTCTGTCTGTCTCCTGTGAGTACTTTGGATAATGGTGCAGAACTTGCTGTGCTGGGTCAGTTCAAAGAGGGAAGAGAGATCTGTCACTCACTGTATTCCTTCAGGGAAATGAGGTGTCATGATGGGAGGGAAAATAACACACAGAGTTATTCCATTGTGGATGAAAGTGGCCTTCACTGAGACCCAGGGGGGTCATCCTGTGGGTAGAGGGGGAATTCACCCACCCAGGACACCTCAGGGGTGGCGATGTCAGATTTGGAGCCAGCAACAAGGCCTGGAACACCAGAGGAACACCTGGCACCTGCCAGCTCTGGAGGACAGTGTCCAGCACAGCTTCCCTGCAGGGACAGAGGGCAGCACATGGCACCTGCTCAGGCACAGCCGGGCTGGGCTTGGTTGTGCTGTGCCAGCAGCAGTTACCAGGGTTTTCTGCAGTGGGGCTGTGTGCTGCCAGAGCTTTCAAGTGTCCCATATAATCAACAATGGCTGGCTTGATTAAAGCTCCAGTCTAATCACATTAAACTCCAGGATCCGTTGCTGCATCCATTGCGTTAGGAAACTGCACAATTAAAAATTCAGCTGTACAGTAGCTGCTGACATTAACAGCCCTGACTGCTACGTGATATCAGTGTAATGAACCATAGTGAGAGCAAAGAACAGCTGCTTTGACCTGGCTGTTGCAGCTGTTTCCACCTTTACACTTTCTTCATGCCTTCGTATTATTACTGTTATGGTATATGAAACTGTAAGTTTGTGTCACAACCTTGTCTCCTCCCTCCAGACCCCCAAAAGTCCAGGCAAGCACAAACAATAATCTAGCACCTTTCCCTGAGAGCTGAGCTGGGTACAGGCTGTTGGGTGGTGTTGTTGCAGTCACTCCCAGCACAGAAATACTGACTGGAATTTGTGCTTCTGTTTCAGTTCTGATCTCTCTGTCCTCGGGGATGCCCAACCACAGCGCCAGCATCCAGGTGGGACTGTGTGTTTGAGGGTTGTTTGTTCTGCTCTGCTGTGGGATCCCAAGGGCCAGGGAAAATGGGATTGTGTTCCTCTGCCAGAAGTTACAGCAATAGCCCCCTGAAGTGCTCTAACTGTGCAGTCCTGCAGACTGAAGCATTCCTATATAAATTCTCCTGCATAATTCGCTCTAAAATGCAGAGTTTGAGAGTTTTCCCAACTCTTTATTCATCTGCTACTGTCAGTACAGTCATACAGAGGTTCCTTTTGTTTGGAAGTCTGTTAATGTAACAAAACCCTCTCACCTGGAGACCTCAGGTCTCGGTCAGATACTTACTTCCTTGTGTACTGAGTAAACTTCATGAAGACTTATTTAATTAAGACCTATAATAAACATGGTGTGGTCTTTTCTTCCAGCTTTGTGTGCAGAAGTTGAGGATATTGATAGAAGATTCTGACCAGAACTGTAAGTATGGTGCTTGTCTTCATGGACCTGTTGGCCCCCAAGCCACCAGGGAAATGCTGCAGCAGCCTCAGAGGGGTTGTGGTGCCTGGTGTGCTGGAAACAGTTGCTGGGGGGTTTAATGTGGAAATCACTGAGCACTTCTTTATAATAATATTTTTAAAAACAAATGACAGCAATTATTACTGCTGTTTGTGGTCTTGTAAATCTAAAACAGTTCTTTCCATGCTCTGGGATTTCCCTTTTTATAGACTGGCTGCTTGGAAAGCAGTGACAGCTATTTTCAGCAGAGTGAGCATAATAGTAAAATGCAAGGGTGTTGACTTACTTTAGTGACTGCAAAGAATACTGGGAAATTTTTCTTTTGTGCAGCTCTTTTTCCTGCCATCTGAATTTTTCCCCTTGAGAACAGGACTGTTACACACCAGTCTTCAGTGCTTTTAAAGCTGTGTTCAACTCAGGATGCTTGTTCTCAAACCCCAGGATTTCTGTTTATTAAATACATATTTTTGAATCAATGCTAAAACTTGAGGTGCAGGAAGATCCTGATGAGGGTTATATATGTAATTACTTCTCTGTCTATGGGAGTATGAAATTAAAGACTGTAGTCTGTGATTCACCATTCTCAAAAATGCTTTTCTTCATCACAGATTTTTATTCAAGGGTTTCAATACCAAGTGTTTCTGCTGAAACCAGCTTTAGGATTTCATGCTCAGCACAAAACAGTGTTTCTATATTTGGAAAGAAGTTTTATTTTGTCTTTCACAGTGAAGTACCTGGGACTGTTAGCTATGTCCAAAATCCTGAAAACACACCCCAAGTCAGTTCAGTCTCACAAGGATCTCATTCTCCAATGTTTGGATGACAAAGATGAGTCCATCCGACTCAGAGCTTTAGATCTCCTCTATGGCATGGTATGTTGCTACATTTATTTCCTCTACAGCCCCTGACCCTTTATGAAGGTGATGTTTAAGGAAAACATGCAATTTTCTCTGCCTACTCCACAGCAGACTTTTGATAACAACTTGGGATAAGTAAAACATCCGGCTCAGCGTGTGGGCTTTGAAAATTGTGATTCAGACTGGATGGAGTTTTCAAGTTCAGGCCCTGTTGGAAATCACCCATTTTGAAATCCATTCCATTGGATGTTAATGACTCCTACATTTTTCCTTGAATAGCAAAAGTGTTTTAAACTCTTAAACTTTCTAATCTGGCAGTAGAAGATTCACTTTCTCTTGGATTTCTGTATTGCTGATAGTAATTCTGATCCTCAGCTGTCCTACAGCAAGGTCATCACACAATCAGCTGGGTTGGAAAAAGCCTTGGAGATCAGCAAATCCAACCTATGACCTGACACCACTTTAAAGCCAGGCCATGGCACTAGGTGCCACATCCAGTCATTTCTTAAACAACTTATAACTTATGCTGGCTATTTTTTAACAAAAACACTGAACAGTATTAAGCAGGTTCATTTTTGGATTGGGGCCCATAGAGGTGGTTCTGGTTTCTTGTTAGCATGATATAAGTCCAGCAAAGAGCCAGCAGCCATTTTTCTGAAACTGGGAGGATGTGGCTGTGTAGGAAAGTGGTTGAACCCTTCACCACCTCTTTAACAGGTCTCCAAGAAGAACTTGATGGAGATTGTGAAGAAACTGATGATTCATGTGGATAAAGCCGAAGGGACGACGTACCGAGATGAGCTGCTGACCAAAATCATAGACATCTGCAGCCAATCCAATTATCAATACATCACAAACTTTGAATGGTCAGTGCTCTCAGCTTGGAGCTCATCACAAAGGGAATGAAGGGTTGTCCTCTGATACCCACCCATCCCTTCCCCTTTGCACAGGTACATCAGCATCCTGGTGGAGCTGACCCGGCTGGAGGGCACGAGGCACGGGCACCTGATCGCGGCGCAGATGCTGGACGTGGCCATCAGAGTGAAAGCCATCCGGAAGTTCGCCGTGTCCCAGATGGCCATGCTGCTGGACAACGCCCACCTCATCGCCAGCAACACCCAGAGGAACGGCATCTGCGAGGTGCTCTATGCTGCTGCCTGGATCTGTGGGGAGTTCTCTGAGTAAGTGTGGAGGCAGCCTGGTGTGCTGGGAGGGCAGCTTTTGGGCAAGGCTTTTGGTCACTGAAATGTGTTTCTGTGAGAAAGCTGCTGCACAGTGTGTACGTTAATGCCACCAAAGTGATTGTTTTTCTCTTGTTCCCTCATACTATCCACTCCCCAGCTCTTTCTAGCCAAGACATTTTTAACTATTTGGTCATTTTTCCTGTCTCTCCAGCCTTGCCCACTCGTGCAGGAAGCCACAGTAGTGAATCATAAAATCACAGAATATTCTGAGTGAGAAGGGACTCTCAGGGATCACTGAGTTTAACTCCTGTCCCTGCACAGACCCCCCAACAATCCCACCCTGAGCATCCCTGAGAGCCTTGGCNTAACAGCTTTGGATCCTTCTGGTATTGTAGGTATAAGCTGTTAAGATCTTAAGACATTGAGGGAACTCCTTAATTCTTAAGGTTATATTTTATTATAACATTAAACATAATATTAAACATTATCCCTGTTTATATTATAGGGAACGTGCAGTCACCATGTTTGAATTCATTCTTTCTCTCCTCCCTGTTTTGCCCTTGTTAAAAAGTTTTTGCAGAGCCCCATCTTGCTGGAAATTATAAGTTGTCATCTTTCTGCTCAAAATTTTTCAATGCCCACTGTAGCACAATTTTCACTGTTCTTGTACCAATATGGTTTTTTACCTTCAACAGATGCTTTTGTATCTTGCTTGTGCAGATACAGCTGTAACCCAGCTTTTATTCTGGTAGGTTGGACAGGTGTGGTACTGTAGTCTCCTCTTACCAGC
Source organism: Rhadina sibilatrix (assembly GCA_013400275.1). Classification (NCBI taxonomy): domain Eukaryota; kingdom Metazoa; phylum Chordata; class Aves; order Passeriformes; family Phylloscopidae; genus Rhadina; species Rhadina sibilatrix. The sequence goes on along the minus strand of VWYO01005740.1, from coordinate 40,600 downwards.
TGGTTTGGTGTCTCCTTCTAATTGCCACACTGAACACTGGCTCCAGTTTAAATTCACACTCTAGGTGTGATACTGGGGGATTGCTGGTACAGCTCAGATCTTCATTTTATTAAAAAAAAATTGTACAAAGAAAACTACAGATGAAGTAAGAGAATATATTCTTCTTTTCCAGTGTGATCCCATTTTTACTTAGAAACAGCTTTAGCTTTCAGTTTGTTATAGTGCAGTAACATTTTTGTGCATCTTCCATTTAGTTGTGAGCAGATAATTTTGAGTAAGAGCATAAGATCTGTTAAAACAAATTAAGCACTGCCTGCTGGATTTTATTTTTGCTTGCCTTTCATCTGTGAACTCTGTCCTTACAGACACCTTGAGGAAGCAAACCAAACCCTGGAAGCAATGCTGAGGCCCAAAGTTACAACCCTGCCAGGCCACATCCAGGCTGTTTACGTGCAGAACATGGTGAAGCTCTACGCATCCATCCTGCAGCAGAAGGAGCAGGCTGGGGAAAAGGAAGCAGCTCAGGAAATTACACAGCTGATGATCGAGCGCCTGCCTCAGTTTGTGCAGAGTGCAGATCTGGAGGTTCAGGAGAGGGTAAGAGAACAAAATGGCTTTGGGATTTATCATGGGAAGCCTTGGAAGCAGGTCTGTGGTTCTCTGTGGCCGTGCACATTTTCTATAAGCTGTTATCAGTGACAAAGCCCAGATCTTATTGTAGTTTGATGCCATCTCTGCCAGCAAGATTTTCACTCAAAATAATTTAATTTTAAAACTGTTCAGGCACATAAGAGCACAAAAAGGACCCAGCTAAAAAAGAGAAGCTTAATGTGGACTTTGTACATTTGCTCCAAGCCTGCAGTTTATGCTGCTTCTCTTAATTCCCTTAATGGAGTAAAACACCTTCTGTTGACTTCAGTCAATTTGTTTGGTTCAGCTTGTTAAATATTACTCTGAAACCAGTTCTGCATTTGTTTTTAGGCTTCCTGCATCTTGCAGCTAATAAAATACATTCAGAAGCTACAAGTAAAAGAAGTTCCTGTAGCTGAGGAAGTGATAGCCCTGTTTGCTGGTGAACTGAACCCTGTGGCTCCTAAAGCTCAGAAGAAAGTCCCTGTTCCAGAGGGGTAAAGTTCTTTCTCTTTCCCAAACCCTTATGTAAATTTTAAATAATAAAGCAAAGTATATGATGAGACACTGAAATACTCAGGGGTACTGAGTCAAGCTGTTTGTTTGCTGCAATTCTTCCCAGCCTGGACCTCGATGCCTGGATCAATGAGCCTCCATCAGACAGTGAGTCTGAAGATGAAAAGCCCAAAACAATATTTCATGAGGAGGAACAAAGGCATTCCAGACACAGACAACCAGAAATAGATGAAGAGGAACTGGCCAGAGTGAGTGAATGTTAAAATGCTTTTCCCTGCATAATGCAGTAGTGGTGCTGGAGCAGTGGGAGCTGTTGTGAATTCTCCACATAGCCAGGGAGCCCTTCTGCTCTCCACAGCTCAGGAAAGCTGATCACTCATGTGAGCTGATGCTTATGGACAGTTCAGCAGCTTCTGTGAATGACTGTGACATGATTGTGCTCAGCAGTGGTCCCACCTTTCCTGCCTCTGACCTCTTCGGTTTCACAGAGAGAACTTGTTGTTATATGAGTCTTCACTTCTTCCTCTCCTTGCAGAAGTGAAAACAGGAATATTCCAATTGCCATCAAAAAGTGATGTCTGGGAAGTTATTGTCTCTAATTAAAAAGCAAAGAAGGGTGTTCTAGGGAATATAAGTTATAGTATCATATACAATGTCTTGGGTTGGAGGGGACTGTAAAGCTCATCTGATTCCATCCTCTCCCATGGGCAGGGACATCTTCCACTATCCCAGATTGCTCCAAGCCCTTTGCAGCCTGGCCTTGAACTCTTCCAGGGATGGGAATTAATAATGGTACCTGCAGTTCTATCCTAGTATGTCTGCTAACTCAGGACTGCTTTATCACCCACAAGCTGCTCTGCTTTAGTCTTTTCACAGTAGTTATGTATTGTTCCAAAAAATGCAGGGAGCTTTTGTTTTGTACTTTGTTGTCTTTTATCTCTTTGCTTACAAACAAATGCTGTAACTGCAAATCCTCTTTTGCTTTTAGCGTCGAGAAGCCCGGAAACAAGAACAGGCAAACAACCCATTTTATATTAAAAGCTCTCCTTCCCCTCAGAAGGTGAGTCTGAATTGCAATATCTCAGTGGCCTCTGCTGCCATTGTGTGAAGGCTCCCTGAATATCAGAGCTGCAGCCTCCTCTGGGACATTCTGATATATCCTGCAGTTCTGACCACTTTGTAATGCATGGGCTGGAGTGGCTGCCTACAACTGTTTTTATAACTCCTGTTTGTGTTGAGAATCTCCTGAGTGACCTGGTAGCCCCAGGGCAGCCTGTGAGAATCTGTGCAGTTTGTCCCAGCCCTTGGGTGATGGGAACATGCACATCCCCAGGCACCTCACTCAGAGCCCTGCAGAGAGTGACCCTGGAACACACACTGTGTTTTGTGAATCAGAAAGTTGTTGTGGTCTCTGAACACGTTTTTCAGGGAAAGAATTCCTTTATTCCCTCTGTATCTAAAGGACTGTTCTGGTTCCTCAACTCCAATCTCCAAATTTATCTTCTGAAGTGGCAAGTTATTACCAATAAAACACAAACTAAAAATTCTTAAGAGAGCTGCAATAATTTTTCAGGGCAGTAGTGGGGTTAAAAAACTGTAGCTAAGAGTAGGGGTCATTTATAATAGTTATCAATTGGCTTTAAAACACACTCTGCTACCACACAGGATTATTAACAAGCTGTTCCATTCCTATCTTTTAAAATGTTCACTTAAGGGATTGAACTACTTGATGTTTTGTAATGTGCCTATTTACAGAAATTTGTGCTGGCAGTGCTCAGAACATAACAAATCTTTCTTTTCCCAGCGATACCAAGACACTCCAGGGGTGGAACATATTCCTGTGGTCCAGATTGACCTTTCTGTCCCATTAAAAGTTCCAGGTAAGCACAGCTAATCTTTAAAATTAATTAAAGAAATTCAGTTTAGCAAAAGTCGTAATTCCTGCTTAGGACTTCCACCTGAGGCTTTGAAGTGCAAGGAGCACACATATCTCCTTCATTTACATTTGAAAATAGTACTTTCCAGTCTGAGTTACTTTCAAGATAATATTAGAAATAATTTTGTGATTAGGAATATCGTGCAGCCAGGTCTGTAACATGTAGAGGAACCATTGTTCTGTGTGGAAGCAGTTACCTTGAAAATATCTTAGAGGTCTGATGGAGGTGATCAGGAGAAGTGAAATAGAATCTAATGGTAGAGATACTGTTTGAATATCTTGTTTCAATTATCAAAAGTAATTGTGTATCTAAGGAGTGGTTGGATACAGCACTGAAAAGCTGTCGATAAAGTGCCTTAGGCTGCAAGGGGTGAGTTCTTAAGTGCAAATATTTAAGGGTTTTTTTCCAAAAGTTGTCAGTACAGCAGCAATGTCACTAATTCTCCTTAAAAATCTCAATGTTTGGATGCTCCTTGTAGTGCAATAATGCAGCCAAGAGTCAGGGAGCAGGATTGAGCTCTGTCCTATTTTTGGAGAGATGGAGTGCACAACAAAACTGGTGCTTGGGGGGCTGTGTGAGGTGATGTGGAAGCACAGGGAGGTGTGGATCTGGGAAGCAGGAGCAGGGCACACTCCTGACATGGTGTTTCAGTGCTCAGTCCGTGTGCTCTGTACCTGAAAGCAGCTTGGCTTTCCCCCAGGAATGCCCATGTCAGACCAGTACGTGAAACTGGAAGAGGAGCGAAGGCATAAACAGAAACTGGAGAAAGACAAGAAAAAGAAAAAACAGAAAAAGGAGAAGAGAGGGAAACACCATCGCCACAACTCCCTGCACACAGAGAGTGAGGAGGACATTGCTCCAGCTCACCATGTCGACATCATCACAGAGGAGATGCCAGAGGTCAGTTCCTGTGGTTGGGGTCTGGGATTTATCTGTGTGAGAGGTTTTTGCCACCACAACTGCAGCCAGTCTGTGATGTGGCAGGTCTGGAGCTGTGCTATCTTGCAGAGCTGTTTCAGAAATGACTGAGATGATCCTAGACTGTTCTTAGCAGGGGAAGAAATTACTGTCCTTTTTCACAAAAAAGACAAAAATTGCCACTGAAGCTATTAAAAAAATCAAAACCAACAAAACAGTGTTCATCCCTGCTGTAAAAGTAATGCTGTCCAAATAGCATTTATTATGCTCTGCTGCTTCACTTTGACAGTAACTTGGTGTCTAGTCAGCAGCTTTGCAGCTGATGATAATTAATTGCAGATGCTAATGATGTCATCTGTATTTGTTTCTAAAATTTCCTTTAATCAAAACTGAGCAGCAGCAATTCAAATCCTGCTGTTTATGAAGAAGGGGTTTCTGTTCTAAATTAATCTTGAAACTGGATGCTGCATTGAAGTGCATTGTTCCTATAACTTACTGTGCCTGACTGCAGCTGACCTGGTGCAGGGTTCACAGGCTCAAAAATACTTAATTTGGGTGGTGTTAAGCTTGAATTTGAAAATTTCCAGTGGTTTGTTGCCTCAGTGGATGTCTCTTTATCTCTCCTGCAGAATGCTTTGCCCAGTGATGAAGATGACAAAGATCCCAATGATCCCTATAAGGCACTTGACATAGATTTGGATAAGTAAGTGGCAGTTTAGTGTGTGAGTTCACTGAGTTGCTATGGGGATGCCTGAGGGCAGGACTGGGGCTGAGCAGGCAAAGGCACTGCAGGCCACGAGGGGAAAAGGCTGAAGTCTCTCCCCACGGCTTTGATGAAACCTCAGGTGCTCATCCAGCTTTGGCTCCCACTGCAGCTTAGATGATACAATCTCAACTCCCGAGTATGAGAGGTTTGGGAGGGGCAGGGGAGTCACTGAATGTCATGTGAGTGTGACTGGAGGAGTCTGGAAGCACAGACAGTGTCACTGGATCATGTGGGTTATTCTGGGGTTTGGGTGTCCCACTGTCCCTCTGCTGTGACCTGTGTTGGCACTGAGTGTGACCTGTGTCTGTCTGTCCCCTCAGAAGCTCTGTGTCCATGGCAAGCCTGTGTTCTGATCACTGACCAGTAACACCCAGTCCCACCCCACTGCCCTGTGGCCCTTCAGGGTGGTGCCACTGTTGTGAATTGTCCTGATGGGACTGAGCTGTGTGTCACACCTGTGCCCAGGCTGGTTCTCACCCAGCTGCTGGGGCTGTGCCAGTGCCAGCACCTTGAGCCTCTGCATCCACATGACCATGAGCACTGGGCTGTTCAGTATTGCACATGGAGATTGGTTTGGATTTTTTATTTTTTAGTTGCTGTTTTACAAAATCACCATGCTAAAAATAATTGCTGGTTTATGGTCCAGGGATGCCTCCTGTAAAGTTTGAAAGACTGTTCAGGCCCATGTGGGTGTGTGTGTAGGATCTCTCTCTTCCTCTGTTACTTGAGAGTCTGTGCCTTTCTTTGCAGTTCCAAATTTATAAGGCTTTGGCTCCTCAGTACCTTGTGAAAAAGTGTCGTAGCATTTTTAAAAAGTGAGTAAAACAGCTTCTGGGAAATTTCCCTTTTTGGAAGGCCAGTCAAAGTCTGCAGGGACAAATCTATAAAAGGAAATTAATTTCTGACTGTAGCCCCCTGTCTATGATATTTGCATGGTCATTCTCACCAGCACTGGGCACACCCCACAGGGCAGGTCCTGGGTGCTGTGCTCCAGGAGGCATCCAGGGCTGTTGGATTGTTCCATCCATTCCCTCCCTGTGCCATGAGTGCTGTGCTCTGCTGTCATGGTTTCTCATGTCTGTGTCCTCTCTCTTTCTTTCTGTGCTTGCACTGCTCTGTCTGTCACGCTCACACGCAGTCTGGTTTCAGGGAAGCCTTCCAGGTAAGAGTATCTCCTGAGTGTTGACCTTTGTCAGGTTGGTTGATTTTGGACAGTGCAAGTCCTTGAAGGGTGGTGGAACTGTTAAATCAGATACCCTCACATTTGTGAGTCTGTTATGTCACTGGATTTCAGCACCAATGCTGTTCCTGTACAAGTGTATCTGAAATAGTAAAATATATGAGGCCTGTTTGCTGTTCAATCTTCCCTTAGTGTCTGAAAGTGAAAAATGAATTGGTCCTGGTTCTTAATGCAGTATAAGCAAAAAAAATTGAGGCAGTTGAGGCCATTAGAAATCTTCCTGAACAGATGTTTGCTGTGCAAATGTGAAAATAAACATTAAATAAAAGCTAAGAAATAGAAAAAGAAACGGTTGGTGAAATTCTTGTGGATTTCCGGAAATGTTTGACAAGAATGAGAGAAATGTTTATGGGGTTTTTTCCCCAAGTAGTGGATTTAGGATACAGTGTAAATGTGAACCACTATTGGTGCTTTTTGGAAGCAGGTGCCTGAAGTTAAATGTAACTTACAAAATGTGATGGTAGGATAAAAGTTCATAGTGCAAACTTCCAAAATAAAAATGACTTGGAGTAATTCCCAGTTGGACTGATCTATTCATCAAGAACAACAAACCCCACACCCTTCAAGGGCTGCTGGAGCCATGCTGGCATTCCACTGCTCGAATTTCCACTCTGTTGGAAATGCTGTTCCACATCCTTGCTTTTCCTTGGAGAAGGATTCCATGGAAACGCAGCGTAATCCTACATAGAGCTGTTCCTCTGTGGGTGTTGCTCAGCCTGCAGGCCTCTAGCTGGTACCTCTAAGGGTTAAACAGCAAAACCTTGGCTCTCAGTCACCTTCCAATTGTTTCTTCTGACTCCTAGCCCACAAGGTCAATGTCTGCAGTTGCATAAATAAACTCCAGGTATAGAAAAGTATGTGCTGATTTCAGGCTTGGGGGCCCAGCTCCCTGAAAACAAAGCACACCTTGTCTTGGACAGGGCATCTGGCTGAGGGAGGCTGTTTGCAGCAGGTAATGGGCTCTTTCTTTTCAAGACCCTTAGCAGACAGTGAGAAGCTGCCAGTGCAGAGACACAGGAATGTCGAGACCCTGAAGTCACCAGACTCAGAAGTTCCCCTAGTAGAGAAGAAGAGCAAGAAACCCAAAAAGAAGGAAAAGAAACATAAAGATAAAGAGAGAGATAAAGGAAAGAAGAAAGAGAAGGAGAAAAAGGTGGTAGAGGAGGAGGAAGAAGAAGAAAAAAAGGTAATTCTCCAAGATCTGCATTATTTTAGCTCCTGCTGTTATTTATTGCCAAGTTTGGTTTGTTGCTTAGGAACAGTCACATTTGACAGTTCAAACAGCTGAATGCATTCAACCTCTATTTCCTTAAATTTTTACAACTGTAGCAGCAGGTATTTAAAGATTTCTGTTAATAAAAATAATGTTTACTTAGCCTCCTAAGTTAGCAGAATTCAGCTTACTGCAGCCTACACAGCAGATCTGCCAGAGCTCACGAGTTTGCTGATATTTTGTCTGTTCTCCAAGTGGGGAACTCCTTAGCAAAATATCTGGAACTCATGTTATGAGTGTCATTTGTTCTGTAGCCTCTCTCCCATGTATTCCAGGACCTTTCAGTTATAAACCCTGCCATTAGCTGCCAGTTGCTCTTAGGATTTGAAATATCCACCTGCTAACCCTCTGCAGAGCTGAATGTTTGCTCTGCACTGCAGCCCTTGGGATGCTGGGGATGCCCTGATGTGGGGGTGCTGGGCAGGTGCTGTCAGCTGGACCTGCTGACACAGCTTTGGAAGTGCTCAAAGGCTAAAGTGAAGCTTCTTGGTGTGTTTGCTCCTGAATGTTTCACAGTAGCTGTGCATGGGGAGCACTCTGGAGTGCTGCATTTCTATGGGAACTTAAGGTTTTGATTTAATTGTTGTAGAGTCACAGAATCCCAGACTGGTTTGGGTTCAAAGGAGCCTTAGAGCTCATCCAGTTCCACCCCCTGCCACAGCCAGGGACACCTCCCACTGTCCCAGGCTGCTCCAAGCCCTGTCCAGCCTGGCCTTGGGCACTGCCAGGGATCCAGGGGCAGCCACAGCTGCTCTGGGCACCCTGTGCCAGGGCCTCCCCACCCTCCCAGCCAACAATTCCTGCCCAATCTCCCAGCCAGCCCTGCCCTCTGGCACTGGGAGCCATTCCCTGGGTCCTGTCCCTCCAGCCCTTGTCCCCAGTCCCTCGGCAGCTCTCCTGGAGCCCCTTCAGGCCCTGCCAGGGGCTCTGAGCTGTCCCTGGAGCCTTCTCTCCTCCAGGTGAGCACCCCCAGCTCTCTCAGCCCTTTCTCATAGGACAGATGTTCTAGCCCTGTGATCTTTTTGGTTTTCTTTTGTTGCTGCTGTTGTTGGGGAGTGTTGGGTTTTTAATTTGATTTTTAAGAAAAGTATAAAAACAATGATGATGGGATTTCTTTCTCCTGAAATTCAGGGGGAAGACTTGGATTTCTGGCTCTCCACTGCTCCACCAGCTGCTCCCACGCCCCAGCCCCAGGTAGGAATCTTCCCCCATCAGAGGAAACTTCTCTGGTTCTTTCTTGCCTGTGAAGTGTGCAGGAGTGCTGTGTCATGCTGCAGCACAGAGGGGAACATCAGCTTCATCTCCTCAAGTTCCTGCTGGGGAGCAGAGATATTGTGTTTGCCCAGGTCAGAGAAACTGTAATGAGAGACTTCAAGCTCATTCTGTGCAGATCAAGGAATAGAAATAGAAATACAGATGCAGCTCCAGGCTTGGCTGATTTTGTTATTGATGGGTATAATGTTATACAGTTGTATGGTTTTATTTCTCAGTATGAGGTAGACTTCTAGCAACATTAATAGACATGAGAGACAGAGTGTGAAAGAAAAATTCTCATGAATTTTGATGGGAAAGTCTAGAGGAAGAGACAAGGAATATAAGGGGATGGATTCCTTGGAGGAAATCTTTTGAATCGTGTCCTCAGGTGATCATATTTGCTGGATTTCAGAGGCATAAAATGAAAGCCTTGATACCATGTTAGCCTAATGTCATTTCTGAAATAACAGTTGAGAGGTGTTGTCACTGTTCAGTTTCTCTTGATGTGGGATTGGGTTGTTCCCCCTGTTTTCCATTAATGTCAGAATCCTTCTGCTCATCTCCTCAGAGCGAGCCTGGAATGGGCACTGCTGTGGTGGCTGAATCTCAAGACGTAAAAAAAGAAGAAAGGGAAGAGCAAGATGAGGAGGAGGAGGATGAAGGAAAGGTAAGTGGTTCAAAAGTAAGAGGAAATTGCCTCACGTTACACCAGGGGAGGCTTAGATGAGATATTGGGAAAGATTTTTAGGGTTTTTTTAGTGGAAAGCATTTTCAGGCACTGGAACAGGCTGCCCAGGGCAGTGGTGGAGTCACTGTCCCTGGAAGTATTCAGAAAACTTGTGGATGTGGTACTTGTGGACATATTTTAGTGATGGATATGGTGGCCCTGGGCACCAGATTAATGATCTTTTCCAACCTTCACAATTCTCTGGTTCTATGAAGCTGCTGTCACCCTTCAGCCATATTCTCCTGCTGCCTCAAATTCCTTAAAGAGCAGCACACAGAATTTACCAACAGCATCTATTCAGTGCAGTGACTGCCTGCAAGTGTTGCATCCTTGAGGAGCTCTGAACATTTCGTGGTCAGAGGTTTGGTTGTTCCCTGAGCCAAGGAACAGGTCCCAGTTAAAGCTGAGCTTCCAAACAGTTGGAGAGATTCGGCCTTGTGGTGTTCCCAGGCTGCTTTGGGATAAGGTATGAGCAGCTGATGGGGGGAGCAGGGTTTACTAGGACACCACACAGAATTACTTTTGGGATTTAAGGAATAGTAGCTCTGTTTTGGGTTCTGCAGTAAAGGGAAACTTTGCTCAGTCCAGGAAGTGCAGAGAGCAAGAGTCTGGAGTTGGAAGTGTGGTAGAGGGGTCATGGCTAGAAGTCAAGGGTTTCTTTAAGGATTTGTTGTAGTTTGTCATTCTTCTTGATAGAAATCCTCCAAGCATAAGAAGAAGAAGCACAAGAAAGAGAAAGAAGAAAAATCAAAGGATAAAAAGAAATCCAAAAAGAAGAGTCATCACAGTGAGGAGGAGCCCCCAGAGTCAGTGCAGAACGGGACGTTAGAGGATGAGCCTCTACCAGTGAGTAGCTGTGCCCAGGCCTGGGGACAAGGAGAGCTCAGCTGGCTTGGGGGGGAGGACAGGGACAGCCCTTGTCAGTCATTAGTTTGGTGTGACTGTGACTTCTCTCCTTTTTCAGCCCATGTCCAGTTACCGCCTTCTTGCTGAAAACCCGTACATTAAAATGGTGAGTTTGGGGTGTTTGCTCCAAGTGTCTCTGTGGTTCCTGAGAGTGGGGTACCCTGGGGATGGTGGAGTGACTTTATGTAGCCATCAGATCACTGAAGAACTGTTTCTATCCCAGAAAGTACAGCTATAACCAAGATCCAATTCCTTTCCTTTGGGTGTCCCGCTTGCATTTCTAAGTTGATATTTTCCCAATCCTTACATGATCACCAGTTTGTTTCCATAATCCTCTAGCTATACCAGATTACCTCCCTGTTGAACTTGGTTTTATCCCCATGCTGTGTTCTGTTCCTTGAAGTTTCCAACTCTTCCCTGTGATATTTTTCCCTTCATTTGCAGACCTATGATATTCAAGGAAACCTCCAGAATGACAGCAAAGTTACTGTGTCTGTTATCTTTGAGAACAAAAGCACTAGCTTCCTTAAGAGCATGGAACTGAATGTCCTGGACTCTCTCAACACTAAAATGCTCCGACCAGAAGGATCATCAGTACATGATGGGATACCTGTGCCCTTCCAGCTCCCCCCTGGTATGCACAGCTTTGCACGGGGCTCTTGGAGTGTAGCCCTGCACTGCCCTCCTGTGGGAAGAGCTGCTCGAACTTCTTGCTGTTTTCCAGAAAAACATCTCTGCCTGGGTTGCTGGGCTTTCCCACAGTTCCCTGGAGAGGATAAGCCTTCTCCCAGTATGGCTGTAATGCAGGTGGTTCTGCACAGCAAGAGCAAAGCCTTAATCTAGGGCTGGGAGTCCATCCCTGGAAGTATTCAGTCCAGGTGCCTGCAAGCTGGCACAGCTTTGACTACAGGAATCCAAAATTCATGATGTGTTTGCTATGAGATTTAAAATGAAACAAGGTAATAGATTTGTGAAGAGTTAGAATCCACTTAGGATTTATTCTGGAGCTCTTTTCCCACTGTTTGAATGGCAGAGGCCTTTTGCAGTGGAGGTTTGTGATCAGGATGTACGTGGAGGGGAGCTGAGCCTTCCAGAGGATTAAGCACAGAAATGAAGGATAATGGTTTTATACAGAGCAGAGTGCATCAATCAGTGAACTTCCCTGAGTTTCCCTTCCCTTCCCTCACTGAGGAGTTAATTTGAATCCTGAAACAGCTCACAGAGGGCTGGAGTGGCATCAGGGTGCTTTTCAGTCCCCCATGAAAAGCAGTGGGGCATTTGATTTGGTTTTAAATCTGTATGAGGTAGTTCTTGACACAGACTTGTATATTAAAAGGAAAACATAGAAACATTAGAATTCAAATTAGCTCTGAAAGCTACTCTGAAATGTTTATAATATAATTCCAGTTATGCAAATAGTTTAAATATGTGACACTGTGACATTTTGCCCAGGCACTTGCTCAGTAACCTTCACCAAATGCCAGCTCCTGTTGCTGCTTCTGAGAGACCCAAGTGCTGTAACATTGTTGACTCACCACAGCAGTTGTGTGTAGAACTCTTCCAACTCAGAGAATTTCAAGCTTGGTTCAAAAATAGTCTGCACTTAAGTCAATTTATTCTAACCATTACTTAGATCTGGAAACCATGTTCTGACCTGACTTTTCCCTCTCCTCTCTTCACACTAGGAATCTCTAATGAAGCCCAGTTTGTGTTTACACTTCAGAGTATTGTTATGGCTCAGAAGTTAAAAGGAACACTGTCCTTTATAGTCAAAGTAAGTACAGCTCTCAACTGCCTCTGCTTCCTTGGGAACTGCGTCAGGGAGCAGGACTCGGGTGGGAAGCTCTGCTCTCGAGCTTTTTATAGGCATCACTTCATCCCTGCTGCACCAGCCCCTTCTGTGAGGAACATTTTCACATGACATCTTGTGCAAAGAGTGCCCCCAATCCTGCGTCAGCACATCCTAGATTGTCATTCCTGGCAGCGTGTGAGCAAGGCAGCCTGAAACGTGTGCCACATTGTCAGCTAGAAAATCACACTGATCTGCTGGGGAGGGGAGAGAGAAGCAGGGTGTGCTCCTGATCTCACTTGGACACCTCAGCCTGGTAGAAGGCTGGAAAACAGAAATAAGAATTAGATGCAGTTATTAAGAGTGGGAACTCAGACCAAGGGTGAGGTCAGCAGTAGGCATTGTTTAATAGGTATTGAGCTGGGTAAGACTGTGTGGGTCTCTGATGTTATTTCAGTAGAGTTATTAATGAAAGATCTGCATGAGCAGCTCAAAGGAAGTGAATGGAGACAGTTGTGGCTACTCCTGAGTCAGCCATTATCTCTATTTTAAGGGTTTCTTAAAAATAGCATGCTAGTCCTATTTTAGTACCTAAAAATCTGGGAACTATTAATTTATTATTTTGCTCAGGAAATAATGAACTGTAAAACCACATCTCCAAGTATTAATTTAAACTCAGTCTGCTCAGTTTATTTCAGCAGAGTGCAGGCAGAACTGCAGTCCAGTGTGTCCCTTTCCTGTCATAGGTGCATGTATCAACCCAGCTGCCCAAATCTTTGAGTGGACTGATGTGGTTCTCAGACTGATCCTTCAGGCCCAGCCAGGCTGTTTCAGAGGGAACTCAGCCTCTCTGTGGTGGATAGGGGTAACTCTTCTTCCTGCTGCCTCAGGCTCCCACTCATCTGCTCTCCTTTGCCCTTTTGCAGAATGATGAAGGTTCAACCCATGAAAAACTAGATTTCAAATTGCACTTCAGTTGTGCTTCATACTTGATCACGACGCCTTGCTACAGGTGAGTGCCTGTGCTGGCCCTGGCAGGCTGAGCTCTGCCTGCTCCCCAGGGCTTGGGCAGTGTCTCTCTGAGGGGTGACTGCTCAAATATGTCCAGTGACCTATTCCAAGTGGCTCTGCAAGAGGGAGCTCTGTGCCCTGTAGATTGGCACAGGCAGCTCTGGCAGCAAGAGGGCACAAGTTGCTCCAGTGGACTCTGGAGTGTGGTTTCCATATTTAATTTAAACCCATTTTCCTAGAGCTTGGTAGCACTTAAGCTTCTGTATCCTGACGTGTTTCATGGGGCTGATGGGACAGATTTCACTTGCATTTCTAATAAAACATTTACTTCCCTTCCTGTTCTGCAGTGATGCTTTTGCCAAGCTCCTAGAGTCTGGAGATCTGCACATGAGTTCTATTAAAGTAGATGGAATTAGCATTTCTTTCCAACATCTACTGGCAAAGATCTGTTTTCATCATCATTTTTCAGGTGAGTCTTCCTTGATGCAGAACCTTTTGCAGAATTCCATATTCTAAAATCTCTGCTGTGCTTGGTGAGCACAACACTTTATGGGCTCAGCAAAAAAGATGTTCAGATTAAATACATTTGGGAGAGTTTTCTCCAGTTTTGCAACACTCAAAGCATGCAGTGTTCTTCAAAATGAATTCTCCTTGTGTCCCTGTGGAATTCCTGCAGCCCAGCGAGGCATGTGACAGGTATCATGGGAGCAGCTGGTGTGGAGTTCAGGCTGTAACTGTTCTCTGGAGAGTGGGTTTGATCTTCAGGGCTTCAGACTCCTTCCCCAGTGCTTCGTTTCAGTGAGGGAGAGCCCCAGCTATTCAAGTTTGGGTTTATTAATTAAAACACAAGCCCTGGCTGAAGCAAAACAACTGGCTGTTTCATCATGCTCTGGTGTTTGCATTAGGCATTGCCTCACTGGAAGTATTTCTGGGGAAGAAATCTGCATTCTGAGCAGTGTTTTTGCTTCAGAACATTTATGGCTTAGGAGACAAATGACTCACCTCGTTATTGTGAAATGTCCCAGAGAGAAGCCAGGCACATCTTAACCTTGACTTCCTCCTCCCCTCTGTAGAAGCCTCTGTTCCTCGAGGCCAGGCAGAGCAGTGGTTGCTCTCCAGGGGAAGCAAGGCTTGAATTAAAATTGAATTGAATGAAATGAAATTGCTGTTTCTCTGCAGTTGTGGAACGCGTTGATTCGTGTGCATCCATGTACAGCCGTTCTATCCAAGGCCATCACGTCTGCCTACTGGTAAAAAAGGTGAGAGCACTGTAACCCCTGAGAGAAGCTAAACCTGGAGCCTTCCCTGCCTTCCTCTGCCTCTTTCCAGTCCCTGGGTTTGGCTAGGAACATGTTTATCCCCACTTGGAAGAGGAGCTAATGGATTTTTTCCTTTTTTGTTTTTCCTTTTCAAGGGAGAGAACTCTGTATCCATAGATGGGAAATGTAATGATTCTACCCTGCTTAGCAACTTGTTGGATGAGATGAAAGAGACATTGTCCAAGTGCTGAATATTCCTCATAAAATATTCCAACGACAAGAAACACACCCAGCGTGTAAAGCCGAGCAGACCCAAGTGTTAAGTTTCTCCCTCGTACGCATGTACTACCCTGGGGCACGTGCTTTCAGTTAACTCCACCATTGGTTGCAGTTTAGACATTTTCAGGCTGTATGTTACCTTTTTGTTTTCAGAACTTTTTACAAACTGTGGTGTTAACCCTTTCTAGCCCAAAGAGATCCTGGTGACATGACTGGAGGAGGGAGGGGAGGAGGGAGGGAGGGGAGGGGTGGGCACTATTTATTCAGCAGCTCATGATGATCCCATGACCTTCATCTGTGTGGGACGGGGACTGAGCAGGACTTCATCAACAGTAGCACAGTTTGTTGCTTGTGCTTATGCCAGGGAAGGTTGACTTAATCCTTAGCCATGAAATATGTCTTCAGGGCTGGTGTAGTTGATGTATATTTCTAGCAGAGGCTGGTGCTGGACCAGAAGGCCTCTTTTTTTTTTTTTTTTTTATATATATATATGATTTATTATTATCTCAAGATCTATTGTGATCAGCGTATAAACATCCTCCACCTCCTTGAGCTAATCCAAAGGAGCCCTGTGAGAACTGGGATGTTTGAGTTTCTGTTTATAGTAGTTGCCTTGAGCCTTAACCTTCTTTTAGTGACAGCTGGAAGAGTCGAGTGTGGAAGCATGAAATGGGCTGAAAGTGTTACTGTTTGGGTCTGTGCTCCCCTCGACTGCCCCACACACAGAGTCTGTCAGGCTTCTCCCTGTGGAGCTGTCTCTGCTGATGTGTTTTATGAGTCCACTTCAATTTCACATTCCTGAACAGTTAAGCTGTAGCAAGAAACTGGAAATCCAAAGGGGTCTGTTCCTGCTTTTTTCTCCTTTCGCTCACCAGCTGAGGTTGACCATTACCAGGTTAGAGAAGCAGCCATGGGTGCAGCCCCTTGTGTGCAGGTCCATGTGCTCCCTCTGGGATCTGAAACCAGCAGGGTCATTCTGTCTCTGTGTGCCCTCAGTGCCCCTCAGCCCTGCCCTTGCGGCAGTGAGAGCAGATTTGGCAGCACAAATACCCCGGGGTCCCTGTGGCAGAGCCCTCCCTGCGGGGGTGCAGGAGAGAGGGGTCGTGAGGAGCTGCAGATTTGGGACTGTAGCAGTGCTTTAGAGGGAGAGTCTGGGAAGTGCCCATTCTGCATTGCTGGGATCTTGTGGAGTCACCAACAGGAAAGCGATGTCACGGTGTCCTGCAGAGATGCTCAGTTGATGTCCTTCTCCAACATCCCTTGCTTTCAACTTATTTTTTATTCCCCCTGCTTCATTTCTTTCCTCGCTGTTCCGCACCCAGCGAGCAAAACTCTGTGGAATGGTTTTGCTTTGAGGCGCAGGTCAGGAGCACTTGACTGCTCCAAAAAGGTGCCCAGGGAGGAGCTGGCTGGGTCTGCACATCTCTGGCACTACCAACACTCCTAAAACACCCAACTCCTACGCAGGGAGCGGGGTAAAGTGTTGATCTTATCTCTTGGGTGATGTCCTGTACTTTACGCGTGTCTTGTGCTCTTTACACTCTTCCCACAGGAGGTATTTTGGCAAAGGCTCTGCTCTGGTGCTCTGGGTTCCTTGCCAGGTCCAGCTCTGTGTCCAACCACGCTGCCAGGACATGGAGGGTTTGGTTTTGGTCAGCCTCCCTTGGTTAGCCAGTTGTGTATTAGAGAAACTGAACATATTAAAATTGTCTTAAAGGATAATGTTCCTCAATTAGTGTTTGGGTTTTTTAATTCATGGATGAAAACTGTCACTTTAGCATGTAGAGTCTCTTACAGAATCCTGTGCAGTGATTCTAGAATTTTGAAACTGTATGATGTGTTACATTCACAAATTTATTTGCTATCAACATTCCCTGGAGAAAAAAAAAAAAAGGAAAAGAAAACAACGTACCACAAGCTGCTGTAATGATTTTGTGTCAAGATGATCCAATAAACTTTCAAAACAAAGTTAAATTTTTGGCTTTGTAAATTGTCCTTTCATAAGACTGTTCCAGTTTGGATGGACCCAAAACCAAGGCACGGATTTGCCTCAGGGCTGAACAATGTATCTTCAGTGGAGGTAAGAGGAATCTCCTTCCCAGAGGAGGTAGGGAATTCCTAACACCACCCTCTGAAAGGCAGGTCTGCAAGAGCAGCTGTCACTAACACTGAAATTACAGGAAAAAATACTTCAGGCTATCTCAGTTGAATCTCCATTAGTTGTTTTATTTTTTGGATCATGATTGCAGCTAAAATCCAGCACTTGGAAAAATGGGAGCTCTGGTCTGAACGAGGCCGGAATCAGCCCCTGCTGTTGCTTCCTCTTGGCCTCCAGTGAAATTTGTGACAAACGTGGTGACATTGAGATGAGGATTAAGGCCCTGTCCTGCCACAGCAGGAATGAGGCCTTGGCTTGGCTGATGCCCAGTGGTTTCCAGTCACACCAGAACCTGTGAAAATCATCTTGGACAGAAAGTCCCTGGGGCTGAGAGTGAAGAGCCATCAGTTCTGCCCTGGGGCTTGCCCAGTAACTTGCTGGCCCCATTCCTGGCAGACCCTGCTCAGGAAGGATCCAGGTCCTCTATTCTCAGCACTGCAATCCCACAGGGACCTGCCACAGGGTAGGACTGCACAAATCTGGTGGAATGGGATGGGAAAAAAAGCAAACCCCAATACAGGAAGTGCCTGGAACAAACCTCAAGTGTTCAATAAGCCACGGGAGCTGAACTGGGAGGGCCAGGAGCTGACACTGCCCCTTCCTCAGCCCTGGAGTGCTGTGTCCACGTCTGGGCTCCTCTGGAGCAGAGCTGGAGCTCCTGGCATGGGGTTTGTGCAGGGCTGTGAGGATGATGAGGGGATGGAGAATGTCCTGTGAGGAAAGGCTGTGGGAGCTGGAGCAGGTGGAGAGCAGAGATGGATATAGATATAGACAACATCTATATATGTATATATTATATATATGGATATATACTTTATAAGGTGCCTGGAGGTATCAGAGGCCAGGGCCAAGCAACTGGACCAGAGGTAGCAGGGAGAAACTGGAACCCAGGAAATTCCACCTGAGCAGGGGAAGAACTTTGCCCTTTGCACGTAACCGGGCGCTGGCACAGGCTGCCTAGAGATGTGGTGGAGTCACTTCCCTGGAGATCCTCAAAAGCCATCTGGCCACAATCCTGATGTGCTCAGGGGCTCCTGCTGAGCCAGGTGAGCTCCAGGGGTGCCTCCCAACCTCCAGTTCCGTGGTTCTGTGACCGGGAGTTGCCCCCGAACCTGGCACACAGGCTCCTGCCCTGGGGCAGAGCATCATCTGCTCCGCAGAGGAACGCAGCCAGAGAGGCCCCGGGGCTGCTGGAGCAGGGCCCCGGCTGCTCCCGGGAGCAGGAGCGGGATCAGCTGCTCTGCAGGAGCAGCCAAGCTGCTGCCGTGGGCCAGGGCCAGCTCGAGCAGCGGGAGACCCCCGAGGAGCCGAAGCTTCACCCCAGGTTCTGCGGCTCAGCTGGGCTGGGGAGGGGCTGCGAACACCCGGGGGTTGGAAAGCGGGGGCTGTGAGCACCTGAGGGACTGAACTGGGCTCTGCACAGCTTGTGGGGCACCTGGGATGGAGAACTCCAGGCTCCAGGAGTGTTGGAAAAGCCCTGGTGGGGCCGGAGCTCTGCAGGGTCCGGTTCAGCCTTTGGCACCCTTTGATTTTGGGCTTCCCAGGGCTTTCCCACCGCGCTTTGACTTTTCCCCATCCTGACGCTTGTGAGCGGTTCCCTTTAAAGCGGGGCTGGTTCCGGCCACTTCTCCTTTTAATGACTTTAAAGTTGAGGTCTGGGCAGGTCCCTCCAGCTGCCCCCGTTGGACCAATGCCCTGCAGAGGGCAGAGCGGGGCCGCTGCAGCCCCTCGGAGCCCCCCGAGCATCCCTGCGTTGTCCCTGCTCCCGAAAACACAAACACCGAATAAAGGGGAATTAAAGAAAACAAAGGGGACAGAATAAAAATGGGAAAATAAATTTAAAAGAAGAAAATAAATAAAACAGAGTAGAAGAAAATAAATACAAGGGAAGAGAGAGGGAAATAATTGGAATGGAATAAAGAGGAAGAAATAAATACAATTACGAAAAATTAAAAAAGGANCGCGGCGGCCGCGCGGGGCGTGCTGCGGCCCGCGGTGAGGGAGTGCTGCGGCCCGGGGAGCTGTGCGCGTCCGCCGGCGAGGGACCGCGGCACGGCAGGTGCGGGGACTCGGGGGGCTCTGAGGGGACACGGGGCGGTGTAAGGGGACGCGGGAGAGTCTGTGAGGGAGAAGGCCTCTGCGGGACGGGCTCGGAGGGGTCTCCGGGGAAAAGGGGCCCGGAGGGGCCGCGTGTCCCCAGCCCTGCCCACGTGTCCCCCCAGCCCCGGTGGCCGCGTTCCCCCGGCGGGGCCGGGCCGGGCCCTGCGCGGCCTTGGGACGGGCCGGGACCTGTTGAGCCGCGGCCACCGCATCCCCGCTGTGGGCGGTAATGGTTTGTGTTTGCCTGGGCGGGGGGCGATGGCGGCCGCGGCCCGGCCTGAGCCCCCTCAGGAAGGCGCGGAGCCCCCCGGGGCGGGCAGGGCGGGGAGCAGAGCACGGACCGGAGGATGGATCTGCCTGTGCTGGCCCGGCCGGAGGAGAAACCCCTTGGATGGGACATCCCCGAGCAGAGCCCTGGCTCCTGGGCACAGCCCCCTCCCTTCAGAGGGGTCGGGAAGGGGACGGACCTGCTTGCAGGATTCATGAACAACCGAAAAATTCATGATGAGGGGGGAAAAAAAGACATCGCAGAGAACACCGAGGTTCTTGGTAGAACTGTGAAGTTACAGCTTGCAACTTCCCTATTTTATCCCACCTCTCCCTCATGGCTTTCTCCAGCCCAGCTGCCATAGGTAAAGGCATAGCCCTGAAGTTCAAACCTTTCAGTCTCTAAACTCGTCGGGGAATGGGAAATTTTCCATGTTTTTTCAGGTCATGCTGAGCCACGGCTCAGCTGTCATGAGGGAGAACTCGTCAGGAGAAGTTGAAAGCAAACTCTTGCTCTGCTTCTGTCTCTTGCTGCAGGCTCAGGAATCCTGATCTTAGAGAGCTGCCTCTGCTCTGATCTGCAGCACAGTGAGCTCAGCTCCTTCAAAGCAAGCTGTGTGAGAAGGACAGGCAAAAGGAAAGGGCAGGAAGTCCTCTGGAGGGAGAGGACAGGGGATCTGGAGTTGTCCAGTGTCCAGCACAGATGTGTGGGGAA
Source organism: Rhadina sibilatrix (assembly GCA_013400275.1). Classification (NCBI taxonomy): domain Eukaryota; kingdom Metazoa; phylum Chordata; class Aves; order Passeriformes; family Phylloscopidae; genus Rhadina; species Rhadina sibilatrix. The sequence goes on along the minus strand of VWYO01005740.1, from coordinate 20,855 downwards.
AGCATTTCTGTCAGTGCTAGTGAAGGGCAGGATTCCCTCCTCTTAGAACTTGGAGCTGCAGAGTGGACACACTTTCTGGATTTCCATCCCTTTGTTAAAAGCCCCTTTCTGGTCTGAAAATCTTCTGCCAGGTTGCAGGCCAGGGAGGGATTTTGCTGTGAAACTTCCCCAGCCACCTGTTTATCCGAGTCCCCAGGGCTTTGTCCTTGCTCTCTGCTTCCTTTCCCAACCTTAGGCTCACATCCAGCTCCCTGTTTGTCTGTTGCTGTTCCCTGGACTGTGTATCCCATATTTCAGATTCACTTTCTGTCTTAGTCACTTACTGTGAGGTGAACCTGAGGTGAGCTTATGACTTTTCAAAATCCTCAGAAAGAGGGAGAGGAGTACTGGGAATTCTTGCCAATGGTGGCAAAACCTGGAGCTGTTGGTTTATAGCGAGGAGGTGAGTGCAGGTGCTGAGCAGGGAGCTGGTTCCCTGTGCCTGGCTCACCTTGCAGCTTCTGGGATGCTCTCTTGACACGTGGGGTTGCACTGTCACCTGTACCATGGGCTCTCCCATGTGCTTGGCCAAGGCTTGGGGAGCTTGGAGTAGACTCAGCATCCTGAGCAAAATTGTCCTGCTTCACTTCAGCTGCCTCTGGAGCTGTTTGCCAGCTGCTTCCTTGTCCATATTTAATGTGGTCCTTCTGGTGATGAGGTGAAAAGTACCCCCCACACTGGAACAGGGTGATTTAATCCCATTTTGCAGGTTGGATTGTCCAGGCCTGTGCTGAGCTTGGTCACTCCTGCTCCTCTGTGAGGGCCAGGGATTTCCACAGCCACACTAATGAAGGAGAAAATGTCCCTTATGAGCAGTGAAAGTATCTGAGGTCAGAGCACAGAGATTGCAAAACATTTCCAATCCTGCCCACAGGTGGGCAGGGAAAGGGAAGGGAATTGCTTTCAGTTTCTGAGTTAATTTCTAGTAAGTCAGGGAAGTATTTTCTGGTTCTTGAGCCATAAATGCTGCTGTAAGTGGATCCAGAACCAGCTTTGCTGGAGGTTTATCAGCTTATCTTTAGGAATATGTAATACCCTGCTAATGCTGTCAATAAGTTGTGCACCTTAGGCTGCACCTTCATCCTCCTTTTTCCAGATGCTCCTGGGAGGCAGAGCTATCCCTGAGGCCTGGTTTGGTCTGCTGCCTGCTTCCCTCTGGAGCTGGTGGTGTGGTGGAGGTGCTGCCCTGCTCCAGGTGAAATTGGGTGGGTTGTTGCTCCGGGTACGTGAAGCAGAAGGGAGGGCAGAGGAAGGGATGGAGGCAGCAAAGGCCAGAAAAAAACCCCAGCAAAACAACATTTGCAAGTGGGCGAAGCCAGAGCAAAACAATCCATCACACTCTGACAGCTTTGACTTCCTCCAGAAAACCTGGCTGAGGTCCTAAAGTGCTGGTGCTGGTGTTGGTGAGTGAGACAAGGCCACTGTGGTGATGCTGCCAGACACTCCTGTGTGACCCTGTGCTGATTCCAGGGAACTTGTGGGGCAGAAGATGAGCTGGAGCCACCCAGACTGTGGCTGAGGTTGCAGCGGGAGCTGAGCTGGCCCCATGGCTGCACTGAAAGGCCCTGTATTTTCTGCAGGCCTCTCTTGGGGCTGTTGTCTGGCTGCCTTTGCTTCCTTCTCTCTTTCACTGTGTGATGTGGTTGGTGTTGAGGTGGTCTCCAGCTCCATGGAGCTCGTTCTGTGCCTGGAGCTGTGCTAAGGGATTGAGTTACTCCTGTATCTCCTGCCAGGGCAGGAGAGGCCTTGTGGGCCTCTGCTGTCAGCAAGAAACAATCCTGCCATTCATCCCAACGTGTGACATTAACATGGGGAAAAGGGATGTTTGTCCCTGGGATTATCCATGCTCTGGGAAAGGCTGGCCGTGTGGCCAGCTCGTGCTCCAGCTCAGCCCTGGGGTGTGATCCCACACTTCCTGGGATCCCAGCCCACTGTTAGAATGGTGCCATAGTCATTTTATCATCCTGATGCAAATTTCATGCTCCAAACTGATGTTCACTTTGACTTGGGTGGGGGCAGATCCCAAAGTTAGAGGAAATGGAACTGCTGTGGGCCCAGAAATAACCCTGTCCAGTGAGGACAGTACAGAGCCTGCACGAGCAGGGAGAGACTTACTAAACACCACCCTGCCCTTCCAGCCCTGTACTGGGGACAGCGAGAGGCCTTTCCAAAGGACCAGGCTGCTCTGGGACCTGGAAAAGAGGGAGCTGCTCCTACCATGCCATCACTGGCCATGCTCTGCCCTCATGTGTGCAGTTAACCTGCGTGCTGGAGTCGTGACCCAGCTTGTCAGCTCAGCACAGCCCTGCAAAGCCTGCAGCGGATTAGCTCTGCCTCCACACGCAGCCCCATCCTGGCTGGATCCCTGGAAAGCTTCCAGCAGCGGGCTCTGACATTGCAATGGATGCAGATGTCACGTAAGAGGCAGCAGGCCTGGCCCTGAGTCAGTAACACCCAGGGCTCTGTGGGGCTCCCTGCAGCCACTGCTGTTCCACGGGAACAGTTGGAAATTGCAGCATCTGCTGCCTGACCTTCCTCTCTGGGGAGGGAAGCAGGAGGGGGACCTTTTATAGAACTTACTTTCTTGTGAGGCATTTCTCCCTCTGTGGCTGTGGAGAGGAAGGTCAGGGGGACAAGCCATGCTGGAAATTTGGGGTTCTTGCCTTCCCTCTCTCACCACACTGGGTTTTCCAGCCTCCCCAGCACTCACTGCCTCACCTGCCCTCCCTCAGCATCCCTGTGCAGTGTGAGCAGTGTCACCTGTAACACCCCTCCTGTCGCTGCCCATGGTCTGAATGTAAATCCTGAGCTTGAAGCCAAGCAATAAACTCCCTGTTCATCCATCTGCCCAGGATGGATGCTGGTGTCTCACTGCTGGCTGACCTGGGCTCTCTGCTCCAAGCAGCAGCATTCCCACCTGCAGCTCTTGATGGGCTCTGCCAGAGTTTCCCTGATCACTGGTGGGTTCTCTGCTATCCCAGATACGGCTTAATTTATCAGAGCTTTTCCCTTTATTCCATAAACTAGCTCAACTTTAGGATTGTCTGGAATGCTTGGCCTTGCAGGGGCAAAGGAGATGCCAGTTAAAGCCCAAGATAACTATTTTTGGTCTTTTATTATTCCTTTTCCTTTTCTCATTTGTATGGCCCTGCAGATGGGCTCTGCCTCTCCATGGCTTGGAGGTGTGTAAAGAGCCTGTCCTGCTCCGAAATCAACCTCTTCTCCTAAGACACCCTGTTTCCAGGAAAGGCCTGGAGACGTGGGAAGTCCCAGGAGAACTGTGCCATTTTCTTACTTGGGAATTTCCAAATTGTGCAGCAGATTGGAATAGCGGGGCCTGGGGGTGGCTGGCAACAGGCAGGACCTTCTTAAAGCTGACTCTGGTGAAAGACAAAAGGCTCTTTGTTTGCCCAAACCTTGGGAATTCAGCATTTCCAGTGTGCCCCTGTTCAGATTTGGTTGCAAAGGCTGCTGCTAAAGCACTTTCTAGAAGAAAAACGTGGATGTTGTCCTGCACAGCAGCAGAATGAAGTGGGGCTGGTGTGTGTGCTCCTTCTCCAGAAACTTCTGAGCAGCTTCAGCTGCCGGGACTGAGCGCAGGGGACGGACGGGAAAGGCAGCGCTGAAGGGAACAGCCGTGGCTCGGCTCTCCTGCAGCCACACGGAGTGATCCTGTGGCAGGAAAGACAGAACTTGCAGAGGGGAAGGATTAGCTTTTGGGAAAACATTGGCAGCTCCCTGGGCCGGGAGGCTGGAGTCAGTGCCAGACAGGAAGCGGCTGACGTGGAAGTGCCGGCTGGCCGGGATTATGAATGGCCAGAGGTGCCTTCCAGCCACACTGAGCCCTCCTGGCCCTGCCCTGCCCTGCCTGAGGTAAGCATGGGGGAGACCTTCACTCCTCATATCACAAATCCATTCAAAAGAGCAGCTGGAAGTCTCGGCCCAGGAAGACAAGCGTTTGTTGCCAGACTGGCTCTGGAGGCGCAGAAACTGGCTGCCATTAGTGCAGTGCGGCTGCCAGGATTGTTCTGGTCCCTGCTCTCTGTGGTAAAATCTCTCCTTTGATCAGAGAAAACCAGGATCATCCTGTCCTGAGACACTGAGCTAGTGCAGAGTGACCATGGGAAGGGATTTGTGAAAGGAGGGGGGTGGAATTATGGAAAAAATGTGCGTGTGCGTCCGTCTTGGCTGTTTTGTGCAAGTTGCCTGTTTGAAGCTGCCTTTCTTCTGTTTCACTCTGTAAATTCAGGTTTTTACTTGAAATGCTTAGTGCATCCAAAATACCTTTATCAGGGCTGCTTTATCAGTCAGGGAGGTTTTGTGTCCTGTATTGGGAACTCTGGCCCGGCATTAAGGGCCTTGGGAATGACTCAGGGAACGTGGCTCCCCTCTCCTAGGGAGCTCTGGGGGCACGGAGCTGTCAGAGGCTCCCCACCCAAGGGTTACAAACAGCTGGACTCAGTGGGATTCAAGGACAGCAGCCTGGCTTCCCGGACAGGAAACTGGACAAATCCCTGATTTGAAGAGCTGCGTTGCTCCCTGGGCTGTGCTGAAGGGCTGTTTTACCAGAGGCAGCAGGATGTGGCCAGCCCAGCACTGGGGTCACAGAGGAGGGAGGTGGCCTCGTGTCTGACCCCTCCCCAGCTGCGGAGCCTCGGGTTGCTGCCGCCCATGAAACAAATGGGGAGGTTTTTTCCCCTCTTTTGAAAAAGGAAGCTCAGCCTTGGCTCCTGCCAGCGCTGACAGAGTGCAGAGCAGAGCTGAAGCCTCTGCAGGAGTGACCTGCTTGAGGCCAGGAACACAGGTAGGAGCTTGCTGACTGCTGCCTTGCTGGTTTTCCCTTGCCTTGCTGGTTTTCCCTGGTTGTTGTTAAACCCCTGTGCAGTGTTGGCAGCAGAGGGGAGCATGGAATGCTGCTGGGGCTGGCACTGATGGAGCAGTCATGAGACTCCTGGAGTCCTTTTTGGGCCATTCTGCTTCTGTGGGGAAGGCAGGATCTGTCGGGAACTCTGCTGGCTCCTGGAAAACCTCAGGATGGCTGCAGCAGGGTGCAAGGGGAGGCAGTTTCCTGGTGTTTTGGAGGAGGTGACTCTTCCCTTTTCCAGACTGAGCTGCCTTTACAAGTCACCAACAGTTGGGAAGCAGCTGTCCGGGCTTCCTCTGCCCAGAGCCTGGTGTTAGAGCAAGGCAGCTCCTCATGATCCACCATTCCTGGCGAGGGAAGAGGCATGGCAGGACAATGCCAACAGCCCTGGCAGCAAAACCAGCACAGGACTGGAGCTGCACAAGCAGGGAGTCAGAGAAAAGGAGCTTTTGGGATGGGAGGGAAAGGGAGGTCCAGGCCTTGAGACCCCTGGGCAGGTAAGTCCAGTATAGTAGGGAGCTGCTCCTCCCGTGTCCTTTGGATAAGCTGGAGGTGTGTTTGTGCTCCAGCCAGCCCACGGGGGTCATGGGCTCTGTGATCCTGAGCAATGGCCAAGGTCCTCTGGGAGCACGGGTGACGTCTGCTGTGATCTTGGCTGGCTGAAAGGAGGAGGCAACAAAATGTGCAGAGGGAGGTTTGCTTTTGGGGGGAGTGGTTTTTCCCCTCACTTTTAAAGCTTGCAGATACCATCCAGGTGCTTTGCATGTCCCATTTCCCAATTGTCTCTGACCTTTCCTTTCCCTTGTGTGCGGGGGCGGTGTCAGCTGTGACTCCTGCCTGTGCAAGTAGGTGTTGTACAGATGATATCATCCCCGAGCAATGTCAGGGATGCTTTGGTCTCTGTGCCTCTTTATTTTTATTTTTTTTCCTAGAGCTAAATGTTTCTTTTAGCTCATTGCAGTCAGAACCATAATTAAATAGGCTGCATCTGCTTGATGTCTCAGCTACTCATTTTGCTAATGCTTCACACAGATGCTGAATCGTCTGAGAGACAATTGCTGCTGTGTTGAGCTCCTCAGTTCTCAGGGATGATGTCTCCATAGGATCAGGAATTTGCTTGTAGGACTGCCTCAACACCAAATAAACTCTGCCCTCCACAGAGACTCTGACAACTGTGAGGGCAGGGAAATCCCCAGCTCTGTGACAAGGGCAGTTGTTGGATGCTGCCCTGGGATGGGGCAGCCCTGGATGCAGGGACAGACTGGGAATGAGAGGCTGGAGAGCAGCGCTGGGGGAAGGGACCTGGGGGTCCTGGTCAGTGACAAGTTGGATCTGAGTCACTGCTGAGTCCTGGCAGCCCAAAGGGCACCGTGTCCTGGGGGGCACCAGGCCCAGGGAGGGATTGTCCTGCTCTGCTCTGCCCTGGGGCAGCCTCACCCCCAGTGCTGGGGGAACCTTGGGCACCACAAGATCAGAAGGATCCAGAGCTGGTGGAGAGTGTCCAGAGGAGGGACACGGAGCTGGGGAAGGGGCTGAGGAGGGGCTGAGGGCACTTGGCTCCTTCAGCTGGAGCAGAGGAGGCTGAGGGGAGGCTCCTCGGGGGCTGCAGCTCCTCCCCAGGGGAGGCAGAGGGGCAGGGGCTGAGCTCTGCTCTGGGACAGGGACAGGAGCCCAGGAAGGGCTGGAGCTGTGTCAGGGCTTGGGCTGGAGCTCAGGGAAAGGTTCTTCCCCCCGAGGGTGCTGGGGCACTGCCCAGGCTCCCCAGGGAATGGTCCCAGCCCCAAGGCTGCCAGAGCTGCAGGAGCCTTTGGCCAAGGCTCTCAGGGATGCTCAGGGTGGGATTGTTGGGGGGTCTGTGCAAGGACAGAGGTTGGAGTGATCCCTGAGGGTCCCTTCCAACTCTCAGGATGTACTGGGATTCTATGAAAAGTCTCTCCATCCCACTGAGATGAGAAAAATGGTTGGTGTTTGTTTCTTGATGTGTGGGGCCAAAGCCAGGGGATGTTTGTTTTTTACCCTTGTGTTTTACTCCATCCACATCCATGCCAGGCCCTGCAGTGCAGATCCTCCAGGAAAGAAGCAGGGATGGAGCTTCACTGCACCAGGGATGCTGCGGGTGCTCCAGGGAGCCATGTGGAGGGCGGTGCTGCTGCTGCTCTGTGGTTTCCTGTGTGAGAGGATGTGTTTTCCTCCATCTCCAGTGCAGGGAACTCATCATAAGTGCTTCTCTGGAGTTTCTGCTGGAAGTAGCAGCAGCCTCAGCACCTGCTGCCCACATTGCTCATTCTGTGGGGGCCGTGCCTTGGTTCCGGGGCGGGTGCAGTCCCTGGAGCTTCCGGCTCTGCCACAGGATGTGGCCAGGCTGTGACACAGCTCCTGATAACCAGCACTGCTCAGCTGTCTCTCCACACCCTTCACTTCTTCCTCTGCCACGTGTGGGGCGGGATCACGCTCCAAAGGACACGTCTGCCAGGGATTCGTGCTGGGTTTGCCTCCCCAGAGGTGGCTCATGAGGTCACAGCAGCTGTTTTGGCCCCAGGAAGGCCGGGTTGGATGGGGCTTGGAGCAACCTGGTCTAGTGAAGGTGTCCCTGCACACCAAAGGTGTCCCTGCCCATGGCAGGGAGTTGCCACTGGATGGTCTTTAAGGTTCCTTCCAACCCCAACCATTCCATGATGACGTGTCTGCTCTGGATTCACCTCTCAGCCCACGGTGGATCTCACTGAACCACAATTAACTGCTTTTAGGGCTGCTCCCACACATTGTAGCCCATGTTGGGGTTTGGATCTCCCAGCTCCTGCATGGAAGAGGTTACTGAGCCCATTCCCGCAGGAAATGTTGAGCCTGTTCTTAGTGGGGTGAACTGGCGTGGTTTGGGGTTTCTTCCTCACTGTAATTAAATAAGGAAACAAGAGGCCTTGGCTTTAAAGCTTTTTAATCTTTCTGCAGAGAAGAACTGCTGATTAGCACTGCAGCATCTGTTAGAGACGGGCTCGATTGCAGCTGTGGTAGTCATGACCTTGAGTTTGGGATGTGCTTGCCAGCATTTGAGGACACTGTTTACCTATTGGAACAACACTGTGGCCTCATGTAAATCTGCTTGGAGATTCTGCTAGATTCTGCATGGAGAAAGGGGTTTATTTTACTTGCTTGCTTATGAAATTATGGAAACTTATTTATGCTATTTAAGGCATCAGCTTTATTTCTATTACTTTATTAATTTCTCTGCCCAGCACATGTAAAATAATATTTTTGGTACACAAAGCTTTCTGCCTTAAGCTTTCATCAAAGAGCAGCCTGGCACAAATTCTGTGAGGGGCTGGCTGTGGGAACAAAGGAGGTATAATTAGCTACAGATAAACAGAGCTGTGTTTCTTGTCAGCATCCCTTCAGATCTCAACTTGTGTCTCACCCTTGGAGCTGATTATTTTCTACAGGCTGGAAGAGGAAGATGAGCTTTCCCTCATCTTCCAGTTTTCAACTTGTAAACGGAGCTAAACTGAAATGGGAAATATGGTTATGGTCTGTGTGCACCTGCAGAAGAGGCTGTGGCTGCTCTCAGGGCTGATGTTATTTCAGGATATTTGCTTTCCGGGTGCCTGAGCTGTGACTTCTTCTTCTCGTTACCCTCCACCCCTTGGTTCCTGTCTCTCACTTTCAGTGGCTGGCTTGGTGGGGGCTGTCTGACAGCAGCTCTGAGATGTGCTGTGGGCTGGCGTGACCTGGCCTGGTCTTGTTCCCAAAGGGGGGATGCAGAGGTGAAAATGGGATCTGGGTGAAACCCAGCTGGTTTTACCTTTCGTTGTCAGTGCATGTGAGCCAAGCAGGTGGTGGCATTTCTGCAGGGTTGGGGTCTCATGGTGTGGCAATGTTGGGGTGAATGGCAGCCCCCTCCCGTGGCTGTGTGGCCTGTTCCCTCATTCCCACGTGTCTGTGCAGGAACTGGGGCTGGACTGATGATCCCTGTGGGTCCCTTCCAGCATTATCTCAGGATATTCTGGGATTCTGTGAAAAGTCTCTCCATCCCACTGAGATGAGAAAAATGGTTGGTGTTTGTTTCTTGATGTGGAGGCAAAGCCAGGGGATGTTTGGTTTTACCCTTGAGTTTTACTCCATCAGCCAGGAGGTGATTGTTCAGCCCAGTTCACCCCTCCAGCCTCCCCTCCCCTCTGCTCCAGCCAGGGAAGGGAAGGGGGAGGAAGGAAAGCTGCCGTGGGCTCCCCCCCCTTCTCAGATGTGGGGCAAGGGCCCAGATGGCATCCCAGATCTCTTCCTATGGGATTTAGATGAGGTTTCCTGTTGAGAGAGCTGCTCCTAATCGCTGCCCTTCTGTGCTGTGTTGCAGATCAGGACCAGATGAGGAGAGGGAGGTTTCTGTGAAGATCAGAGTCACCCCAGCCCTGCCCCGGGAAGTGGCCGCGCCTCTGGCTGTCACCACTGCGGGCCTGGAAGAGACACAAGAGAAGGAAAATGTCCCACGCTTTAAAGCAAGTGTTCAATAAAGACAAAACCTTCCGGCCCAAGCGCAAGTTCGAGCCGGGCACTCAGCGCTTCGAGCTGCACAAGAAGGCCCAGGCCTCGCTCAACGCCGGCCTGGACCTGAAGGTGGCCGTGCAGCTGCCGCCGGGCGAGGAGCAGAACGACTGGGTGGCCGTGCACGTCGTGGACTTCTTCAACCGCATCAACCTCATCTACGGCACCATCAGTGACTATTGCACGGAGCAGTCCTGCCCCGTCATGTCGGGGGGCCCCAAGTACGAGTACCGGTGGCAGGACGAGCACAAGTACCGCAAACCCACGGCCCTGTCGGCGCCCCAGTACATGAACCTGCTCATGGACTGGATCGAGGTGCAGATCAACAACGAGGACATCTTCCCCACCAACGTCGGTGAGTTTGGGTCCCAGCTGGGGCCTGGAGGGAGGGAGGTTGGGTGTGGAGCCTTCTTGTGGAGCTCCTGTTGCTGTTCCAAGAGATGCTGCAGCACAGCTGAGCCCTGTAGCAGAGCTGTTTTCCTCTGTGCTTCTCTTGAGCACAGTGCAGTGAGCTCTTCCCAGCTCTTGGGCGGTGCTGAAATACCCAGAGCTGTACCAGATCCCACTGGGAGTCATGGATACCTCAAGGCAGTGAAACAGGAAGCTGCCCTTAGAGCAGTCGGTCTCTGAGGTAGCTCTGGAGTGGCTCATGCTGGATGCAGGATGGCTGTCTGGGAGCTGATGGCCAGCCCAGGTCTGAGGCACAGCTCTGTGTCACCTGGTGATGGTGCCACATGCCATAATCACCCCCTTTGTTATTAGAGGCCACACTGGCTGCCTCTGTCCCTCCTGAGAGATGGGATGCTGGCGCAGGCCTGGAGGGAAGGGCCATGTTTCATCTACTGCCAGGACCATGGAAGAAATTCCTGAGTTTGGCCTAAGACACCTCAATGTCCATATCCAAACACAGCTTTGGCATAGAGATTGTTGGGTTTTATTTTGTGATGAGGATGGAAGAAGTTATCAGGTAAATACAACTGAGCCCATGCAGAGCTTCCATCTCCTGGGATAGAGGAGCTCTGATTGGATGCAGTTGGTCCCTATTTGGGGCACATCTGCCACTTGGGCATCCACAGGGATCCTCCACTGTGCCAAAATGCTGCTTAAAGCTGGTGTGGAATGGGCAGAGAGGGAGGGGGGCCATAAACAGCCAATTTTGAGACAACTGAAGCACCAAACCCTCCCCAACCATTCTCACGCTGCACGGGCTCTGCTGCAGCTCTCTGGGGACCACACTGGGGGTGTTGGTTGTGTTCTGGGCTGCAGGATGAGCTTCTGACAGCATGAGGGTTGTGGTTTGGGGTTTTTTTAGTTGTTATTTTCCTCAGCTCAGCTTTTACCAGATCCTTTAATGCTGACTGAAATGCTGCAGCTCTGCCAGAGCAAGGAAAGGATTTAACTCGTCCTTGTTCCTCCAGAAACAGTGTGAACTTTACACCCTGATATCCCACAGAGGTGGCTGCATGGCCAGACTGCTCTGCAGCAGGGGCCCAGCCAAACACAGTCCTAGAGCCTTCAAAGAGGACCTTAACAGCTTTAATTTTTAACCAAAGAGCTGAAGATGTACCAAAACAAGGGATAACTGAGGGGAGTTAACAGCACCAGCCCTTTCCTTTGGGAAGTTGCTTGGTTATATCTGGTGTTTTGCACTGTTTATATAAATACATCAAACAGGAGTAGAAGAAAACTCTTGTCTGACTGAAACAACTGCTGGGAATGTGGGATCTGCTTTCATTCACAGCAGTGCATCACTCTGTCACTTAAAAAATCTGTGCTTTGAAAAATGTCATCCAAAGGAAAGGAAAAATGAGAGGGGAGCTGGAAATTACCAGGGACAGAAGCGCTTTTGCCTCAATTTGTCCATTTTAAAAATTTATTTTAGCCCTAAGCAACCAGTTTTAACTTGACCAAAGGTGTTTCACGGCCACTCTTCCCTCCCAGGTACTCCCTTCCCCAAGAACTTCCTCCCGGTGGTGAAGAAGATTCTCTCCAGGCTCTTCCGGGTGTTTGTCCACGTCTACATCCACCACTTCGACAGGATCACCCAGATGGGCTCGGAGGCCCACGTGAACACCTGCTACAAGCACTTTTACTACTTTGTGAAAGAGTTCAATCTCATAGACACCAAGGAGCTGGAGCCCCTGGTGAGTGTCTGGGTGGGCTCAGGTACAGGTGGGGCTCTCAGGCTCTGTGGCCAGCACAGGGCTGCGGGAGTCACAGAGGGCTCTGGAACCTGCTCAGAAGGCCCCACCTCAAATCCTGGGGTCAGTTTTGGGCCCCTCACTCCAATAAAGACATTGAGGGGCTGGAGCATGTCTAGAGATGGGAACAGAGCTGGGGAAAAAGGAGCACCAGGAGCAACTGAGGGAGCTGGGGGCTCAGCCTAAAGAAAAGGAGGCTCAGGAGGGCCCTTCTGGCTCTGCACATCTCCCTGACAGGAGGGGACAGCTGGAGGGACTCAGTCTTGTCCCAGGTAACAAGTGACAGGGCAGGAGGGAACAGTCTCAGGCTGTGCCAGTGGAGGTTTAGATTGAATTTAAGGGAAATTTTCTTCACTGAAGGGGTGGGACAGGCATTGGAAAGGCCTGCCCAGGGCAGTGTTGTAGTCGCCATGCCTGGAAGTGCTCAGAAAACATGTGGATGTGACACTTGGGGACACGGTTTAGTGGTGACACAGCAGTGGTGGGGTAATGGTTGGATGATGATGATGATCTTGGGAGTCTCTCCAACCCTTAAGGATTCCATGATTCTCTTCTAAAGCTGGTTGCCCAAATTTGGGACCAGTTGGCCTTGCAGTGTAACTGTCAGGAACCTGGGAGTCAGATGTGACTGGGAATGGGAATGGTGGGAGGAACACGGCCCTGCCCAAACTGGAGCTGTGGGCAGCAGTGTCACCCCGTGCCTAGGAATGGTATTGACAGCTAAACACAGGGGGGGTTTTTTCATCCACACCCTCACCTGGGAGCCTGGATCCTCCTTCACAGTCCCTTGTCTTGTCTGTCCCTTTGACAGAAGGAAATGACCTCCCGGATGTGCCACTGAGCTCAGACCTTGCTGCTCCCACCTCGGCACCTCTCCCGAGGACTCCGAGCCCCAACCCCACATTGGAGACGTGATTCAAGGGGAGAACAGAGACGTTTCGTTTAAGAAATTATATATTTTTAATGAGTTTCAATGTAAAACTGTGATACTGCAGGAATATTTTTTTAAAGATGCTCTAGATTAACTAATTTTTTATAGTAATTTCTATAAAAAAGAAAGAAAATATTTTGTGGGCCACTTGATGGGAATGTTGGCTCTCGGAGTGGGGAAGAGCTGCCTGAGCTGCCTCCTCTGTGAGCCCTGAGTGAGCTGAGCCAGACACTTCAGACAGAGCTGTGTTGTGGGGCTGGTGCTGCCATGGAAGCGGTACCTCCCTTGGGATACACATTTCCCACCCCTGAAGGCAGGGTACAGGACTGGTGTACATGGATCCCCCAGGTGTGGATCCCCCAGCACCTCTTCCACTGGCTGTGAGCCCAGGTTTGGGGCAGAGCTGCTCTGTGCCCTGCTGTCCCCAAGGCCTGGCTCTCATGCACTCTGAGTAAGCTGGCTCTGGGCTTCATCCCATGGCTGCCGCAGTTGGAGCCAGTGCTGTTGGAGTGGAAATCTGCCCTCGTGTGTCAGCCCAGCCCTGAGCTGAGCTCTGCACACACAGCCCAGCTGTAGCTCAGCACTGTCCCCACAGGGACACAGATCCACGCTGGCAGCTCCTCATGGGAGCCACCAGAGGGAAGGTGCTGGGACAGGCATCAGGAATTCTCCTCCGTTCCCTCCCTCCCTGTCCCTCGTGGTACGCTGACCCTGCCGGGACCACATCCCCCTTCCCGTTGGGGTACAGAGCCTTCTCCCTGTTCCCCAGCTTCACCACCCCACCCAGCTGTGCACATCTGGGACCAAAATCTCTGGTGCGCAGCCAGAGCCCCCCCAGCCTCACCCGCTGCTTGCACGAGGAGAGCTTGGCAGTGGCCCCAGGTAGGTATTGGGTCTACCTAGGATTTGGGGACCAGTAAGTGACCAAACTGCACCACTAACCACTTCTTCCTTACAAAGCATTCCCGTGCCCTGGAACCTCTGTACATACGTGACTCTCTCATTTCTCGTCCTGCCGTTAGGACACTCGTACAAATACCACTCGTGCTCTGAAATGGAACCAATAAATTATGTTGTATTTACACAGCACACGCCGCTGCCGAGCGTCTCGTGACTGCACGTTCGTCAGAACCTTCCCATCAGCAAAACAAACACAGGGTGTTTGGGCTCCTTGGGAATTGTGCTGGAGAGCTGGGAGTTCGTGGGTGTGTGCTCCTGGCACAGCTCCTGGGCGGTTGGTTGGGTTCCTCCTGCTCTCCAGGTGCCAGGTCCGGGCTGCTCCAAGCCCTGAGAGGGGTCCCAAGGTCATGGGGCCTGATCAGCAGCCCAGGGTTGTCCTGACTTGTGTCTGCAGTGTCTTTGTACCCAAGGGTTGAACTGTTCTCCCAGCTCTGAAACTCGGATGGAAGTGGGCAGGGGAGGGGAATTCCAGCTCACTGACTTGCCAAGAGGCTCCTCTGCCGTGGGAAGGAGCCAGGGGTGCAGTCATTGAGGCTGGTGGACTAAATTGAGAAAAACTTTGCATTTAAGGGATGCACATTGTTTTCCTGGCCAGAAGGGAGTGAGAGGCTCCCCAGCTGTAGCTCCTTCTGTCCCCTGCCTGCAGCACTGGCTCTTGCCTGTTCCCCTGCCCACTGGAGGTGCTGGGAGCACCCTCCAGCCCCTCTCCCAATGTTTTGTGGGTGCAGCTCAGCTGGAGAACGTGCTGTTCCTTGCTGTGGAATAGCTCTTTGGCCAGCCTGTGTCAGCCGTCCCAGCCCTACTCCCCCCAGTTGTTGTGCCCCTCCTTGCTGGCAGAGCACGGGACACACAAAGTCCTTGGCTTAGGGTAAGCACTGCTCAGCAACACCAAAACATCGGTGTGTTATCAGCATTATTCTCATCCCAGATCCCAAACACGGCCCTGTACCGTCTACTGGGGAGAGAACTGGCTCTGTCCCAGCTGAAACCAGGACACCTGCAAGGCCCCAAGTGCTGAGCTGTGGTGGGGCTGCAGGTGGGTGCTGAGCGTTGCTGGGTCAGCCCTGCTGGAACGCTGTGGGTGCTGAGTCCAGGGATGTGTGGCACCCAGCCAGCTGTGACCCACAGGGCTGCAGGGACCTGCCTTCCTCCATCCTCCTTTTCTCCTCCCATGTGAGACCAGCTCAGCTAAGGGAGGAGGAGGAAAACCACCTTTGTGGGAGATGTGGCAGGGCTGGAAGTAGCTGAGCCCGGCCCCCACACCCGGCAGTGCAGGATGTTGCCCAGACAGGTCTGTGGAGCCACAGCTCAGCCTCGCTCTGCCTCTGCCCCCCGGCAGCCCCAGCCCCACTTTCATCTCCCCAGGCTTTCATGTTGTGTTTACTCTCTCCTGAGCTGCAGGTGGGAGTGCTGCAGGGAGCAGACAGCTGTGAGCCCCTGGGGCTGAGCCCCCCAAACTGAGCCCCCAAACTGAGCCCAGCCTGGAGAGGGGGTTTAGCCCTGAGCAGGACCTCTCGGTACTTTCATTCCTCATCTCCCCTGGCACTGCTTGGGTGCAGAGGCATCACAAAGGCTGTGCTGAGAACCCAGAGAGCAGCTTTGCAGATCTGCACTGCAGGGCCTGGGCCAAGCAGGTACTGTGCCCAGGGCTCCAGCAGCCTCCCCTCTGCGGGGCTGATCCCTTCCCAGAAAGCACAGATGGCATCTGCCCCGGAGCTGGAGCAGGCACGGGCTGGCAGCACGGAGGGGGCTGCGGTGCCATATGTTCCAAGGGAAATGCTCCTTCCCTGTGGTTCAGAGCAGGGTTTCCTGCTGCTCCCAGGAAGCCATGGCTCACCCTGATCCTCCCTTGCTGGGCTTCTCCATCCCCTGAACACCAAGGAGCTCAGCAGCTTCAGGGCCTCAGTTCTGCCATGAATCCGGATTTAGGATACTGCCAACATCATCAATTTGTCACAGATGAGTGATTTTGGGTCACTCGAAGAGTCACCGTCAACGCTGTTAGCAAAAGTTATTTTAATATGAATCTATGAAATTGTGATTTAACAGAGTAGGACGATGAGGTTCCCTCTGGTACCTCCTACATGGATGTAAAAGACTAAGGAAAATCAAGTTGGAATTGAGCTAGAATGATTTACACCGAGACTGAAGATGTAAAAGGGTTAAGAGAGACCCTTCTGTTGAGTTCAAGGTTCAGACAAGACCCCTCCCCCGCTTCCTAAACTCCTGATGGACCTTAGGTACAGCCCAGGTCCAGTCTTAGTCTCAAATTTGGACAACGGTTCACATAGGAAGGAATTAAATACATGGATTCCATTGGTGTTTATTCAGGGTGTTGTCAGGAACTCACCAAGGAGCTGTTGCAAGTCAAGGTCTCTCCACCTCCCAAACCCTGAGATGTGTCTCACCTCCAGAGGAGATCACAGATGTGCAGTCCAGCTGTAGATTAGGGGGAACTCAAACTGGACTCATCGAAAGATCTGTTGTTGGTTGAAAGGTCTCTGTTCCTTGAGGCACAGGCTCGGGAGGTGCCCCTGCTCCAGGACACCTTGGCACAGTCACACTGCCAGGCAGGGAGAGCTCAAGGCACCCACTGGTGCCTTGGTGGCAGGGTGATGGGAGGGAGCAGTTGGCTCACAGGGAAAAGTGCAGGAGGCTCCTTGTGCCCACAGCTTTCATTGTTCCTTGATAAGTAAGTCTTGGGAAAGCCTTGGAAAAAGGCTTGGAAAAACTTGCTCTCCATGTGTTAATCCGACAATCAGTGCTGAGCTCACAAACATCAGTGCTCCCTGGGTCACTCTGCTCCTTCATGGGTTTCCTGGACTTCTTGGTCTGGCTCTGGCCTTTTCCTCCTCTCAATCCCAGACCAGACCATGGCTGGTTTGGTGGAAGGGCTGAGTGCATCCATCACAAGTCCCATTAGGGTTTGCTATAAGTGGGAAGCTGGGAAGCGGGGGCAGCCTTTGCATGGAGCCTTGGAAAGCAGCCAGGGGGGAGCAGGGGTGGGGGTCTCCTGTAGCACCTGTGGTTCCATGTCTGTGGGGTCTGTGCCAGAGCCATGTCCTACTGGGTGAGGACAGGGATGTCCCCACCTGCCAGCACCTCCCTGGGCAGCAGATCCTGCTCAGAGCATCGCTGAGGCAGTGCTGTGACACAAGGATGTCCTGACACTGCCCTGCCCCTCCAGCCCTGGGCACTGTCCCAGAGACACTGAGGGGACCCCTCCAGAGGAGCCATGGGGGCCGTGGGCCTATGAACTGTGTTTCCATCCCCAGGAGGTGCTGCCTCATTCCATGCACCTTTTGAGTTGGGGAAACAGGAGCACAGGTAGCACAGGACATGTCCCTGCACAGCTCTGCTGTCACACTCAGCCCCGCAGACCCTGGGAGTGCCTCTGTCCCTCATCCCTGCACGGGCAGTGGACGCTTTCCAAGCTCTGAAATGTGCTTTTTGTTTGTTCTGTGTTCCCTGGACAGCTGATGCCTCTGGGGCCAGGTTCCCCAGGGTCCCTGGCAGCCCCCCAGCCCTGATCTGCACCCGCCTCCTCCTGGGCAGGGCCCTGGGTTTGCTCTGCTCCAGTTTTGGGCTCCATGGAGGAGGTGACAGCCGTTCCTGGGACAAGGGAACAGTCACCAGCATGGCACGTGCTCCCTCTCCCTTGTATGGCACAGGCCAGGCCAGGAGCCAGCAGCTCCAGGAACATGGGCTGGACCTGGAATGCTTCTGGGAAAATGCTGGAGCAGGGAGGACATGTCCCATCCCCGCGGGTGACACTGATACCGAGGGCACCTGCTGCTCTGGCCCCACAGGGAGAGCAGGTCCCTCCTCACCCGCTGCTTTACCAGGAGAAGGGGCCCCAGGATCATTTTTGGTCCCTGCTAACCCCAGAGGCTGCCAGGACACGGCCATCAGCACCCATGTCCTCCAGCACAGGGTGTACAGGCCCTGCTGTGGTTTCAGTGCCCTTTCCAAGGCAGCAGAGGGAATTTTTTGGTGGTTTGGGAGTTTTTCTGCTCCTTCTAAGAAAATGTGCAATGTACCAGCTTGCACTTTTTCCTGCCACCTCCCTCCACTCCTGGAGTTTCCCCAGAGTGAGCCAGCTGCAGTGGCTCAGGGCTGCTGCTGCAGATTTCCCCCTTCGAAGGGAATTGGGAGGATGGAGGAGGGTGAAAAGAGCCTGGGGTGTTTAAAGTCCTCCTGGAAATGCTTTTCCCATTTTCTGCTACGTGCTAAGACAGGACTCCCCCTGTGGCACAGCATGAGCCCTCCCTCTGCCCTTCTCCCAGACACCCCAAAACCACAGCTCCAGCAGCTCCTGCCCCTTGTTTTGGGTTTTTCCCTCCTGGAGGAACTTGGTCTATCTTTCCAGTAGATCCCTGGTCCAAGCCCCATCCCAATCTCACCATCTCCATGTCCTTGTCTCCTGGGTTTTGGCTGATGTGGAGTGTCAGGACTGGGTGATGGGGGAGGGAGGATGCTCTCCGTTGAACTGGCACCTCCCTTGAAGGACTTTTTGGGGGTGAAACCACCCCAGGTGTGTTTGTACCCTCCCTCAGGACACACTTCCTGCAGCTTTGATGTTGGGTTGAGAGCTACTCTCTCACCTTATGGCACCTCTTCCAACTGGGGAAACTGAGGCACAGCACCACCATCCCCTTCCATGAGACCCCTCATCTCTCTGCCTGTCCCCCAGCTGTCCCTGAGACACCCTGGGCAGCTCTGCTGGGGACTTCCTGGGCAAGGGGGCAGCCCTGAACTGTGGGGGTAAAGCAGGAGCTGGGAAAGCCAAGCAGGGTTCACCCCAGCCCCTTCCCTGCAGCAGATGAGGACTGAGGCACCAGGGCAGTGTCCCTGGGAGAGCCCCACGGTGGCAGGGTGGGGACTTGGGGGGCACTGGGATCCTGGCAGGAGCTGCCAAAGCTCTCCCAGTGGCTTCAAAGTGAGGAGGAAGATCGCGGATCCAGCTCGGCCGTGAGCCCGTGCGTGCCCTGGGTGTGGGGGGTGTGTGTCCCCTGTGTCCCTCGAGTGCCCCGCCCCTCCTTCCCCTCCTGTCCCACCCCAGCGCCAGCACTGTCAAACCTCCGGGTTTCTGCCCAGCAGGAAATTCCAGGTTTTTTGCAGGATTTTTTCACTTGACACAGAGCCAGGGTTCCAAATCCTCCTGCTTCCAGGGGCGGGAAGCTGGGCCCTCCTTAGGCCGGGGAAGTAGCACACGGAAAAAGGAGGTTTGTTTATTTTCCCTTCCAAAGCAGAGCAGTGGGTTGGGAGAGGAAGCTCTGGACAGCCCTGAGCAGCTGCCTGCCCACACTGGGGCACATCCAGGGGGGAGTGGGCAGCCACGAGTGGCTCAGGGCACAGAGGGGTGACAGGGTGGCCACGATGCCTCCGGCCCCTCACGCTCCCTCTGCTCCCTGGCCAACAATAGCCGCCTTCCGGCACAGCCCCACTCGCTTTCCTGTTTTCCCTCGGCCACTCTTGGAGTGTGGGCCTCCAACAGCCCCTGGAGACCCCACAGGATTGTGGGTTCTGGTGGAAGGCAGAGGTGTGGGGACAGGTGACACCTTGGGGACACAGCAGGGGACTCGCCATTAGCGGACCCTGGGGAGAACTGGGACATGGGGAATTTGCACTGCCAGCCCCATGTTTGCACCCCTGGGACACTGGATGTGATCAGGAGGAGGGAGGGCATGGGGGGCTCAAATGCATGGAAATTCGTGTTTCCCTGAAAAAAAACATTAGGAAGCCCTGAGCTGTGGCCTGTGAGCTGCCTGGGGCCAGCAGGGCCCTTTCCACTGTCCCCAGGCACGTGTGTCCCCACAGAAGGAGCCACCAGTGCAGGGACCTGCTGTGGCCCCAGACCTGGGGGCCAGGCTGGGCCCCCCCAGGGGGGGATTTTGGTGGGACCTACACCCAGTAGGTGAGGGGGAGAGGGAGAGCCCTGGTCCTGTGGGGAAAACATGGGTGGTGCACTGGGATGAACACATGTGCAGGCAAAAAACAACACGTGTGTGTGTGTGTGTGTGTGTGTGTGNGTGTGTGTGTGTGTGTGTGTGTGTGTGTGCGTGTGCGTGTGTGTGCAAACACCCCCTGGGCCAATGCTCTGGCCTTGCACACACGAGTGTGGTTTTGTGCACATTCCCTGGCAGCCAGGAAGGGAAGCCCAGGGAAGAGGAGCCTGTCCCAGTGTCCCTGTGCCTGGCAGCTGGACCCAGCGTTGTCGCCACACCCAGCTGGAAATCTCCCCTTGAGTGTGCACTGAGTGTGCAAAGTGGTGTGACAAGCACAGGGGGCAAACACGCCATGGCCACAGGGGGAGCAGGGGGTGGGCACTGAGCACACCCTGGCTGTGCAGGGAGGGCACACGGACACGTGGGGAGCACGCNGTGTGTGTGTGTGTGTGTGTGTGTGTGTGCGTGTGCGTGTGTGTGCAAACACCCCCTGGGCCAATGCTCTGGCCTTGCACACACGAGTGTGGTTTTGTGCACATTCCCTGGCAGCCAGGAAGGGAAGCCCAGGGAAGAGGAGCCTGTCCCAGTGTCCCTGTGCCTGGCAGCTGGACCCAGCGTTGTTGCCACACCCAGCTGGAAACCTCCCCTTGAGTGTGCACTGAGTGTGCAAAGCGGTGTGACAAGCACAGGGGGCAAACACACCATGGCCACACGAGGAGCAGAGGGTGGGCACTGAGCACACACTGGCTGTGCAGGGAGGGCACACTGACACGTGGGGAGCACACAGAGGACACGCAGGTGACGTGACCTGCGGCCAGCACACAGCACACGTGTCACACGCATGAACACTCTGCCACTGCCCCAGCTTCCCACACGGTGACAGGGACCCCCTTGGGCCAGGAGAGCCCCCAGCCCAGCCCTGGGCATCCCCACCACGCCAGGCACCCCTGGGTGGCCCCAGGGCTGCGGGTTCCGCCCGTGCTGCCCTGCCATTCCCAGCCCAGTGACCTGCACGGTGGTGGGTGCAATTTGGGAATGCGGGGCTCCTCAGGAGCCCCTGGGAGGCAGGGACTGTCCCTGTGCCCCTGCAGACCCCCCAGCAGTGGGGGCACCACCACCCCCCCCCCCCCCCCGGATGAACTGGGAGCCCTGATTAGCAGCACCAACAAACAAAGGCCCCGGAAGCGTCCCGGCGCGGGGGGCAGGAGAAACCATCAGGGCCGGGAAAAGCAGGAATCTCGGCCGGTTTGGGGAGGGGGATGGCCGGGACACCACCCTGCTGGCCCCACGCCTGGCACCGGGCTTTGGGGCGATGCAAATCCCCCCCAAACACCCCCCAGCAGCTGGGGAGAAGGGTGGGGGGCAGAGCAGGGCCGGGG
>VWYO01005738.1:44931-56099 GCA_013400275.1 Rhadina sibilatrix | reverse complement strand
TTTTTTTGCATTTTCTTTTTTTTCCCTTTTTATTAAAAAAAATTTAAAATTTATTTTTAATTGATATTTTTTATTTTTATATTCATTTTGGGGATGCTCTGGCTCCCAGGAGGGTTGGGTTTGTCTCCAGTACAGGAGCTGAGGGTGCCACTCCTCGGAATTCTGTGTCCGTGCCAAAGCCCAGGCAGGTCCTGCAGAGGTTCCCAAGCAGCTCAGGACTTTGCAGAGTTTTCACCAAAGCTCTGAGGGCAGCAGGGATTGGATTTCCTTTCCCACAGCCGGGGAGGGAACAGCCGCTCCTGCAGCAGCTGCCAGCTCCCAGATTTCCTGGGAGAGGAGCAAACCAGGTTTTGGGAGGTCTGGCTGTCAGATCAAGATTGCCATTGGATGTTTCTGGTTTTGCTCTATTAAGCGGGCACTGTGTTTCTTAAAAAATTAGGGGTTAAACACCTGGAAGAAAGTATCTCCCTAAGAAAAAGAAAAAGAAAAAAAAGAAAAAGAAAAAAAAAGAAAAAGAAAAAAAAGAAAAGAAAAAAAGAAAGAGAAAGGAAAAGGAAAAGGAAAAGGAAAAGGAAAAGGAAAAGGAAAAGGAAAAGGAAAAGGAAAAGGAAAAGGAAAAGGAAAAGGAAAAGGAAAAGGAAAAGGAAAAGGAAAAGGAAAAGGAAAAGGAAAAGAAAGAGAAAGAGAAAGAGAAAGAAAAAGAGAAAAAGAGAAAGGAAAAGAAAGAGAAAGAGAAAGGGAAAGAAAAAGAGAAAGAGAAAGAGAAAGAGAAAGAGAAAGAGAAAGAGAAAGAGAAAGAGAAAGAGAAAGAAAGAAAAAGAGATTGTGTAGAGACTGGGAATGGTCACAGAGGAGAACCTGCACTCTGTGATAATGGCAGGTTCTGGTCGTTTTTTAAGAGTTGAGTCATAATTTCATCTGGGGGAGCCAGGGGAGAGATAAAAATAGATAAATATGAGTAAGCCACTGGTCTAGGAGGCAAGGAAGCAGCTCTGGTGCAGAAGCCCATGGGCAAGTCTGGTCTGAGAGGGCAGAACCCAGAGCAGGATTAAACACTGCAGGTGTGTACCCAGGCTGGGTCAGACTCTCCTGTTTAGGGCAAGAATTAACAAATTCTGGAGCCCAATTTCCAGTGTTGACCCAGTGCTTTAGACTGGAGCAGCCCTGTTGGATGAACTGGGCTTGCTCCAGCTTCTGCTGCTCCTCAGAGTGGCTGAAGATCTCAATCCCAATATCCTGTTGATTATTATTCTTTTAAATAAATTTTCTGGTGCTTTGCTTCTAGTTGTCCAAGAATTGGGTGTTTCATTTCTTTCCTCTTTTCTTTTGTAAAGACAAACTTTTTACAGCTTTCTCCAATTCATGGAACTATTTCATTTGTCTTCCAGGTTCAAGGGATCACCTGGAGCAGTTTCAGACCATAACCAGGTAACTGAGATTGTTGATTTCCACTAATCAACCCTCCAGATTCCAGAGGCCAAAGACAACACTGTGAAAGAGAATATTTTATCCCCAACACTGATCCAGACTCAAATGAACTAAAATATTTCTCTCAGAGAATCTGTGGGCCGATGATTTCACAGTTAATGCAGTGCCCTGTTACAGAAATGTAATTAAATCAAAGGAAGCTCTTGTTCTCATTCCCACATTTTTCAGCAATAATGACAATAAAAACATTAATTTGTTATCACCCTAATTCACTGAATTGTCACATCCTTTTATTAGGTCAAATCAAAGCGACTGCGCTGAAAAGAACAGCTCTATCAAAGTGTGACATTTCAGTTTTGTTGATCTTCTGAGAAAGATTTATTTGGTAAACATTGAGGAACGTTCTGTCTATTTTAATCATCATTCTCAGCTACCTTGGACAAATATTCCAATGACTGCTGTGGCTGAAATGCAGATAAAAACCCCCTGATAATCCCTCTCAGGGTGTTCATAACCCAATTACTCGGGGCTTGGAACCTTCCCATTGAGCTTTTTTTCAGTCCCATACCAGAAATCACTCAAAGCTGAAGGTCTGGATCAAAGAAGTTCCGCTTGTGTTCTGTTCTATAAATTGCAAGAGTTTTTCGGAATATTTTCATTTTAGACATTAGGGCTAATTTCTCTCGGAGTTCACTTATAAAATGATGTTAGAAACAGTTGTAACAACAGAATATTTGATACTGAGAGTTGCCTGGAGGCTTGGAAATGATTCAGTGGAGGGAGGCAGTTTCCCAAAAGAAAAGAAGCCTTTTTTTTTTTTTTTTTTTTTTTCTTTTTTTTTTTTTTTCTTTTTTTTTCCCCCCAAAAGAATTTAAAGGTAACCNTTTTTTTCCCCCCAACAGAATCTAAAGGTCAGCCCATTTCAGAAATATTTTCGTTATTAGTGGAGATGCTTAAAAGCTTGAAGGGAAAATGTGAATGTGTCATTCCCAGTTTAGAGTTGCCCTCCAGCTCATTTGATTTGAAGATGGTCTCACTTTTATTATACATTCGAAGATAGAAATGTCCCAACCAAAGGAATTCATTATCTCTGTCCTTAAATTCGGGTGGAATCCTGTGCATTTTTCCATCCTGAGTAGGGATTATTCCAACACTGCTTCATCTGCTGATGGTTGAATCAGCAAACATGAGACCAAACAGAGCTTTTGGGAAAACCAGTTTAGAAGCAGCCTTTCACAACTCCTGCTGCAGTGTTGTGATGTTCAAAGTCGTTGTTTTACCAGAATTTGTGAGAAATTCAGCAGAGCATCAATTCCACGAGCCTGAAGCTGCTTTTTTCCCCCCCCCACAGCTGTAACTCCTTTTTCTCTGGAGACTTTGGAAATGATGCCGTTCTGGAGGCTGAATGAAAAGCTCTCCAGGGAATACAGACACTTCATCTGGGAGTCAAAGGAGAGGATGGGGAGGGTTTCCTCTGCAGGAACAAAAGTCTGAGGCAGGTTCTTGAGTTCACTGAGCTGTGCTTAAGAAGAATTAATTTCTTAGGAAATAATACCTGAAAAGCGACGCAAACAAACAACTTATTGGAAAAAAAAAAAAAAATTCCTTTACCTGTGATGAGAATTAGATCTGCTTCAGTGAACCTGAGCAGGTTCTTTTGTTATTAATGCCTCCTGACTAATTTAGTTGCTAATACCTGCTAATTCCATTTTTATCAGCTGGGAAGAAAAACCAAACCCCGTCAAGAAATCGCTGCCTGTAGCCNCCCCAACAGAATCTAAAGGTCAGCCCATTTCAGAAATATTTTCGTTATTAGTGGAGATGCTTAAAAGCTTGAAGGGAAAATGTGAATGTGTCATTCCCAGTTTAGAGTTGCCCTCCAGCTCATTTGATTTGAAGATGGTCTCACTTTCATGATAGATTCGAAGACAGAAATGTCCCAACCAAAGGAATTCATTATCTCTGTCCTTAAATTCGGGTGGAATTCCGTGCATTTTTCCATCCTGAGTAGGGATTATTCCAACACTGCTTCATCTGCTGATGGTTGAATCAGCAAACATGAGACCAAACAGAGCTTTTGGGAAAACCAGTTTAGAAGCAGCCTTTCACAACTCCTGCTGCAGTGTTGTGATGTTCAAAGTCGTTGTTTTACCAGAATTTGTGAGAAATTCAGCAGAGCATTAATTCCACGAGCCTGAAGCTGCTTTTTTTTCTTTTTTTTCCCCCACAGCTGTAACTCCTTTTTCTCTGGAGACTTTGGAAATGATGCCGTTCTGGAGGCTGAATGAAAAGCTCTCCAGGGAATACAGACACTTCATCTGGGAGTCAAAGGAGAGGATGGGGAGGGTTTCCTCTGCAGGAACAAAAGTCTGAGGCAGGTTCTTGAGTTCACTGAGCTGTGCTTAAGAAGAATTAATTTCTTAGGAAATAATACCTGAAAAGCGACGCAAACAAACAACTTATGGAAAAAAAAAAAAAAAATTCCTTTACCTGTGATGAGAATTAGATCTGCTTCAGTGAACCTGAGCAGGTTCTTTTGTTATTAATGCCTCCTGACTAATTTAGTTGCTAATACCTGCTAATTCCATTTTTATCAGCTGGGAAGAAAAACCAAACCCCGTCAAGAAATCGCTGCCTGTAGCCAAACAAACTCTCAGGTGACACATCTCAAACAAGTTACACCAGACTTCAGGCTTGGTGGAGATTAAAAGGAAACAGGAAAATTCTCTGAGAGTCACCAAGGGTCTCAGTGCTTAACAGCACTCGGGGAAACAAAACTTTTGGGTTCTGAAATAGATGAAGGACAGAGGATGGNAGCCAAGAATTCCTTCCTGAAATCAGGCCTTTCCTTGACTTCCTCACACCCATTCAGATCCACCACAGTTCCATCTCCTGGAAAACAAACGTACCACCAGCCAAAGCTGGCAGCTCTGTTTATGGCCTGCAGTTACTCCAGGCCCCATAAATGTGGATGGAATGAAGTGTTAATGTCTGTCTGTGTGAGGAGTGCAAGAGCACATCAATGCTGAGTGTTATCATATGAAGGTAATTATTGACACAAGTCTTCAGCTGGATCTTAATGCATTTATTAATTATTCTTTTACAATTGCTGTAATTTGCTCTCCCGCTATTATGATTTTATCCTTTGTTCAGCTGGTGGATGATAACCTTGGAAGAGGATGCTTGTAATAATAAACTTTGGACACTGTTTTTGAAATGTGGAATACGTGTTTGAAACATCATTTATTAAGCCTAACACTCATCAGCATTGATTTTTCCAGGAAATAGAATTTCCCTCATCTGATGGCACAGGAATAAAAGAGGACTGAACATTTTTTTTTTTTTTAGACAGCTCTCACTCAGCAAATTATGATGTTATTACATTGCCTTTGTCCCTTCTAATCAGAAATGCAAGTGTACAGAGGTTGTTAACACCTAAGTCGTGAAGGTCACAATAATTTCTTTGGAAGTTTGACTTGGGATAAAAGGATTTAGGGTCAGATAAACACTCTACCACAAACCATATTAAGGCTTTTTTTGCTGGATACCAGAGTCGAGGAAGCAAAAATCACGGAGTAAACTTCCCACAGTCAATAAACCGTAAGTAACCTGTCAAATGTAAGTAGAAAAGGGGAAATTAGGCAATGTTGGTGATCTACAAACTGGAGCAACGAGGCAGAGGAGTGAGAAAATTAATGCCAACACCTCACAGAAATTACCAGTGGCTTCAGCTGAGCTTCTCACAGGTAAATGTCAGCTGAGCCAGAGGCAGCAAACACCTCTGGAACTTGAATATTAAAATTACTTTGAAGGCAAATACCTCAAATGCAGGGAGAAAGGTGCCAGACTTGGAAATTGAGTAAAGCATTAATGACCTGAGGAGAGGCAAACCAGGCCCTGGAGTTCTCTGTGCTGCTGTTCCCAGCCCTGGGTTAAATCACTGCCATTTTGGGCCAGATTTCATTTTCATTAACTTCTCTGTCGACACAAACAGATTCCCCACCAGGAATCCTCTCGAATTCCCATCTTGTTAAGGCAAGCCAGGACCCACAAAAAGCAGATTTCCCTATTTGATCTGCTCATTAGAAAGCTTTTAGTAGGCTTTACAAATGCATTTCTGTCTTTTCTGTCTGCATCATCCATCTTTTCCCCCAAAAATGTATTTTTCCCCAGAAAATTCCTGTCAGGAATATTCCCAAACCCTGGTGAGAGCTGAGGCAAGACACGGTTGAGACAATAAAGGTGTAGCCAGGAAGTTACAGAGTGCTGGAACTCTTTGTTCACCCTCTCCCCAATCTCAGCCCTACTCAAACCCTTCTGTTTAATTCCCTTTTTCTTTTTTCTTTTCCAGGTTTTGTCCATTTGGCTGGATGAATCCAAAAGGGAAGGGGTCAAACAGCACCTTCTCTGCTCACTCTGGTTTTTGCTTTCTGGTAGGATTGGGTGGGTGCATGGGAAAGGGAAAATGGGGATTTTTCCCCTGCCACAAAAGGCTGGGATTGAGGTTTTTTCCACTTAAAGACCCTTTTAATTAGGACTCGAGTGAATACCTTTAAAAAGAATGGAATGCCTTTAAAATTATCCTAAACAATGGATCATTATTATTTACGCCTTTAAAATTATCCTAAACACATAGTAATTTAGAAATGCCTTTTAAATGATCTTAAACAAATACTAAGGACCTCTTTTAATCCCACATCTAGAGCAAGGTGAGGCAGAAGCCCGAGTTAAAGCTGATTCCTACATTACTGTGTCTTTAATTATTGTGGCCCAGCATCATTCCCCCAATAATCGATCAAGATTGGAAATAGGACACAAATGAATCTGCTGCTGTGGCTTTTCCCCTTGTATTTCAGAGTTTATATAACACAACTCTCGTAATACCTTCAAGAAAAAGAAAAAAAAAAAAAAAAGAAAGAAATAGCAGGCAAGAAATAGATGTCTTGGTCTTTCATCTAAATTTAATGAGAAAAAGGGTTGCACTGAAATTAGAGATGTGCTGAACTATCCATAGGAGATTCCAAGCCATTATTAGCCTGCTCACCCTGCTACTTATCTTCAAATGCACACAGCAGCAGCAGAAAGGATTTAGGTTACATTTTAGTAATCCAAATCTTGTAGGTGCTGGGGTTTAGTGAAACTGGAGCGCTCGTTACTATAATTTTGCTATTAAAAAAAAAAAAAAATCAGTATTTAGTGAAGTGAGAGGTCTGGCTTTAATGCACAAAAGCAAGGAGCTGGGGGCTGTGGCAGCGAGGTTGGAGTGTCAGTCTGGATTGCCAGCCCTAAAGCTGAATTTCCTTGGGTTTGGGGATTTGACAAGTATTTAACAGCCTTGAAATGTAAACTTTCTTCTTGGTGATACTCAAACCTCTGTAAAACAGCCTTTAAAGAAGGGTGGGGGGAAATCAAAGAAGCAGAATCAGCAAGGCTGGTGTGGCTGTGGTTAGGAATAAATCCTTGTCCTGCACGGCCAGGGTGGGATTTGCACATCTGAGTTCCCTCCTCACCACGGATGAGGAGGAGCTGGGATCTCTCAGGAGAATTTTTGCCTCTCTCTGCCTCAGTTCCCTGGACCAGCAGCTGGAGAGGCCTCTTCCTCTGCAGCTAAAATTGCAATTTAACTGAAATGCAGCCATATGAATAACATGATAATATGGCCCTGGTGGCTCTGAATCTAATTGATCAAAAGGAATAAAACTGTGATGGAAAAATTAATTGGAAAAATCATTATCAGAGACACAAATCCTACATCTATTTCTCCATTAATCAAAAATCTCTGTTTCTCAGTAATCCAACTTATTCTCACTACAATCCCTCTATTAAGGGTGCTGTGTGGAAGGAGGAGGCATCACTGTGTAGAACACTAATGTGTTATAAAAACAACATTTTGTGGTGTGTGGAAATGCTGAGGATTGGTTTCAAAGCTGCAAAATTCAACTAATTTGGGGCACCAGCACATTTTAAGTGACTTTGAGTGCAGCTCCTCCTTTATCCATGTCCCCTTGGCAGAGAGCTGGGAGCTCCCTGGCCACTGATTGACTCAGGTTACCACAGGGCTCCCCCCAGTTAACAAAAATCAGAATCCAGAGGCCCTGTCAGACACAGAGCTGCATTTCTGATGGCAAACCCCTGACTTGGAGCTCTCCCAGTTGCTGCTCTCCCTGCTCCATCTCTCCTGCTGGGCTGGGCTGTGCAGAGTTCACTCCTTGGTGGAAGGAGTCACTCATTGAATTCGAAATGGGTGACATCCCTTTGCTCATCTTCATCTAAATTCAGGTGAAAATGCAATTAAAAGGGCTGCGTTCCCTGGAAAATAAACCCTCCACTGCCTCGGAACAGCTGACCCTGCCAGGCAACGTTTGGAGCACAAGAGAAATGTGAGAAATAATCACTGAGGGTGGGCAGGCAGGAATTGTCACAGAGGAGGGCAAAAAAGCAGCAGAGAGATTTTTGTTATGTTTCCACCAGCATCAACAAGTCCTCAGAGGGGATAGGAATTGGATGGAATTTAAATCCCTGCAAGTGCTCAAGGCCAGGCCTGATGGAGCAACCTGGTTTAGGGCAAAGTAAACCACTGATGTGCAGTGGGGGGTTGGAAAACAAAGCCCAAATGTTTCAAATCAGCTCTCTGGGATGGTTTGGAATGGGCTCAGACGTGGTGGGAATGCTCAGAAGCTTTAGAGCTGAAAGCAAGATTCCCACCAAACCCGTTAGGTCCTGGCTGCTAAGAAATTGCTGTGGTCTTTAATACTTGTACTTCTGGCCAGTTCATTAAAATTAAAGTTTAAAGTCTAATTAAGCAACTCTTTCATTCAGTTTGTCCCCTGTTCAGCTGGTTTTAAACCCAAGGTTTTGCTTGGAAGCTGCTGGTGATATCTGAATATTTCTCCTCGTGTCTCTGCCTATATTTATCTGATCTTCTGGTAAATCCTTCAGGGCTGAATCTCCTGAATCCATTATCCAGGCTGCACTCGTGGAACCCAATTCAATAATTCAATACTACTCCAAAAAAAAAAAAAAATAATTAAACCTATTTTTAGAAGCTCAGTTCCTCATTCAGCTTTTTCTGTACAACCAACTGCAGCTGGGGATCATTTTTCATATTTCCCTATCAGTGTTTTATCAGCTTTTTCAGTTTGGGATGTTAATTGAGCTGAATTAATTCTTCCCAACACACTGCGAGAAAAATGCTGCACCCAGAGTTTTATAAATGGTACCTCTCTAATTATTGACATTTTAATGGATTTATGTTCTAGATAAAATATTTGACCTCTAACCCAAAGAGTGGGGATTGATGTGGCACAAGAAAATAGAATTTCATGATACAGCAGCAAAACGAGACTGATATTTTGTTAGAAGTGTTTGCACATGGAATGTGCTCTGAAAGTTAATTTTATTACTAAATTGGTATACAAAGCTGAATCCCCAAAAGGGAGCTCAGCTGTCAATTCTTCAAGCACAATGCTACAACTAAAAATAAAAAATCCAATGTTCACATGAAAATTTCTTGGCTTGAAGCGTGCAGAGCAGATTGTGCAGCTCCTCTTGCTCCTGCATACTAATTTTACATGTAAACATTTCCCTGCTCTGGGTGGGATTGTTCTTCGTTTTCCTCTCACAATCCCTGTAAAACTGGAAAGCAGGAAATCATCTCCCTTACAAAGGGAGCCTGGAAACAGAATAGATATGAAACGAGAGATGGAAGGGTCTTAGAAGGAAATTGTGTGTCCAGTGCTGCCCTTCAGCATCCCCGTGCCAGTGATCCCTGCTGCCATGGCATTGCTGTGCCCCCTGCAATCACTGGAAGTCCTGCAGAAAGCAAATTTGGGGTGAATTGGGCCCATGGGGTGAAATGTTAGAAGTCCACCTGCGTTTTGCATCAATTTAAAACCAAAAATTCCCGTGTGCAGTTAGGGAGACTTGAGAAGGTGATGGCCAGGGGAGAAGGGGGAAGATCAGGCTTGAGCTAAGGCTGGTCTTCTCTGCCAACAGCTAACAGGATGAAAATGAATTTGTGCCTGAGATTTGGAGGACAGCAAAACCAGCTTTTCATTGATTCAGTAGCTCTAGCACAGTGTCATTGCCGTGGAAAAAAAAACAAAACAACACAATTTTCTCTTTGAATAATGAAGTGTCCAAGGCCAGGTTGGACAAAGGCTTGGAGCAACCTGGTCTAGGGGGAGATGTCCCTGCCCGTGGCAAGGGGTGAAAAATAAGATTCCATTTGGCACTCTGCACCTACAGACTGAGTTTGCTTTAGTCCCTCGTCCCTAATTTAGGTTTTCCTGCTGTATTACATTCTGGGAGCACCCCTGGGCCATAAAAGCCTTGTTTTCCTGTCACAGGAGTGCTGTGATTCCCAGCCAGGTGTGGATGCACTCCCTGCATTATTTATCCTTCCAGGAGCATGGGAATCCCTGCAGCCCGTAGCTGCTTCAGGCTGAGACCTGATTTAGATTGGCACAGAAAGACTTTTTGTTGCTGTTTCCCTCTGCAAATAATCCCATCCTCCTGCAGACATTCCTTTATTAATTCAGCTGCTGCCCAAAGTCACCTTCTCCTCTCTGCTGGCTGGGTTCTTCCACTACAAAAAAATAAGCTTTAAAGTGGCGTGAGTTTGTACTTTGTTGTCTTGATGTGGCTGCATTTGTGTAAAAGCAATGGTGCAGCACCTCTGGTGGAGTGGCCAGGACACTAATTGTGTGTTAAATCCCAACCCAGGGGAGCTGGGCTGCGTGCTGGATGATCTTGGAGGGTTTTTTTCCAGCCTTAATGATCCTGGAATTGTCTCATCCCCCACCTGCCAGCTCCACCCTTCTGCCTTGCCCTTGAACACCCACCTGGTACGTGCAAAGCTGGTTTGTCAGCCGGGATTTTGGGGCTTGAAAGGTGCAGAAGAACTTTGCTGAGCACACAGACATTCATTTATTTATTTACTTACTTATTTTAGATGAACTGAAGAGTCTCTTCCCCAGCTCTGAAAGGAACGATTCAGCTCCACAAACATTGTGGGGTTTGCCATCTGACCCTGAAGTCAGGGAAACCCTTCCTGTGGGAGCTGAAGGCAGGAGCTGCACATCCCAACATCATCCCAGCAGCAGAATGTTCTTCCCTGGCGTTTTGAGCTCTGCTCCTCAGGCACCACGAGCTGAGTCTTTGAGCATTTTGAAGCCAGAGCTACCAGGAGAAGCAGCATCTTTGCACGGTGTCTTTAGGAGATGACATTTCCAAAAGAGAGTCAAAGTCTTATTAAAATTTGATGTGAGCTTCAGGAGCCTCTCTAAAGTGAATCATCCCCCCTTGCAGCCAGGCTTTGTGCTGACTCCCAGGCTGGCATCCCCCAATCCTCTGAATTTTAGGAGTTTTATCAATTCATGATTACAGAGTGTCAGGAGTTCAAGGCCCAGCTCGCCACGGAGCACCATTTGGATGGGAACATTAAAATTTCCTGCCTGGAATTGTTCTGGCCCACCAGTGAGAGCAGAGCTGCTGGTTGCTGGTGGAGGGGAAAGCAATTAGAGAGGCTGCTGCTCAGAGCTCCTGCTCTCGGTTGTTGCAGGTTGCAAACATGCTGAGAGCTGTTTATCTGAGCAGAGATTTACTAAAGGGAGTGATATTCATACATTTGGGTCAGTGACAATTTTATGTAGAGCTGTGAAGTGCTGCTGGTTTGAGTTGGTTTTTTTTGGTTTGTTTGGGTTTTGGGTTTGGTTTTTTTTTTTTTTTTGTTTTTTTTG
>VWYO01005738.1:3802-16603 GCA_013400275.1 Rhadina sibilatrix | reverse complement strand
TTTGCCATATCATTAGTGGAGATAAGAAATAATTTATTTCTCTGGGGGAATATATTACAGTAGTTGTGTCAGTGATACTATAGAAGTGATTTTTTTCTTTCTCCCTTTTGGGGTCCAGGGAAGGTAAAACTCTCAGAACAAAAACCCTGGAGATTAATTTGTAATTTGTGGGCTGAAGAATGAGGATTTGAGTCACAGCTGACCACATGTCTTTAGAATCAGAGAATCATTAAGGCTGGGAAAGACTTTCAAGATCATTAAGTCCAACCTTTGTTATTTGCAGTTAACAAGGTGAATTCTGACTAAAATATCCAAGGTGGTAGAGATCCATTAAAAAATCCATTTTTTTTGCCATTGTTGGATGTAATTACACTCCTTCTTTACTGTATGTAATTGTCTTTTGGGTACATATTTTTATTAGCAATCAGAGAAACGCCAGTAGCAGCCTAAAAGATGAAATAACTTCATATAAAATATGAAAAGCTCGTAGCCTTAGTGGAAGAAACTTAAATATAGCTTGATATAACACAGAACTTCGGGATTACAATGATAAATGTCAATTTTTTTTTGTTCTAGAGCTCTGTGTTTGGCATAGAAAAGATAAAAAAGAGGAAAAGCGCTGCAAGAGAAATCTGAATTTTGCTTAGAAATGATAAAAAAAAAAAACGGGGAAAAGGGTGCCTGTACTGGAGATTCAGATTGTACATGCAATGCATTTAAGGAGCTGCTGAATCCAGACTTAAATTGTTAATTTATTCCAGGTTATCTTTTAAAACTCATGAATAGCAAAGGTATTTCTCTCCAGTTTACTACAGAGCAGGTACTTGAGGTCATGAATCTCCTCTGCTGTAGTTATAAGGTACAGGAATTCTTGATCATAACCTTCAAATCTGACTTTTTTTTTTTCACTTTCTCCTTCTGTCTTTCCTTTTCCCCTCCCCAACAGAATTGCTGTTCTCTCAGTATGCTCTCGTCCTCAAATGTCATTGTAAATCAGCCCTCCAGCTGTCTCCATTCCTCTCTCCTCTGGCTCCTTCCACAATGCACTTATTAAATGTAACAATAACAATAAATTATCTCCACTCCTCTGTTTAAATCACAAACGTTTCTTTTGGTCAGGTTTTGCCAGCAAACCCTGCAGCTTCTTCTTGTCCCGCTCTCCAAAATTTCACTGCTGGCTCCCCATCTCCTTTTCCACCACTCCATCCCTGCTCCAGTCTCCCCCTACCACTCCTTTTCCTTCTGCACAATATCCACCCCTGAGTATTTCGGTGTGCCATCTACAGGAAAAAAATCCTCTTTAAATCCCAGCTTAAAATTGCTCTGCTCTTGAAAAATCTTCTGGTGACAGCAAGGAAAAATATTTGTGCCTGGCTGAATATGGGAGAAAGTTCCTCTCTTGTTAGTTGTTGTTGTAAGTTCTGAGTAACTGTGATTAAATTTTAAGAACGACAAATTAGACCAGCTCAAGGATTTTTTTTTGTTATTTCAACAAAGCCAGGACCTGCAGAAGTGACAGCAACCCGGGCTAACAAATAAAAACAATGGCTTTAATTAGAATAATTCATTAGAAGCAGAAATCCAATGTGCATTTTGCATGAAGACGGGAACAAACTCCAAAGTGCTGCTGTTTGCATTCCGAGATAAATGCAAAAACGCCCGAGTAATGTATAAAATTTAAATCACAACACTCTTACAGAGCTCCATGAACACAAGTTCCTGCAGGGCTCTGTGTGTGTTACAAAGGATGCCTCATTACATCTCCCAGTTTGAGGCAGGTATTTGTTAGGCTGGTTTTGATGCTGATGTTTGGGCTTTCATTTGAATCCAGGCTGCAGCTCTGGAAGCACCACCCCGAGTCTCCCTGTGGCTTCTGCAGAAGGAGCTGGGGCTCCAGCACCAGTGAGCATTGGCTGAGAAAAATCTGCACTTTCACTTCTTTTACCAGGCCTATTTTTACTTCTTTTTGGCTTCTGGGTTGAAAACCCTCCGCAAACTCTCAGCCCCCCAATTGTTTCCTTGCCTGCTTCTTGTCTTTCTGGGCCCATACATTCTTTCCAAACAGCATCTGGGAGGGGTAGGAGAGGCAGCCTGAGCTGACAGCCCAGGACTGTGTCCTGTCCACCCTTTTTCCTCTATTCTCATTCCATCAGAAGTTCCCACCACAAAGAGGAGCCCCATGGATAAATCTGCTCCATCACATCCATGGCAATCTGTTTGTATCAGCTGCTGGCTGNCATGGAGAATAAGATGAAAAAGAAGGACTCAGCCTCTGCCCTAAATCCTCCAACTTGCTTTTTATATACATTACTGTATTCTAAACCCTTAAACTCTGAGTTTTGCACCCTGTGCTGTCACACATTTCCATTCAAACCCCACACCCACAATCCCAGTGCTGCCACTCAATTTTGGGAGCCTCCTCCACAGCCTCAGGTGGAATGCAGGGTTTGCTTGGGGGTCAGTGCCTGGCAGCACAGAAAGCCTGGAATCCTCAGTGCCCAGGGTTCCAACAGGGACGGAGCAGGTCCAGGGAAGGGATCAGAGCTGGGGAAGGGGCTGGAACCCCAGGAGGGGCTGAGGGAGCTGGGAAAGGGGCTCAGCCTGGAGCAAAGGAGGCTCAGGGGGGCCCTTGTGGCTCTGCACAACTCCCTGCCAGGAGGGGACAGCTGAGGGGTTCGGGCTCTGCTCCCAGGGAACAGGGACAGGAGGAGAGGGAACGGCCTCAGGCTGGGCCAGGGGAGGCTCAGGGTGGATATTTGGGAAAAAATTCTTCCCTTAAAAAGCTGACCAGGCACTGGCACAGCTGCCAGGGCAGTGCTGGAGCCATCATCCCTGGAAGTGCCCCAAAGGCTGATGTGGCACTGGGGCTCTGTGGCAGTGCTGGGGTAACGCTTGGACTTGATGACCTCGGAGATGTTTTCCAACCTTCCCAATTCCAGCATGGGGGATGGAGCTGGATTGCTACCATGGACAGCAGCCAGCCTGGGACCTCCAGTAACCAGCTCTGTACATTTCCCTTTAGCTTTCCCTATTTCAGGGCAGGGCAGATTCACCCATCTCACCTTGGCCTCTCATTAATGCACTCGTGCCTCTGGCTTTATTGAGTTGGATCAGTTGATGAACAAGCCAAGGCACTGCTGGCTTATCAGGGAGGATGAACCACTCCAAAAGCCAGGCATGGAGGATTTCCAGTGTGGTCTGCAAGTTAAAATCTCCCTCAGAAAACCCCGTGCTCTCCTGAGCCATCCCAGCAGTGAATACAGCCCAGACATGCTATTAGCTATTTACTTTGCATGTTTTACCAGGTTTTAAAGCTAAAAGCAGTGGATTTAAGAAGAGAATGGCCTTTAGGAGTGCTAGGAATTAAGCGTGGCTGTTGAATTAGTTAAAAGCACAGGATCATCTTCCCCGTTGCTTTGCATTTTTGTGGCTTTTTAGAGCAACAGCATCTCAGAGCAAGCCGTGTATAAAATGCTTCAGAAGGAAGGTACTGATGTTTAATTCCTCCTCGTGCTGATGTGAATTATCCTTCAGAGCTAAAGGTGATGAAGTGGCCACCTGTGAATTGTGAACAGAGGGGAATGCAAAGCTGTTTTCAGCGTGTGTATTTCTCCAGGCCAGATTGCTGTTGTGTCTGACGCTCTCCTCAGGTTTTTCTGTGTCTCTCGGGCAGGTTGTGTTTCTCCCACAACACAGATGGGACCTGAGGTACCATGAGGTTAAATGACTTCCCCGATGTGACACGAGCAGTCTGGAGCAAAACCAAGGGCTGAACTGAACCAATTTCCCCGTCAGTTTAGTGCCTCAGTCCCAAAATGATCCTGGCAAAATAGGAGCCAGGAAAATGGGAAGAAGTATTAAATGCTTTGTTGTTGTTGTTGTTGTTGTTGAAATGATTCAATTTCGGGGAACCAGAAGGAGAAATTGGCCAGGGCAATGTGTGAATGTGTGTTAGCATCCTTCCCAGGGCTCCCTGAGGTCCTGGGTGCATCAAATCCCACGCTCACATGCTCAGTCAGATAATTGAAAGTACAAGCAGGTAATTAAGTCCCAACTTATCCCATTAGTGAGTGCATATCCAGGATCAGATCTATATTCCTGCCTGCCCAAGGCTCCAAGGTTGCCCTTTAGGAACATCTGACTGCATCACACACTAAATAAAGGCTGCTGCCACAGCTTTTGCCAGCATTTAACTTCCCACTCTGGTTGAACCACAGCTCTATAGGGCAGCAAAAATATTGTACATTAATGCCATGAAAATCCATGCCAAAATATTATCTCTATTATATATGTAAATACATGCATTTAAGTGACCCTTTAGAGCAATAGCACTTAAAAGAAATCATCTTTAAAATGCTCCCAAATGGAGACTTTAATATTTCTATCCTCCTTGTGCTGCTGGTTTTCCCCTTCAGCGCTGATGCTAATGAGGAATTAACCCATGAAGAGTGAGTAGGATGGAAGCAGAAAACTTCTTTTCACTGCTTGTGTTTTTGCTATTTTGAAGTTAAAATTCTGGCAAAAAAGAAAAAAAAGGGAAATCACAGATCTGTCATTTTTTTTATGCTGAAGGAAGGAGCTGTAGCCAGGAGTAAAAGTGCCTGAAGTTTCTAGTTCATTGGAACAAGCTCAGTCAATTATGTTATTTTAATGGGTGAGCCAACAGGATATTTCAAGTGTCTTAAAGTCATTTTAAGAACTTCTATTGTATATTTTCCAGCAGCTACTCATTCCCAAGCCATTCTTTCCCCTTGCTCCACCTTCCCTTGAATCCAGCCCAGCCAGGCAGCCTTTCCTCCCATGGCTGATTTCACATTTCCACAGGAGGATTCCCTCTCCCAGGAGTTCCAAGGTGCTTCCACGGGATGATCCATGGCTGGTGATCCTTGCAGCCTCAGGGAGTTGGGGATGTTCAGCCTGGAGAAGAGGAGGTTGTGTGGAAACCCTCAGAGCAACATTCCAGGGAAGCTGAAGAGAGGCTGTGGTGATAAAACAAGGAGAGATGGCTTCAAAATGACAGAAAATGGTTTTAGATGGAATTTTTGGTAGAAATTGTTTGCTGGGAGGGTGGGGAGGCCCTCACAGAGTGCCCAGAGATGCTGTGGGTGTCCCTGGATCCCTGGAAATGTCCAAGACCAGGTTGGACAGGGCTTGGAGCAGCCTGGGATGGTGGAAGGTGTCTCCTCTGTTATTTAAGTTACGTGGTCTCATTTCATTATTTTTTATTAAAACAAAGATGTCGCCCTGTTCTTCTCTGTTTTTCTAAAGTTCTGTTTCAGCTTTCTGCCTTTACCTTTTGAGATGGAGTTTCTCAGGCACTTTTCATGTAAATAATGATTGTTCTGCATTATTTTTTTGGAGGAGGAGGAAAGAATGGATGGACTGTTGGGTTGACCAGTGTGGTTGGAGAGGACAATTTCCTTCCTCCAATCCACGGTCACTGTTGGAATTCTATAAATGTCCAGGTCTGTAAATAAACTGCCCCTTTTTTGCCTTGGACATCTCAGTGTGTGAGGGTCGTTTCTTTTGTGTCGTATTGCAACATGAAGATTTCTTTTATTTTTTAGAAGGCAGGCTTGGCATAATGGCAAGAAAATTGTCTCTTCTCTTTATGAAACTATTGCAAAACCATATTAAGTTTAAAAATGCTCCTCCAAGAGATGATGCAGTTCAAATTTGAAAACTCATCTTTAATTGTACAAATGAAAGGAGGACCAGGCAGAGAAGAAAAACTCATTCCTGAGGCACTGAAAAAGGGACTTGATCTTTCAGTGATCTCCTCTGACCTGGGCCAAGCTCAGATGATTTAGAGCCCAAATTTTCACCTCTTTTCTGAAAAGCTCCCACTTTGTTTTGGCAAAGTTGTGCCATGGTGCTTTCAAAGGCATTAATCACTTCTTTCAATCAGAAAGAACAGACTTGCATTTTGAAAAAAAAATAAAAAAAATTATTTATTTATTTGCCACGGAACAAAAATGAATGCGTTACTTCATGAAAGTGTTACTTGCCCTTGCTCTGGGCTGGCATTTTAATTTATTTGTCTCTCCCTCTTTGTCTTTGGACTTTGTAAAATAGAGTTCTTACCCCAGTTAAATGTTTGTTGCTGTAACACCGAGCAAGTTTGGAATTAAAGATATTTTTAAATGAGGCAGAATCTAACTTTTAATTGAGACTTACTCTAGAGCTTCCAACAACATGAAAATTAAGAGTAAAAAACAGCTTTGTGCTGGCTCAAAATCATATTTGAATGTAGTTTTTGTCAGGTCACAGCATAAAACCTCGAGATGATAATGACTAATCTTCATTAATAATGCAAATCTGTGTGTGGCTTTCCGAGATGTGATTAATTCCAGGGAGCAGTTTATGCAACTGTGAGCTAACGTGCCATGTTTCTTCCTGTGACATTTGGAAAAACCAGGAATTGAATCCCAATAACAGCTGTCTCCTGGAAAACAAACAGCTGCTTGGCATGAATTGATGCTCCAGACCCATATATATTATGGATAATAAATATCCCCATTTGTGCACAACTGGCTGATTCCTGCAATTAGCACTCAGGTGGATAATTGCATTGTCCTCTTTGGGATTGCAACAGGGCTGCCAGATGAAAATCCAGCTGCTTGCAGTCTTTTTAAGGAGAGAAACACAAACCTTCAACCTTACTCCCACTTCTGGCCAGGTTTCCAGGAGGGGTTTAACATCCAGAGTGGCAAAAACTCTTTATTTACTCATTTAACCCAGGGCACCCAGGCATGCTGAGCAGTTCTTCTGACACTGAACCCAAATCCACAATTCCTGGGAAATCCTTTAAAGCTTCCCAAGGTGCTACCTTAGGATTTGGTTTTTTCTCACGACGAGCTGAACCCAGTTCTAGGTTAAGCCCGGGCACTGAAAAGCTGTGAGAAATTAATCATTGTTTGTAAATTGGATATTAGGGGAAAATTCTTCTCTGGAAGGGGTGTAAAACATTGGAAGTGGCTTCCAGAGCAGGGATAGAATCCCCATCCCTGGAAGTGCTCAAAAAATGTGTGCATGTGGTGCTTGGGGACAGGGTT
Source organism: Rhadina sibilatrix (assembly GCA_013400275.1). Taxonomy (NCBI): domain Eukaryota; kingdom Metazoa; phylum Chordata; class Aves; order Passeriformes; family Phylloscopidae; genus Rhadina; species Rhadina sibilatrix. Next base: position 9,548 of record VWYO01005738.1, on the reverse strand, counting down.
TGGTGGTGGACTCAGTGATCTTGGAAGGCTTTCCTACCTTTAATGATTCCGTGGTTTTATGGGACAGGGCTGTTTTAGGTGTGGCTGCTGACCCTTTTTCCATGTTATTTGGGATCCAACAACAACAAGAAGAAATTACTTGATCACAATATTGCATCGAGCTCGCAGGAAAAAAGGGAAATATTCTGGTTTTCCTTCCATCTGTCCAGCTCTGCTTTTTACAGAATATTCCTGAAGTGTTCCCCAAGCAAAACTCAGTGTTCACTTGCACTGTGTTTGAAGCTGGAAGGGAATGAGACTGAGGAAGGTGTCATGGAACCAGTCCTAGGCCAGCCTAGAGGCAAAACAATTTAGGATTTGGGCACCATGGTGTGAAAGAGTCTTCCCTGGGAGCCCCTTATCCCGACCTGGGCACTGGGAGAAAGATCCCAGGGTGAGGGGTGAGGTCTGTAGCTGGCACAGGTGGAGCTGGGGAAGGGCTTTGGAGCAGCCTTGAGCAACTGAGAAGAGTGTCAGGAGTACTCCCAGGGAAGAATTCCTTCCCAACAGCCCACCTATCCCTGCCCTCTGACTATGGGAGCTATTCCCTGTGTCCTGTCCCTCCATCCCTTTCCCAAAGTCCCTCTCCAGCTCTCCTGGAGCCCCTTGAGGAATCAGAAAGGGCTCTGAGGTTATCCCTGGAGCCTTCTCTTCAGGATGAATAACCCAAAGATTCTCAGCCTGTTTTCAGCCCCCTGATCATCTTCACAGCCTCTTCTGGCCTCAGGCCAGCAGCTCCTTGTCCTTCTGATCTTTGGGATTCCAGAGCTGAACACAGGTGGCCTCTCTCTCCTTGGTCAGTATCCGTGAAGGGTCGTGGTGATACGAGCCGAGTTAGCAGGAAGGGCCCTCTCCCCTTGGCCAGCCCAAGTAGGGTGGACTAAAACACCTTGGAGAGCCCTGGAACCATCAGGAGATGCTCAGCTGTTCAGCTGGGGAGGGTGGCAGTGACAGCAGCCCAGCGTTGCTGGGGCACAGAGCTCAGAGAAGAGGCAAAACAAGCACAAAAGGTCAGACAGATCGTTCCTCCTCCCTTTTAAAACACAGCCCAGACTGAGTCTACTGTGCAGAGCTTCTGTCTCACGGTGCCTGTGGTGTTCAGGCAGGGCTTGGTGCCCAGGAGATCACCTGTCATTAACTGTTGCTCACAGGGATTAAAAACCCTTTCCAGAGCCACAGCAGGAGCCTGAAAAGACAGCAACACCACTTCAAAACTGCCTCTGGAACAGGCGAGATGGAAATCTGAGCAGCAGTCATTTCAGTAATGACCAAGGTCATTATGTTTGGAAAAAGTCACAGAGCTAATGCAAAGCGCTCCGGGCAGATTGCACATCCCAAGGGTTTGGCTTTATGGAATCTCTCAGTGCAACAACTGTTTGTGCCCACGGGATCTCTTCTGCTGGCACATTTTATGGATGATGCTATAAAACGGGCCCGTGACATTATTTACACAGGCTGGAGCCCATAGCAAACTCCAAATGGGAGTGAGAAAAACATCACGGATGGATTTGCTAATTTTTCGCTAGGAAGAAAATTGGGGAAAATTGGAATTTCTATGGAAATGCATGAGATTTTGCTAGAGGAGCTCTAAAATAGATCTTGAAGGGATTTGAGGGAATATAAAACTTTTAGTTGCTCCAAGCCCCGTCCAGCCTGGCTTTGGACATTTCCAGATGCAGCCACAGTTTGTCTGGGCACCCTGCGCTAGGGCCTCCCCACCTTCACAGGGAGGAATTTCTCCCCAAAATCCCATCTAAACCTCCTCTCTGTCACTGTGGGGCCATTCCCCGTGTCCTGGAACCGCATTCCCTTGGTGAAGACCCCTCTGCAGCTCTCTGCTGGAGGGACTTTTGGAGGAGAACAAGAGGACAACCATTAACCCCGGCTCCTGATGGGTTTAAAATGAAACATTGTCAGGAGAGAAGGCTGGCAAAGGAGCAGGATGGGCTGGGGGAGGAAGGACAAAGGGAAGGGGCTGGTGCAGAGCCCAGAGCGGGTTGAGTGAGGGGTGGGAACCTTTGATGAGCTCGTTGAGAGCCATTCCCTCCTCAGGTGCTCCAGCAGGGAGCTGTGGAGCAGTGTTCTGAGGGACAGCAGTATCTGTGCTCTTCCTGAGGGACAGGAGGACAAAGCATTCCAAGGGAAGCCACGGTGGGAGCTGTGCCCAGGAACCCAGGTAGGCTGAGCTGGGGGTCACCCGTGAGGGTCAACCCCTCCTGTTTTGAGGATTGGGGAGGGATCTGCTGGTGTTCAGCGCCAGGATTAGTACAAGAAAATGATAAATGCTGAGGGTGGGAGAAGTGGGAGCCCCCGTGAGGGTCAGCCCCTCCTGTTTTGAGGATTGGGGAAGGATCTGCTGGTGTTCAGCGCCAGGATTAGTACAAGAAAATGATAAATGCTGAGGGTGGGAGAAGTGGGAGCACCCGTGAGGGTCAGCCCCTCCTGTTTCGAGCTTGCTGAGGGATCCGGTGGTGTTCAGCGCTGCACTCAACAGGGCTAGAACAACAAAATGAAAAATAAATGCCGAAGGTGGGCGAGGTGCCACCACCCCGGGGGGTCAGTCCCCTCCTGCTTGGGGTTGCTGAGGAGGAACCTGAGCCCCAGCAGGATCAGTACAGCAGAACGATAAATAAATGCTGTAAAGGGTGGGAGAAGTGAGCAGCGCCCTTCCCACTGCAGCCCCTGCCTCTCCCAGGGTCTCGCCTGCAGAGCGGCGAATAAAAAGAACATTTTTTTTTTTTTTTTGCTCGTGTGAGAAGGACAAACGAAGGGAAGGCGTCTCCGAGGAGGCCCGAGTAGGAAGGTGTTGGATGCATTCTCTGGCTGGCTGGGCTCCCTCCCACTCGTGTCGGGGAAGGGGCTCACAAAAAGCCACCAAAGCCCCCCCCAAAACAGGAGGGGCTGGCACTGCCTCGCTGTTCTCATCCAGGGAACTTAACACCGTGCCCTAAAGCAGCGGATAAATCACTGCGACATGGAAATGAGCCCGGGCATCATTACTCAGGCGGATTGTTCCTGAAGGATGTGCTGATTTCAATGAGCTCCCGCTCGCTAAACGAGCTGGGAAGAACAAGCCCGTGTTAATGTCGAGCTGCCCAGGAGAGGTGATCAGCGGGAGGATAAAGTTATCATTAGTGCTCGGCTTAATAATTCAAATTACATCGTGCATGTGTGGAGAGGTAGATGCTCCTCAGCCGGCTGGACTTGGGCTGAGGCTTCTCCTTTCCGTAGAAACTTGATTTTTTTTTTTTCCTTCCTTTTTCGTGATGTTTGGTTTTTATTAATGTACATGGTTGGTTTTCTGGAGGTTTTTTTTTTAGGGCAGTTTTTTGCGTTCGCGTGAAAAGAGTGCTTGGAAGGTGAATCCCTCAGGGAAAAAGCCTGGATTTCCTTGGATTTCCTGAGTTCTTGGAGAACTGTGCACGGTGTGACGTGGTGCTGTGTCCATCTGCTGAGGTGGCAGGTGTAGTTGCAGAGGACAGCTTCTACTTTTGTGTTTTGTTTGCATCTCAGCCTCTCTGTGTTTTTCTGTCGTTTTCCCAAAGGGGTGGAAATTATGAAATATCTCAAGTTGCAAGGGACCCTTTCAGAATTTCTCCTGTCCTTTGAAAAACGCTTTGAACTCCTCGTATCTCTCTTATTTGACTTTTAAAAAGCAACCTGCCAGACCTTTGGCCGTCGCGCCCCAAACTGTTAGGCTCTCGGAAAACGACCCGATTAGACTTTTAGTTTTTAAGCAATTCCCTGGGGATACCCAGCTTTTCCAAGGTGTTGAGATCTCAGCCATTGAGAGCGGTTTAAGCCAGGCTTTAGCAGCTCATTGACTGGGACTCAGGGGCTAAATGCTCCTGACCCATCATCACCTCGGCTTTTGCACGGAACGGAGCAGAAAAGCAGCCAAGAAATCCCCTGCACTTGCAGCGGCTTTAGCAGCCTAATGCGGGTGTGCAGAGTATTTCTGATGTCCCCCAAATCCTCTAAGTTCCGCGGAGATGTCCTTTGCAATGCTGATTTGAACAACAGCAAAGCACGGGAAATAGGATGAAAGCACACCTTAGGAGTAAAAGTGTGTATTTTAGAGGCTGGGAGGGTCCGGAGGTTACCTTTAATCTTAGCCACTGCTGTTAAAACGTTGTCACAGGGGCTGGATTTTGCTGTTTCTATTTTTTTTTTTTTTTCTTTATTTGTCCCATGTGGAGGCAGGCTAATGAATAAGCTGACGACTTCTCCACTGGCTGCTGGCTCCATAAATCTGCCGGGCTCCTACAGCTCCTTTCCTGGGCTTAGAATTTATTTTTTTTTTCCTGTTCTCCTGCAAGGGAGAACCTTTGAATTTGAGTACAACATTGGAGGCAATCTCGCCTGATTTATGGCTGTCCGAGCATGTGCGAGTGTGTTAGTATTTCTCTCCTGAGCTGTCCAGATTGCTCCTTTATGCTGCTTGAGGCACAAATCTCCATTTATTCAGGAAACACCTTTGCGAGCAGCTCGGTAGATCTGCATGACAGAGCAGCCAGGTGGGTTTTAGAGAAGGTTTAGCCCATCTTGAAGGGTCTCCACCTGCTGAAATCATTTGCAGCGTTGAACTGAGGGGGTTCCAGGGAGGTGGTGATGAAACTCATCGTGTTCCCATCTGCTGACGATTATTTCCTCCGTTTGAACGATGCTTTAAAGATGGGAATTGTAAGGCAGAGGTGTCTTTTAGGATGCCGAGGTTTTTTCTTCTTGTAGTTCTGTGCTTCTCTCCCGAGCGCTTCTGAAAGTGAAAAGGGAATTACAAAGCGCTCTTGAGTTGAAATAGTCAGTGGTCAACAGTTGAAATAATGGGAATATTTTTTGTTTATTTTGAATGGAAGAATGGTTTGGCCTTTCCATATGTCAGCTGTGGAACTGGCTTCCTACTGAGGAATATAATTATGGGATGCTTCGAGCTCCCGTTGTCTCAAGGTTATGTTTAGGACGTACTAACCAGCCATCAGGGTCTCGTAACAAGTCATCAAATGTAGAAATTGCATCACTGTGGTCACTGAAATGCACCGGTCTGTGACTGGAAAATAATTCAAGTGCAAGTATCATTTACTTCGGAACGATTGTAAAAATCAGCTGGAAATTAAACCTGGAATTTTCCTCGGATCAGAATGTCCCGGGGCAGCTGTGGACAGTGCAGAGCTGGGATGGCACCGGAGGGCAGTGGAGGTTTGAGGATGGGTGTGATGGTGGGAGCTCTTCAGAGGGAGCAGAGGGGACTTTGCTGTACCCTTGGTATGGAAAATCCCGCTGGGAAGAGGCAGTGTCCATAAAGGAGACAGAGAATCCTGCAGCTTTATTCCAACAAAGGAGAATAAAGAGAGCCCACCAGGTTTTCTCTCGAGGTTTAGGAGGTGCAGCCTCATTTATCCCAAACTCCGGCCACACGCTGCCCTCCTCCTTTCCCCACTCTGAGGTACCAGCGAGGTGCCCCAGATCCCCCCTGAGCCTGGCATTTTACCCCAAAGTTCAGAGGTTCAGGCCTGTGCAGACCCTTCTCTGTGTCAGGAGCAGTGTCCAGGCTCTGTCAGGACCCTGCTGCCTGAAGTTGCCAACCCCAAAGTTCAGAAAGTCCCCCTTGTCTGTGTCAGGAGTCAGAGTGTCCGGGCTCTGTCACAAATCTGCTGCCCAAAGTCAGTAGAGACCCATTTTAAAGCCATTAGCACCCATCCCCTCACCC
>VWYO01005737.1:19434-41553 GCA_013400275.1 Rhadina sibilatrix | reverse complement strand
TTTTGTCCCATGAATGTGTAGAAAATGAATCAGAATCATAACCCCAGTTTATGAAGAAAAAGCTTCACTTTCAGAGGCTGGTCCTGCATGGAAATGGTTTTATTTGAGGGATGTAGCACAGTGTTGGGTATTATTAGGATTGATTGTCTCTGTGTATATCAATAACCTCGATTTGAGAAAATGTGCTGAACTATAATGAAACCTAAAATGGAAGAAGACAATCAATATGGGGGAAAATATAAATATATAAATATACATAATATATTGAAGAAAGCAGAAACACGGACCACTGTATTCTTTATATGAGCATTATATAACTTCATTAAATATTCTTTATACACTTTGCTATAAACAGTGTTAGGAGATTGGTGTTTCATGTGGCAGAGGTGTCTTTTTATTTGTACTAAAACATGGGTGTCAAAAGCAAAATAAAACTCACTAGGACTGTCTTGTTGGATTCCAGTAAGATTCCCTTATTTCACTGTAAATTGAAATAAATGCTAGGAGGGACATTTACACTGTTATTCCAGTTCCCATTTCATTTCTCCAGCAAAGCCTGTTATTTTTTTACCACCTTCTTATAAGGTTGTTTTCAGGCCCACATCCCTAGTTAAATATAACCCTTTCTGCTTTTGGTGACTGTTAGGATATTTCATAGCTATCAGTGAGGCATCTGTGACTCCTTCAGAGTTAAAAATGAACATTTCTGACAAAAGAAGAGCACAACAAATGATGCATATTCAAAGCACTAACACTTTCTGCCAGATAGCATGGATGCACCTCCAATTGCAATCTAAATGCTGCTGGAAAATGTTAAAGAACATTTTGTCTATCAAGATTTTCTGGGCAAGAACATTCAATACAGAACACTGTGTGAAGAAAAATTTGCTCTGTTATTTTTTTGAGTAGTACAAATCGTTTGCAAAATCTAAGTTTTAATTACCTTTGAGATTTACAGTACTGATTTGGCAGATCTCTCCCCGTTTCCATCACAGCAGGAAAAGGCAAAACAGCCTAATAAAGACAGGTAAGCATAATTGTTCATTACACATCACAACTTCTAGAGGGGATTTCACTTGCTGCTGAAGGGCTGAGACAAGTTTACACGACAAGAACATTTTAAATTAACAAATTATTTCATATATTGAAGCAGCAGTATGAAACGTGAAGGCACTCTAAGGTAGTGCTCCCCTAAACCCTGACTTCCAGGGTTATCACACCACTCTGCTGTGGCTGCCAGCTTTGACACTGACAGAAAAACATCAAAAAAATTAAGTCTGAGACTGACAGGGAGAACAAAGAATGTTACTGGTGTCAGCATGATGCTTCCTGACTACTGTTAAACAATAGGACAAGCTCAGCAGTTGCTGGACAAGAGATGGAATATTTTTTCCTAATATATCTGGTAATTTTTTAAAAAATAACAGTGGTATCAGATCTATTTATGTTGAAATAGTATGAAAATCCTGAACTCTTCCCTATAAAGAAAAAAATAGGTGAATAAAACAATTATGTTTAGAGACATTAATAAATGCAACCTCAAAAAGCAATCTCTTCCTAAAGGCATCAGTCAGTTTTGTAAGGAAATAATTCATTTTCTTCTGGAAGAAATAGATGATTTGACTCTTAATTAACAGCACTAACTCAAAAGAAGTATTAAGAAAGAGAACAAGAACTGAAATGGAATCATTAGGTCTATAGAAGATTAGAAGCCAAAGTGTTAGAAATTCGTAAGACAAATTTGCAGTGGGTGATGATCAGAGTATATTTGGGAGAAAAGGGGAGAACTGAGCAGGAAAGGGAAATGGAATATTTATGGAATGATGGAAAAATGAACTTAAATGGAACAAAATAATCAGCCCAGTCAATGATCTGCTAAATTTAACTTCAAATAGAATCCTTTTCCTTTATACTCATGGTCTTTTAGACTTTATTTATTGGTACCATAATGTATTTCAGGCTATCACCCTAAAAAGGAGGTGCAAAAAAAAAAAAAAAGTAAAACTAATAAGAACGAGCATGAAAGAAAGTGGTTGATATGTGTCTGGTGCAACTAAAAGACTGCTGTTAGATAAGGAGTAAACTGATGATGCACGAGTTTGACTAGCACAATCACAAGATTTTACACAGAAATTTCAGGATCCCACTCTGACCAGATGTGCCATGGTTACAGCACGAAGATTATGCCATACTGGCCAGGAACCATTCCTAGAACAAGGACTATTACTAAGTGTTGCAGCAGCCCTCTTAGAGGGTAGAAGTGAGCTGAGACACAGACTCTTTGTTCATCACAGCATGCAAAGGGCCCTGGTTTATTCCTCTTTACAGCTCAGCCACCCTGACCCCAACCATTCACTGACTCTGCCTGCAGCAGCTCCTGCTGTAGGGTTCCCTTGCAGCCTCTGACTGCTGGTTATTGCCTGCTGAACTCTGCCTGCAGGGATCAGTTTGCAGGCTCTGACTGCAGCTTTTACCCAGCCAGACTGTGACTGCAGGTTCAACAACAGCTCTGACTGCACACCCAGACTGACCTCACTGCAGGGATTCTCTCTCCTCAGGAGCCTTCTGCTTCATGCTCCTCTTACCCCCTCTTCCTCAAAGTCCTTCCTTCATGAAAATTTCCCCCCACCAGCTAACCCACTCCCTTTTATCACACTTCTCTTTATTGATACAGCTGTGATTCATCGGGGCAAGGCTGTATTGGGTAATTAACACAGCTGTTGCTTAGTAGGGGCACCTGTATTCCCTTCTACAGCTGAGCATTGGAAAACAAGTATCACTGGAACTGTGGGAAACTCCCTGATGTAGAGTTGGCTCCTGCCAACTAGAATTCTCCCAAACACCTCCTGGCCCTGTTTCAGGCCCTGAACAATGCAGGCTGCACACNCGAGCATGAAAGAAAGTGGTTGATATGTGTCTGGTGCAACTAAAAGACTGCTGTTAGATAAGGAGTAAACTGATGATGCACGAGTTTGACTAGCACAATCACAAGATTTTACACAGAAATTTCAGGATCCCACTCTGACCAGATGTGCCATGGTTACAGCACGAAGATTATGCCATACTGGCCAGGAACCATTCCTAGAACAAGAGCTATTGCTAAGTGTTGCAGCAGCCTTTTTAGAGGGTAGAAGTGAGCTAAGACACAGATTTCTTGTTCATCACAGCATAAAAAGGTCTCTGGCTTATTCCTCTTTACAGCTCAGCCACCCTGACCCCAACCATTCACTGACTCTGCCTGCAGCAGCTCCTGCTGTAGGGTTCCCTTGCAGCCTCTGACTGCTGGTTATTGCCTGCTGAACTCTGCCTGCAGGGATCAGTTTGCAGGCTCTGACTGCAGCTTTTACCCAGCCAGACTGTGACNGAAACTCCCTGATGTAGAGTTGGCTCCTGCCAACTAGAATTCTCCCAAACACCTCCTGGCCCTGTTTCAGGCCCTGAACAATGCAGGCTGCACACGCACTGTCAGTCTGCACAAAGTCATTTGGGTTTGGCAGCTCAGGAGCTCCATGCCACATTTGTTTCAATACCTGGGAGGGGATCCTGGACTTGTTAGCACAAATGTAGCCTGACTCCAGAATACACAACAAGAGTGTTTAAGCAGTTGCGTGTGTCTCCTTTTCCTCCATCAAGCTGTGACTCTAATACAACTTTGTGCTAAGAAACAGTAAAAGGAACAAGTTCCCTGAAACACTAAGTCTCTTTTATTTTCTCTTCTTTACTCTGATCAATGTTAATTCTAAAATTTTCCTGAGGTACTCTTTAAAGCATTAAAACAGACAAACAAGGAAGACAAAACAAAAAATTCTAAAACTGTTTTTTCATATAAATTGCTCAATCTTAGTACTTCATTGAAACAAAAAAACTGACTGTGCACAGGAGAGGAGAAAGCAGTTGAATTCTGACATAAGATGGCAACTGCGATGGCAATTTTAGTGTATATAAGAGTTCACCATGGTGATGAGCATACTGTGTGATGCTACAGTGGTCATTATAAAGACATCCCATATTTGCCTTGGGACATTATTGTAGACTTCTTTCCCTTATACCCCTATAAGTATTGCTGCTAACTTGTAGAACTGAGAATAATTAGGCAGTATAAAAACAACAGTAAGATATAACTGAGCTATCAGATCTATTTGATAATTCATAAAAGACTATCAATCTGTTGTCATGCAAGTTAAAACTTTATTGAGCCATATCTCTCAATTTTAGATCCTTAGAGCAGAAACAAAACTCTGAATGGCTTTTCCAAAAATACTTTTTCAGATTTTCATCAAGGGTAAATCTTGTTTTAATTCAGAAGGGAACCACTGAAGGCTTAGTGGCACATCCTATACATTACAGAAGTCCACTCACACCAGTTCACACTGGTGACCAGCAGTATTTCCATCTCTTACATCTCCTTACACAAAAGCCTCAATAGGTCAAGTAAAACTATCTTTTGAACACTGCAATACGTGCTGTTAATGATTTGGTGACAATGGCACCAGGGAAACACTTGTCTTGTCTTATTTGTATCTGCTTGCCTAGCCTTTTTCTACCTTTCTTTACCTTCCTTCCACCTCTTCCCCAGACAAGAGGGTGTAGTCACACTTGTGATGGGACCTATTGCTTCTCTCTGGAGACTGTGAAATATTGAAAACAAACGAAAAAAAATTAAACACACAAAACAGATAAAGAAATCCTCAATGAACCCCAAGGGTGAAAATAGCCAAATGCTGGTGGAAAGTCTTAAATGTGATTCTAGTAATCAATAGGCGTTTCCACCAGTAACACAATGTGGGTCAAAAGAACATGTTCAGTTTTAGAGTGTACTGGTTAAGAGGAGAAAATAGTGCTACAAATTATAGCTATTGCTTCTGGAATAAAAATTAAAACTTATGACTGTATTCTCATTATATAATGAAACATAAGAAACTGCTTTAGGAATGTATCATCTTCTTTTTGCCCACACATGTGTGTACATATTTATGTGTATATAAAAAACTTCTACAGTTAAAATCTCAAAATTTCATATTTTCTTAGAAATAATAGTTAGTTATGAAGTGAAATGCCTTCTGTCCTCTTTCAAAGTGAGTGATATTTAAACCGAAAATATTGTCCTCATCCTTGTTCTAAAACACTGATTGTCAGATTTTGTTCTAAAAACGTGGGAGCACATATGAGAGAGTTTATTCTTGGGAAAAAAAAAAAAAAAAAGAAAAAACCACAAACAAACAAAAAAACTCCCAGGTTTATTGAAACTAGAGACACTGAAACCAGAAGGTTCCATGAAATAGACTCAATTTAAAGAAAATGAAATGGCAATATTTCTGAGATCAAGAGAGGAGCATCCACCACCATGATACCGTCAAATTTTTAACCTCAACCAATACCAATACCTACAAGGACTATTGATTTTGTTCTAGAAAAAGTTATAACATGTAATTAGGAGCATATGCATGAGTGTCCCTCTACTTTTTATTTCCCACCCTGCATCTGATTCAGGCAGAGTAAATATTTAAATCTACGTGTGACTGCTCAAAGGATGCAATCTCTTACTGACTGTTTCAAAGAAAGAACAAATCATGATCAGGTGTATGAAACGAAACTGTTACAGTTTGCAGCATTATGCCTAAAAAGGATATTTCATTTAGTCAGAAACTTTTCTGCCAGCTCACCACCAAGATACCTGCAGTGTTTTGTAGTAGGTAAGATATTGAAGAGGTAAAATATCATCAGGTATTAATCTATCTGATAAACATGGTCAGAAGCATACTTTTATTCCTCTTCAAGCAGACCCCCTTCATCTGGAAACTAGTGCCCTATGATTACATACCTTTCAAGTGAGACATGGTAATGGCCTTTGTGCACTCTGCTTGTCTATCACAATGCATTTTTAACTTCTACATGAGAATAGGCAAGAATTCGTGAAAATGAAGACACAAATTCAGAAAAAATGCACAGATTTCTGTCACGCATATTTTAGAGTAAGGAAGTTTTTCTCTCCTGTTATTGATATTTTCCTCCATGTTTCTGCTTCCTTCATCCACATGTGAAATGTTATGCATGCAGTACTAAAAGAAGGGAAAAAGGGGGCAGAAAGTGATTAAAAAGTTGAAGAAAAAAAAATTATCTAAATGCAGACACAAAATAACTTTAAATAATTATAAAAATATTTACAGTTTAGATGCAAATGGTTAATGTATCTAATTTCTTACTCATGTATGCAAAAACTTTACACCAATTCTTAGTACATAAAAACTTTTAAGAGCATCTCTCTATTATAATTCTCTCTATTATAATTTAAATATTACTGCACATGCTGAAATCTCTGGATTTTGGACACTACTCATGAATATGTACACACACAGAGTTTTCTAGCACTGAAATAGCATGTTCCCAGACTTGCAGCAAAATCTCTTCTTGGTCTGCCTATGGGCAGCAGCAAGCACATAATAACGTCTCACCCTTACTTCCATGGTTACCCTGAGGTGAATGAGAGCAGTCATTTCCATTTTCAGAGAATTTTGTTGCTTTAACACACAGCTGTGTTAGCTACACCTGTGTTCATGAAAATATATCCCCCTTTTCTGGTAACTCCCCCAAATCACCTTATTTTGCTGAAAATGACATATAGATGTGAAATGTCTAAACCTTTCTAGTGTTTCTATAAGTCAGATCATGCAACAAAAGATCCTTCATTTTCTGATGGTTTTCTCACTGGCAGTAATATAAATAATGGTATATAACCCAGAAAATATTGTTCAAAGATTGATCATTAACAGAAACAAATAGCACTTTAGTGGCATTACATGTTAACCTCTTCGAAAAATTATTTCAACCATTAGCAAAAAATTCCTTCCAAAATATTAGGAGACAGCATTCTCTACAACATCTGCATTTTCACCACTTAAGACATCTTTCATTAGAGCTCAGCTCTAATTGCACATAATCTTGCTCAACACTTAAACACTTAAAGAGTAGGTAAACATCTTTTAGCAAGTCAGATGAAAATTTCATATATAGCATTAGATTTCCTAAAAATTTTATTGGTTAGTTGTAAAGCACACAATTAAAAAAAAAATATTTGAGGTGTATGGTTATTATTGTTTCCATAGCCTGATGCTCAAATATGCCCAAGATTATACTTGAAAGTAAAGTATAAACTGCTTTCTTTCACTTTAATATGCTGCCATTCTTATAGCTCTATTTCCAATAAAATTACCACAAGTACTTAAGCAACAATATTAATAAATAGTAAAAATAAAGAAAGGTTGCTTTTATATTATTGCTTTCTCTAGTCCCAGCACTTTGGACTATGTTACTGACTCTAGTGATAAATTTTTTATAGCTATGATTATATCTTGAACAAAACAAAATTTATGTACTTTTTATTTGGTCTATAGAAATGCATAGAAGGAATGGATAAAATTGCTTCACCTGGTTTAGTGCTAAGGCCAGGAATTTAAGGATCACACCTCCTATGAGCCACCCTAACTACATATACTGAGAACAGGCAAAGAAAAGTCTGTTTCTTTGATGAACATGAATGGACAGTTTGTATTAGCCTGTCTGTAATCATGCAAGGTAGGTGAGAAAATAAGATGGCAGTTTCCAAGCACCCTTTAACAAATGTCCTATTTGAATGGTAAAAGGATGGAGAAGAAATTTCAGCTTAATAGAAGCATTTTGGAATTAGAAGTTGATTTATTTTTCCTGAATATATGCAGATTTCGCATAGCATGTGAACCCTATATACTTTAACTCATTTTTAATCATGAGTTCAATAGAACTGTGTTGTGCCTACGTTCACTTGATCACAGACATTTTTCAAAGATGTGAGGAACCCCATGCCTGTATAGCCAGCAGGCATTCAGGTGTCTGATGTTTATATGTAAATCAAGTTCAGGGGAGACAATGGTGTTTCATGACATTTATTGATTTTTATTCCAACTTTATTCCAGGGACAAAAAAAAAATCAAAGATATTGTCTTTAATTAGTGCTGATAGAAACACTTTTGTTGCAGAACATTTTTAAAAGTCCATCCTGAAATGGGTGGATACTCAGTCCATACTGCTATAAAATATGCTGTCAGAGTAACATTTTGTTAACCACCACATACTTCAGGTTTTACAGGGAATTCAGTAAAACTGGTAATGAAACTCTTTCCATCCAAGTCACCTACTCTGCCAGAAATTCCAAAAGGTGATTGCAACTGTGATTTGCATGGCTATCCTTGACCCAGCATTTCAAGTGTTTGCAGTGAAACTCACTGAACCTCCCCAAGGAGTGGAAACCAGCTTTACAATTGTGTCAGACTTATAGAAAGGCACCTCAGATGATTTCATGGGCAAGGGCTGTTTGTCTTATCAGAAATCCTTGAGTCTCCTATGTAGCACAACATTTCTATCACACGTTAACATGTTCACAATCTGTACATGTTAACGTGTGATAGAAAAAAAATGAGGAGAGGAGGAAGGGTAAAAAGAAGCTGCAGGTGAGGATCAGAACATTGGTGAGTTGAACAGTGAATTTAGACCTTCTGAAGATGTAAATAATCTGAGGGATAACAGAGATCACTTGTGCTCCCTTTGTCAGTACCTTCCTTTCCTTAGGAAGGAGCCTCACTGATGCCTAAAGAGGCTACCTAGGACAGAGGCTAGACAGAGTTAAAGAATAAAGTAGATATTTATTAAAAGGCCTTCAAAGGATACACCTTGGGCAGTGCAAGAGCCTGGCCAAGGCTGCACCCAAGATGGATGACAGGTCAAAAGTTTTCACACTTTTATAAGTTTTGGTCCCAATTTACATATTGGGATTAATTGTCCAATTACAGCTTCAGGTTATGAAGTCCCATCCTCCCCGTTTGCTCTCCTCAATTTGCTGTTGTTTATACTTTTTGGGCCTGAGATACAACAGTGCCCTTGGTTCTCAGGCTGGAAAAGGACTGTTCTGTCTCACTACCCTGCAAGAACTTGCTAACACTTCATATGAAGTTCAGAGTTACATAGTAATGCAGCACAGAATCTGGAAAATATGAAAGTTAAAACTTAGGGCATCATCACCAATCTGCAGCCCCTACATAGATCCAGTACGCAGCAGAGAAGCTTATGCACCATTTTAAGTGACAGACTATAGGCATGAGATGAGCAGAAGATATTACATGCCTGGATTTTTCCAACATTTCTCATCAGGGTGAGCTTATGTGTGGTGGTCTGGAGAGGGGTGTGACTTTGTTACTGATGGCTTATTTATGTTCATTTATTTTTAAATGGCAGCTGTCTGAAGCTGCTCAGTGTTTGGAGCGTGAAATTAAGTCTCAGGAGAGATGGATTTGATGATAGAAAGCCAGGGAGTCAATCATAAGTTCACATTATAAATTCACATTATAGGGTTTACCCTATAAGCTCTGAGAACTTATCACAAAGCTTCCCAGCATGTCATTTGCTAGTTGCAATTGTTTTTAAAATCCTGCATCATAATATATATGTAGATACATATAAATAAAGAGATAGATATAGAGAGAACAATATGTATGATATGACATATTTCCTTTTGTATTACTGGCATGCATGCAGTATGAATACTCAGGATTATGGTATATTTCATGTACAGACAGTATTGTTTTCCTCTTTCCTAATGAAAATATTTAATAAAGACAAAAATACCATATAAACCACTGAAAAGCCAAATATCTTACATCATGTGCATTTCTCATGAATTCTTGCCTGACATACAATCCTTTTTCCAGCCAGTAAGTCTATTGTATTGCCCTCCATTTTTTCTATTAAATTATCTTGAAATAAAATCTTAAATGGTACTAGTCTTTGAGACATTTTTGGAAGGAACAGGGAAAGAGGGACATTCTAATTAAATGTACTCGTTGTCGATGGGAATTCAACATTTTCACTTCCATAACTCCACTAAAAAAGTTCAGATGAAACATGATTCTTAATAATCAGAGACACAAGAGCACTATAGAGCTGGGGTTTAATATTATTCTTTGACTTGACACTGTTGGGGAATACTTTTCTCCCCTGAAATATATTCAATAAAGTAACAGCAATCAAACTGCTATAGTAAACTAATAGATATAATGAAACTCTATTAGCACCCAGAGACTCCTAAGAGTGCAAGGAGACAATACATTAATTTAGAATCAATTCTTCCATAAATTCATTGCATTCCTCTTTCATAATTCTCACATGCAGTCATGGGACAGCATATATAGAAGCAAGGGGTGAGAAAACAGGGGGATCATTTGAGATATTATTTCAGCTGTAGAGGGAGGAGTTGTTGATCTTTAGGAAGGCATCCTAAATGTCACTTCTGATATCTCCAATTCCCTCCTATTTTGTATTTGAAGCCTTATATGCCCACAGATGCTTTCTTTGGTGGGGAGGGTGGGGATTGGCTCTCACTGGGAAGCACTGCAAGGGAGATGATCTATCAGCAGCTGAGCAGAGCAGTTCTAGGTTTTAATGGGAAATGCAGTGGTGGGATCCTCCTGTCAGCAGGGGCAATAGCCTGGAAGTCTACAAGGAGATATCATCAGTTATTGCAGATTCGCCCCAGCGACTCCATCCTCACATAAAGAAGGGGAACAAGTTTCCTGGCCCTGCAGGAAAAATACCCACATGTGAGGAAATTATGTGTTCGTACTTTTTTTTTCATATTATTAGTTTTGGGTAATTAAAGGATATGTTTGAACAAGATCACACTCTGACTCTTACAGAGAAGCATCTCCATTGGCTCCAGCAAGGCCACCAACTCATATATGGTGCTTAAAATGGGACTTTTATCTCATTTGATCTGAATAGAGTTACAATCCATGAAGGAACCAGAACCCTTCAGCAGACACTTGCTCAGGAGGGAGCCATAAAGAAACCTCCTTTGGCCAAGTGCTGTTCTAAATGCTCTACCTGATCCCTGAAAAGCAGCTCATTTTGATCATGGTTTTCAGGGCATGCTGAGGGCCAGCTGATCCTGCTGGGGCTGGCTGAGGAGGGAGTTAGCTCCCATTAATAATTAAACATGTCTTTTCCAGCAGTGCAGATCATTCTTATTTGGGGGGAGAGGGAAGGAAAAGATCTCCAATCTCCCAGCTTAGTCTGATGCAAAGTTTGATCCCTGACTTTGTGTGTTTCATTAGCAGGCTGGGAGATCGTGATTCACATAGCTCCAGTCCCAAAAAGTTCTGCATTTACTATTTGATGCATTGATCCTTTCACTTAATAGCTAGCCCTTAAGCCATAATAACTTACAGATATATGCATTTATTCTACAATACTCTGAAAGGCCCTTTTTAAATATTCATTCTATTCTGCTAAATAAGCAGCCCTCCTTTCCAGGAGGCCTGTGATTAACGCTCCTTTCATCCATCACCACTGTACACTGCCTTTGGGAACGCCTGATCCGCTCGCCGCTCCAAAAAATGTAACTTGAACCAGAACTTATTTTCCCTGCTTCTGCTACTGCCAAGTTTCAGGACTTTAGGCAAACCACTTGACCTTGCTGCATCTCACTTTCCTCTCCATTAAAATGAGGATAGTGCCTAGCTTCATAAAGCATGTCAGTTCTACAGATTAAAATGAAATGCTATGGATGAGCTTAGCACAATGATTCTATACACCATGGAAATTTCATCCTTTAAGATGATGCCAATGACAAAGCTGTCAAGCCAAAACTGCTCCTGGCAGCCAAAATCTTATATCAGCACTATGGCCCAGTGCCATCAGCAGGGCCATAAGTAAGGGAAGGGATGCATTTATCCAGTTCACTTGACAGGATCATCATCGGTACCTGAACTACCAGGCTCCATTTTTTGCTTTTTCCAAATGAACACAGACTATAACCCAGTCTTAACTTATACAGGTAACAAAAGGAAATACAGGAGGTATGTGGAGAATTGTCTGTTAGAAAGCAAGTTGGCAGCACAACACACTGTTCAGAAATAGTTCTAATAACTGTTCCAGTCTAATGCTGGTTTAAAATGGTGACCTGCCTATTTGGCTAACTATTCTGAATACTGTGGGATAATTATTTCTAAGTGGCATATGTTTAATTAATTGTATGGTAAATTAATGAGTAAAAGGCGTCTTACTGTTGTTTAATAAGTATGAAGAAAATACACTTAACTTTTCATATACTGCAGTCAAAATGCATAAGCAATAAGTGCACATTAGATGTTGTATTTATTACATCAAATCTGTGAACACTGCTAATACATTAACATTTAAAAAGGTAGCCCATGGCAAGTCAATTTCACAGCAATTAAAACCGAAAAACTGGTAATTGACATTTGATAAGTGTGTTAATTGATATCAAGCTTGCAATAGCTAACATGTTAAATGTCAATTAAATCCATGTGTTTTTACAATTAGAATTTATTAATAAAGAATCTAATTACAAAATGTTGGTTATGTCAGTTTATGTTAATTATGCAACAACTACATTTATAATGGAAAAGTTTCTCCAGTCATCAACAGCATTTTAAAAATTCCCTATTTTTTAATATTTTGCATTGCATGTGTTGGTTTTTTATTTCTGTTTTAGCTGTAAATGGAGGGGGAGGGAAATAGATTAAAAAGGTAGACCCACTGGTCCAATCTTTTCTATAATTTTGAAAGAATACACTGTGAATATATTTTATATTAACTTGGGTAAGGATTCAGTAAAGCCAGGAAATTAATTTTTCTTATTATTCAGTAAAAGACTGAAAGCATCAGCCAGAACCATGAGCCACAGTGCAGAAAGCAGTCAGCTAAGACAAATTAATGTAGGGACAGAGA
Source organism: Rhadina sibilatrix (assembly GCA_013400275.1). Taxonomy (NCBI): domain Eukaryota; kingdom Metazoa; phylum Chordata; class Aves; order Passeriformes; family Phylloscopidae; genus Rhadina; species Rhadina sibilatrix. The sequence continues at coordinate 28,776 of VWYO01005737.1, read as the reverse complement.
GCATCAGGCACCACAGACAGGGAAAGACCAAGAGTAAAGGGGAAAGAGAAAGCTAAAAAAAAATGTTTAAAGTCCTTAAAGCACATAGAGGGAATTAAGAGAATTGTAAGATGGGGAAAGAAGTTGAGGAAAGTGAAAGACAAAGAAAGAAACCATATTTCTATGCTATTTCTTTTTCATGTAAATACTTCTTTGAATTTGTGAAAAGAGAGCTCAAATTGAAACAAAAATAGACAGCAATATTTTTTTTTTTTACTGATACACTCAAATGCAAATATTAGTGACATTTATATGTCTGTATTAGCAGTTTAATTTCTGTAAAAATAAGTTTCCTTTAATTTTCACTATTTTTATATATTTAGCTTCAAATCTTTGGCTGCTGGTTTGCAATTTGAGTAGATACTCCTCTGTGCATTTTAAGATCACCACCACCAAAAGTCCCCTTACCTAACAGAATTAAAATTGGTCTTGTTTGTTTGTTCAGAACACTTCTTAATTGTTTCAATTGTCACTTCTGCTACTGCAGATTCTACAGCTTGCTTTGCTTTTAATTTGACACTAATAGGGAAAAATTGGTTTTATTTCCACTTATTTCCCAGCTTGTCACATGTTCATCTCCATTTGGGACAACATAAAATGCTGTCTCCATTCACTGCGAGAATGAAAATTAGGTTTATACTAAAGAAAGATTTTGTCAGGAAAGAATGTTTTGGCTTGACAATATCTGTAATTGAATTCTTAGAGAGAGGGGAATGTTGAGCTGAACGTATTTAAAAAATAGCTTCCTTTGAAGTCTGAAGTGCAACACCATTTACTACCTTTAAAGTAAAATTGATCTAGCAAAGCAGAGTGGCAAATTTGGTGGGATTTTTTGTTTGTTTGTTTTGGGGTTTTTTGTTAATTATTGTTTTTTGTTTGGTTTGTTTTTGTTTCTAAAAAGGAGATTTTTATCCCTTTGTCAATCAAATTAAAATTCAGGAAAAAAATACATACTTCAAAATTCTTACAGAACTGCAGCACCGTTCATGAAAGAAAAGCAAGAAGACAGGATTTGGAGCAAAAAAAAGTAAAAGAAGAAAAAAATGGAGAGGAAGTGATAAAAAGCTGTTCTACAAGCATATATAAGTCAGGGTCTGCATTATTTGTTTAAACACCTGTTTAGTTAAACTCAATGTCTTGCGCACACAATTCTTCTATAGCTGTGCATCTCATGTACTCTTAGCCAAAAAATTTACCAGTGGCTTTCCCCCAGCATCATGGCAAAATCACCAGGTTCTTAATGGGTAACAATTCCCACATGGCATGGTTTGATTTAGTTCTGCTGCTCTAACTGTGCCTCTGAGGTTCAGAGATTCTCTCAAGCTTGGCTGCAAGTGGCTGTGCTGCTTTGTTCACACCACGTCTCCTGGCATGACCACATGGCCACAACAGACAGAAGAAGAAGAAGAAAACCTCTGCATGTCTCAGCTCTGAGGCCTGCACAAACCATCAAGGACTTGAAATTTTATGTACCATATATGTGTATATATATATATGTATGTAGTTATGGAAGCAATTACTACCTCAGAAATCATTATCTAAGGATGGCTACACCTCCTTGATTTTATAAGCACATGAACATTGGTACCATCAAATAATCTCAAACCCCTCGTGCTTCTTCCATTCTTAGTTCCTGAATAGCAGATAAATCCCAGAAGCTGTGAACTCTCCCCCAGGAAAGAGGGGAACAGAGGAACAGTAGGATGTAAAGCACACCTCATGGTGTAGGCTGGGCTGCCATAATGGTCCAAAAGATTCAAACCTGTTTTAAAGCATTTGAAAAAAACAAAACAAAACCAAAATCAAAACAAAAAAACCACACCACATGCCTCTCAAAAGGCAATAGTAAACACTGTTCATTAGAAGAAAAAAATTTAAAAAATCCTCCTAAAACTCCCTCTGAAAAAGATTCCTTGTTGCCCAGAGGTCATAACACTTGGCTGGCAAAAGGTTTTCTTATTTAATTCAGGTATTATTCTCCCAGACTTTACAGATACTGCACAGCCATTTTCTGGCTCTCGTGCTTCTTAATGGGATCCAGTGTCATAAAGAAAGAGCCACTGGAAGAGAAAAAGATGTGGACCTCTAGCCTTGGGCTTTCTGATCTATATGAATGCAAAACCCAGTCACCAGCTCTGCTGGGCTCTTGCTCTTGAGTTAAGAGCACTATCTCTTTGCAAGTCACTGTTCATTCAGCTCCTCCTTCATACTCATCCTTGTCAAGTCTTCTGATGGTTAGTGAAAACCAACATGACAGATATCAGTATTTTCCTAATTATATGTTCATGGAATATCTCTGATCAGAACTAGGCAGTTCGACCTGAAGATTAAATCCTCAGCTTTGATTCCTGTGCAGCCTTGTGGTGCTTCAATAGGCAGTTTTTTGGGCCACTCTTGCATGAGTAAGGCTGAAGGAAGCCTTCAAAGCTCCTCTGTAACATCCTTTATATGGCTTTTCAAGTATCCTCATAAATTCTGCTTCTGATATTAATACACTTGAGATACTAAGCTGCTCCACAGATCTAAAATTCCATCTTATATACTACAAGGCAAGACATAATAAATCAGAAAATGTTACAGCTCTTAGCTGTGGAACTCCAGTGAAAATGCATGCAGACCTACTAGATTCAAGTACTTATTTCAATTTAGGAATAATTTCATGTCACTTAAAATATATGGCTTTTAAAAGTTTATTTTTAATTCTGCTCATATATTAATATTATGGGTGATACTAACACAAATATTGGTTTCTCAACCTCTACTTGAGAATCCCCGTCAATAGAAAAGATATTTTTAGCATAGACTTAAAGATTGTGTTCAGACTCATTTATTTCTTAACCTGGATACCTCTCTGCCCACATATATGTCACCTAAATCTCAAAGACTTTCTGAGTAGCAGCTAAAGGGAAAACAGCCTTTCATCTTCTTGTGAATAGATGCAAGTTTTGTCGAAGATATTGTCACCAATTTCCAGTATTGCATTCCTTTCAGTGGCTTTGGTACCAGAACCCGGGTGGCCAATGCTAAACCTGGCATCCCAATCTCCTCTGGCTGCATGACTTATGTTTTTGCATCCTTTCCTTCCCAAGGATGGAAGGTAAATCGTCTTTCTTGCTTCCAAGATCTTTCAGCAACATTTCTCTGTTCTGTTGAGGGTAAAGAATGAAAGCAACATAGATTTTAAAGTATAATTCTATTACATAAAAGAGAAGGTAGACAATAGGAATTTATAAGATCCATTAATGTCTTATCAATTTTAGATAGAATTCATTTCCTTCAAAATTTTATTATTTTTATCACTAGATCTATCCTTTTTAGTGACAGAAAAGTAGAAATAGTTTCTAAATGATTTTTTTTTCTATCCATAAGGTCTTTAGAATAATTTTCTTCAGTTTAATAAAGTTGTTCAAAATATCTGCAATATTATTAGGCCCAGCATTTAAAGAATTCAAATGAATCTTCAAAGTGCTCAGCTTATGAGATTTGCAAAATTAACTTTGTAATTACAGTATGCAACAAAATACAGAGCTGATAGGTATTTTCCAAATGAATGAAGTTAATTTCTAGCATTAAACATTATGTTTCCTGTCTCAGATAATTTTGGTTTTCTGAGGATGGGTTCTGTAATAGAGACAGATTTCCCAGCCATTACCTCTACAGAAAAGTCTCAGACACTACTCGATAGACTGCTTATTTTCAACCTGCTCATTTCAGTATCTACCTGGTTTTGAAAAGTGAATTTTGAAGGACAGATCCTATTTACACAAATGCAAGTCTTGTTCTACTTAGAGAAGTCTTGCTTGAAGGCTGCCAGGGTCATCTTCTCATCCTTTGAGTTTTGACTGAAAGGAAAAAGAAAAAAGAATCTTTGAAAACATAACTTTCTGCTTTATAATTAGGGAACTTGGTTTTGTAACACATCGGGTATGATTTTTTGATGTAGAAGTCCCTCTTTTATCTCAACACAGAGTAATTTTATGTAGAGATTGAGGACTGGGGCTGTTTGGCTTTTTCTTTGTGCATATGACATTCTGACTGTTTGTAAATCAAGAAAGTAAAATTTAATTCCTTATTAGCTGCTGATGAGAGAAAGGATATTCTTTTTTTATTCATATTGATTTATACTTCTGGGGTTGTTTTTTTTTATTATTATTATTATTTCTCCTCTCTCCTTCAGACAGCCTTTCAAACACAGTGCTGTCATATTTTGCAATCGAAACATGAAACTATCCTACATGCCTAAGCATCCAGTTCTTTCACTGAGCAGTAAGTTACTCAGTTCTTGAATCTAAATAACACAAGGAATCAAATCAATAGTAAGGGGGAAGTAAATTTTATAGAGCACTACACTTTCTGATATTTACTGGGTAGATATCCTTTTTACTCATCATTCACACCTGCCAAATACAGGATGCTATATCGCCCTGCATCCACAAGTACACTTACAAAATCATGTCATCTCCTATTTAAACTTTCATTTTTTACCCATAAAATTATGCTGGAGGCAGACAGATTTGTATGAGTGGATAAAAGCATAAATTTAAGGAAGATTTTTTTTTTTTAAAGCACACACACATCATTTAATATCCAGACGTTTTATTAGTAATGTTGAAGATGGTGAGATGAGAAACCAGAGTCAGATTGCATTTTGGGGCAACATGTGGTCACGTGTTGGACAGGCCAACATCTGATTTTGCACCTTAAGTGAATTATATCACAGAATTAAGGTGACGGGATGGTAGCTGAAGCCATACAAAGCTGTACAAAACATATTCAGTATGTAGACCTTCATCTTCAGTTAAGTAATTTATTGGAATAAAAGCAGGAGAAGTCAATATAATTAGGAGTCTTAATTTTCACGTTTCATTCTTACACTTTTGAAAGGTGTTATGTCTTACGTTTTGAAAGAGGTTTGGGGGCAGGAGAGGAATTTAATACAGACCATGAGATCCTGGAAACCTTTTGACTGCAATTATCTGGTTTGCTCCATTCACAGCTGCTGCATGGTTCAACATGCACCTCTAGCTACTCACCATATAGGTGTATTTGCTGCTTCAGGCAGAAAGGACACGAAGAACCTCCAGATCTAAATGTTCACACCAATGGGTCTTATCTTTAGCATTCCCATCAGGTTTTAGCTAGCAGGCACAAAAGCTAAGACTCTCGTGGCTAATCTGCCAACATTTTCATAGAATCACAGAAAGTTGTGGGTTGGAATGGACCTTAAAGACCATAAAGTTCCAACCCCCTGCCCTGGGCAGGGACAGAGTCTGCTAGGCCAGGTTGCTCAAAGCTCCTTAAACACTTCCAGGGATGGAACATGTACAACTTCTCTGGGCAAACCTGTTCCAGTACCTCAGCATCCTCACAGGAAAGATTTTTTTTTCCTAATATTTAATCTAAATATAGGCTCTTTCAGTCTGAAGCCATCTCTTCTTGCCCTGTCACTACATGCTCTTACAAATGTTTCTTGTACCTTCCATCAGGGTTCTGGAAGGCCACAAAAAGGTCACCCCAAAGCCTTCTCTTTTCCAGGCTGTACAATTCTCTAAGCCTTCCCTCATAGCATAGGTGCTCTATCCCTCTAATCATCCTTCCCCTTGATTCTAAGATATGTTTGTGAATACACATGAAATAATTAACGGAATATACTTAAAGAAAGCTTATTATAATTACTGCCGTTTTTTACCCCAAAGTCTAAGTTAACTTCTGGGGCAAGAAACAAAAAACAAAACAAAACAAAACAAAAAAACAAACAGAAAGTGCATTTCAATGGACTTGTTTAATTAAAGATTTGTTTATTTTTATTTCATAGTGGTGATATCTTGAGAAGGGTTGGAAAGGGAGAAAATCAGTAATCAGCTATGTCATACCTAGTAGGTATAATCTCTACTGCAGCTTGTTTTTCTTTTCTGTTTGCAAATTAGCACCCTCCCAGAAGGGAAATTAATTCTAATTTAACAGCACTAAAAGCCTCTTGATGTTCCTATCTGGACACCATCCAGTCTTTGAGGGAATTATGTCATGTGTATGACTGTTTTCCTGCTTTCTAAAACTATGATGTCCTAAAGAGAAAATATATTTCTTGCAAGCTTTTGGAAACAGAGCAGATAATTAACTATCACTTTCCTTTCATGCTAATTTTGGAATATTGCTACTCTGTATTTGAGTCCACACTTGAATTTGGGACATTCAAACAAAAGAAAATACAAACAGTCTTGTAAAAATATGATAAATTTTTGTGTGGCATATAGGAAAATTAAGAAACAATGCTCTCAGTGCTTTATCCACTTAGAAAATAAAATATCATTTGAACACTGCCTCAGTTGTTCTCATGTTATTTTCAGTTCTTGCATTATGGAAAATGGAAAAACAGGATCTATAAATAGCTCTATGGTTTGAGGGGTTTTTTGTTGTTGTTGTCTGGGGGATTTTTGTTTGTTTGTGTTTGGTTAGTTTGGGTTTGGGTTTTTGTTTTTTTTGTTTTTTACAGTAGATTGAATCAGATTGAAAACAAAAAAGAAAATCAATAATTTTTTTTTACTCAGATTTCAATGGAAACCTTTCTTGGTCTGTTGAAGGTCATCAAATCTCTTCCACTTTCAATTTACATGTTGAAGTAAGCACCCTTTATTCAGTCAAGTACCTTCAAACTTGAAAGCACATAAATCTGGACCTGAATTTTAACCGTGGGAATACGTCTGCAAGTTTGATGGGTTTGAATCAAAAAACAATTGATGTGCTCTCTATTTAATTTTCTTTGGCCTGCAACTATAAATATTAAAATATTAATGTGTGAAGTACTATATTTAATCCACAAACTATCCCATTTTTTTTGATTTAGTTATTTTCTTGAAGAATTATCATACTTGTTTTCATAGAGAGCATACCACTGTGGAAAGTTTTGGGACCTTGTTTTCTTTTCTTACTGTTGTTGTTGCTTAGAAGGGATGTCTTAAGGATGTACAACAAGAATTTCCAGACCTGAAATGTATCACAGAGTAACAGAATGGTTTGGGTCAAAAGGGACCTTAAAGATCATCTAGCTCAAAACCTTCTGCTATGGGCAGGGACACCTTCCACTAGACCAGGTTGCTCAAAGTCCCATCCAACCTCTCCTTCTTGGGGATGAAGCATCCACAGTTTCTCTGGATAACCTGTGCCACAGCCTCACCACCTTCAACAAAAGGTAAAGAATTTCTTCCTGGTTATCTTATCTAAACCTGCCTTCTTTCAGTTCAAAGTCATTCCCCCTTGTCCTGTCTCTACATGCCCTTGTGAAAATTCCCTCTCCATCTTCCTTGTAGCTTCCTTCAGGGACTGGAAGACCACAATTAGGTCGCCCCAAATCCTTGTCTTTTCCAAGCTGAATAAACCAAATTCTCTCAGCCTTTCCTCATGCAAAAGGTGTTTTATCTCTCCAAACATCCTGGGGGTCTGAAGGCACAAATTTGTAATTTACCACAGAGGTCTGATAAAAAGTCTTCATTGGAGGGAGTGCTGTGCTTCCTCAGAGGTGTGGGATTCAGTATGACCACTGGTATGAGAAAAAATAAATATCCTCATTTTACTTCTATAATGGATTAGGAATAGGTTATGAGAAGTATTTTCTGACATGGGTGCCTGTGAAAACAGTAATCCCAGATGAGCAATTCCTTTTTGATTTCTGTGTTTCTAAGGAGGAAATACAATGTACAGCCAACCATTCTGATTCCTAGTGCTGCTCTTAATTAAATTTGAATTAAAAAAAGAAATTGTAAAAAGGAGTCTGCATTTGTTTGCATGCATTTTTTTGAGGTCCTGGAATATGGTGGGGTTAAGTCACTAATGACCTCATATATACTATGCTATACTGTGCTACACTGGTTTGGAAGGTAAATGACTGTTTTTGAGACATTCAGTCTTGAGGAAAGGGCTTCTATTTAAGGCAATCTTTCCCAAAACCTGAATTAGAACTTGGTCTTCTGGTTTGGACACATTTCTGATCTAACTGTATCACTTGTTGCCATTTCACCACTTAGAGATGTCATAGTGATATAAAATAAACCCATAGGATGTTTTTAAAAATATTTTAAAAAATATTTTTCTGTGGGTTTTCTTGGTTGTTTTGTTTTGTTTTTTCTCCCCCAGAAGCAAGAATGAAAAGCTAGTCTGAGCCACTGGTCACTTGGGCTATTAAAAGTCTGTCAGAGCTTAAAAGGTAATGCTGTGAGCTAATGAGAGGGGGAACTATCCATCATTAGAGGAAAGTTCTCTTCAGTCTAGATCTGCTAATTCCTAAAGTTAAAACCTACTTTAATGTCAATCCTCAAACTCTGTACTTTCCTCGAGAAAGCCAGCAGGGACATGGAACTGTGGATAAGTAAAGTAAATTTTTTAGTCTTTGCTACATCGGCCCTACAGCTGGGTAGAACTGTAGAGTTGTTTCTCCTCACCATCCAGGAAACTGACTCTCAACTGCTGCATTTTCTAAGAGATTTTCCATACATAATTACATTGAAATCCAATTTATTTCAAAATATTTTTTTTCTTTATACCCTTACCTCTCTCTTCTAGATTGTTTTTTTTCAAGTGCTTCTTCACTGATTTAATATTAAAGTGTTCATTAACATATCTGGCTAAGTATTAACCCTTTAATTATTTCTACAATACATTTCAATCATAATAAAGACAAGGAGGACCTCAAAATCCAGCTAGGTTGCATCTCAACAGCATCAAAAATAACTAATCTCTGATGGTTGTGATATAAAGTACTTATTCTAAATTAAGGAACTAAAATCTCCTCAAAGAAACATTAACGCAGATTTTTTGAGGCAAATGGGAACTTATTAACTACAATTCAGCTTTTTTTTACAAGTTAGAGGAGAAGAATAATTCTTCTCTTATCTATTTCTTTTTTTTTTTTTATTTTGACAGAACCTTTCCACTTTCATCATGTTTTTTTCAAACCTACTTATAAAGCCATTTATATTTTCACGCCTTTAGTAGATTCTGTCAAATTCCTGCATACCTAAAAACAAATGTAGTACATGTAACAGCTAAGCATTGCACTGTTCCACTTTTAAATGTGGAAGCCATTTAGGACTTTTCTTAGATAACTGTGTTTTGAGATTGACTTAATAGTTTCCTGGGCACTAGTTTGAAAATAAATTATTTTGAGGATTGCTTCCTTGGGGTATTGTTTTTGTATATATACCACATAAGTGAAGCAGAGCCAATGGTATTGCAAGGCTGACTTTTTTAACATGGTAAAAAAAAAAAAAAAAAAAAAAAAAAGAAAAATAATAAAAATATTGAATTTAT
>VWYO01005737.1:7819-19354 GCA_013400275.1 Rhadina sibilatrix | reverse complement strand
TTGCACATTTTTTCCAGTGTAATTTAAAAAAACAAACAAAAAAAAAAAAAACAAAAAAAAAAAAAACAAAACAAAAAAAAGAAAAGAAAAGAAAAGAAAAGAAAAGAAAACAAAAAAAAAAAGGCAAAAAACTGAAGCTTCAAACACACAAACATAATAATTGAATCCAATAATTGAAGGTCCTCTTACTCCCATCTTTTGGTCTCAAACTTCCTCCTTTACCCTGAGTGAGATCTCTGTCCTGTTGAGCAACTGACTGTCTTTTGCAGAAGCTCAGTTTTTCCTTGATGCAGGCAATGACCCAGCAGGACTGTGAATTGTTCCTCATGGTGATTCCTGTCCTCCCATTGCAATGACTTCAAATCACTTGGAAAAATCCCTCACCACTTACAAAATGCACTGCATCTGAGAGGATGTAGGGGCTCTAAAGGAGCAAATATGTTTCTACAACCAGTGTGGGGAGCACTTATTGCACATGGTAGCCTTTGGAACCTCAAAGCAAGTTTTCAATATTTTCCCTAAATCTTCTTCATCCCTCTAGCACACATTATATCCCACCACTCCACAGTGCGTTCCAAGCTCTTCACAGAGTTTTTGCCTCCTGTGATACAAAAGAACAGCTCATCATCTTCTCCAAGGAGCAACCAATCATGAAAGAACTTCTGGATAAAGAACATAGTTTCTGGATGTTTTCCGTCTAAGACTGCAGAAACTTCTGATGGAAGAGGTGCCAGAGATGAAGCTGCTTGGACAGCAGGAGCGCAGATGGCAGCTGAGCTCACAGTCCTCCTATGCCAGAGCAGCATCTATTTGTGGGTAAGAGTTTGCTGATGGAAAATCCATAGTGGGACAAACTTATCCTGCTGTGACTCTGAAAGATACTCAAAGATATACTGCAAAGTTCTGCAGCTGTAAAACTTTCCTGTTCAGAAAATGGCAGTTAGGATGTCTGCTCTGACTACAGACACAATCATACAGAGATTTATGAGCACAAGGATCACCAAAAGTTAAAAACACAAAATTTTAAAAGACCCGTGAAAATCTCAGGTGCCAAAGCTAAGGCAGAAAAAGACACACATACCAAGAATACAGTTTTAGCTTGATTTGTTGTGATGCAGTGAAAACCACTGTTACAATCTCTCAATCTTGAGTCAATGTATGGACATGCTCAGGGCTACATAAAATGCCTGAAAACATTTTTAAGATAAAGCAGAGTTGCAAGTGGTAGCAGGTGCAGCATGACGAAGATCAGGGCATGGCAACTTCCTCAAATAGCTGAGAGTGTGATCCCTACTCTGGGAAACCAGGCACAGAAATGAGACTTTTAATGGACTGTCAGTAAAAAGTAATAAATTTCAGTAGAGAAACACAGACTTGTAATGAAACTGATGTAAATAAAAACCTCTTAATACACTAGAGGTGACCAACAGAGATAACCCTGTATCTGCAACATCTGTGTGTACCTGTGTGAATATGCATCCTTCCTTTACACATGTGACTGGAGGAATTTCTCCTCTTCTTTTTTTTTAGGCATTTCAAGGCTTTCATCTTATTGAAGATCATTTTAACTGCCTTTGCCTTTTGATCATATAGAAAATTGAGCCTGTTGGTAGAAAAACTCTATTCTTAGTGATGCAAATCAATGTTTTCCAGATGGACAATTGAAAGGAGTTATTCTTTAAACTCACTGTTAAAAAAAAAAAAAAAAAAAAAAAAAAAAAAAAAAAAAAAAAAAAAAAAAAAAAAAAAAGAGAGAGAGAGAGAGAAAAGTGCAGTGCTGGAGCTTAGAACTTTGCATTTATTTGCAACATCAGAAACCTACAATTCTGACTGCCAAAAACTGAGCTTCAGAGTTCAGAAGACAACTCTAGGGCAATCTACAGGATAAGTCAGGCATAATTCCATATGGGGCACATGCCAAATCACACATATTGCATGCACACTAATTGATCATTGCACAAACCCCTAACTACCGGTGGAAAGAGGCAATGTGACAAAGCCAGACACCATTGCAGCTCCAAAGAATTCTCTGGAGCAATGACAGTTTTAACAGATGCCTATCTATCCCCATATTTTAAAACCTGGCACAAGAACAAATGCTTTTTCTCATCAATTTTCAGGAGGAAAAAAAAAACCCAACTCACCAAATAAAGCCAAAGTAAAAATTCCAATTCAATGGAACAGTTTCAGTGTAAAATTTCTTCAACAAGGACAATTTCAGCAAAATCTGCACATTAACACTTTTGTCTTAGGAATTCAATTTCCACCAGTGTTAAAACTACTTTGACTTAAATTTTCAGGCCAAATACTTCTCCCTAGGTTTATTCAACTTCAAAGGTTCATTTACTTTCATAATCTCTTCCCATGTCCTGTGGAATTACTCAGTTTACATTTTATAGTTTAATTGTACTCGTGAAACATTTCTAAAAAAATTCTGGACACAAATAAAGTAGTCAGTATTCTATAAATGCCATATCAAGGGAGAGCAGCTGCAGGCTCTCATAAATGTGAGGGCTCCAGAATGGAAATGTAGAACTTTTTGCAAGATGACTTCTTGATACTTTCATGTTGCAGCACTATTTGTATAGTAGTCCAAATTTTTATCAAGCTATACAGAAAAAAAGAATCAGGTCTCACAAGGCATGTATTATTTGACCACTATTACTGCTGTTTGGGACTTCAAAGACATTTAACCTTCAACCCCAGCAATGACACTTACCTTTCATGAGACATCTGTGTAACAGCTGATGTGTTAAATCACAGCTGTCTCTGGAAAGTCACAGCCATAAACCATTTCAAAAAAGAACTTCTCTATAAATTGCATATTTGAAATATGACAAGGTTACTGTCCTGATGCCAACAAGGAATCTCAAAGTCTTTGTATGTGAAAATAAGTATTTAAAACTTTAGCGAGAGATAGGAAGATGGTGGTTCTTCTTCCACTGTACAGCTTCAAAGTAAACCTTTGCAGTCTAATAGTTCAAGGGTGTTATTTGAGCAATTTATCTCATTTGAACAAAAAGGAATGTTTTAAGTCAAGCCCTTTTTGCTACGAGAATATGATGTTTCATTTTAACTTAATAAAAGAAACAGTTCTCATGGGGCACAGAATTTGTACACATGCTGCCTAAGGTACCATTTAAAGACAGAACTTAGTGAGAGATGTTGCAGGGAGTTATTAGTAAGTCTAATAACAATATAAAGTATGGTACTGTAACTACTACAGTGACATTACCAATTTGTTTAACAGGAACATCAAATTTTTTTTTTTCCTTGCATCATTGTGTTATAGCCTACTTTCTATTATTCATTTATCTCTTTTTCCACATAAATGTTGTTTTAGCTCTTTTTGGTCCTCTTCCCAGTTCCAACATCCTGTCTTGATCACTGCTTGGGTCATTGACAGTAGCAATATTTCATGTGAAAATGAAGTGTTCTTGCCTACAAGGCAGTTGCTTTTCCTTCACATTGATTTCAATTAATTTGGAGGAAAACAGACTCATATGTTATTGGGTAACTAAGAGTTTCCTGTTCATTTCAAGCTGACTTGTGAATTCTGCCTCCTAGGGGATTTGTTAATTCTTTAGTTGTCACTGAACATCTCAAATTTTTTTCTTAATGCCACACTTGGAGTGAAAGCAGGGGAAACCAGCAGCTGGGGAAACCAGAAATATAACAGTGAAAGAAAATTATTAGAGTTGTGCCATTCTGAACACTGGAGCAATAATTTTATTCATCTATGTGATGGGAACAGAGCTGCCTTACAGAAGTTTTTACCATTTTTAAGGATTTTTTTGAGACAGGGGAAGAGTGAAACCCACATATTTTTAATGGCTTTCATCAAATCTTTGAAATGTGAAGAACACCTCGCACACACACACTCAGATTTTCCTAAGTTTTACTGTCTTGCCAAGTACAACTGTAGGCTAGCCTTGCCCAAATGACTTGCTTAGATCACATTTTCCCCATTAACTTCTTTGGTTTTGCTGGTCTCAGCTGAACCCTTCTTTTATTAGAAAGTGGCAGAGGAAGGAATTCTGACAGTAACAACTCAGTGAGAAAATGTCATCTGTCCCCCATTAAGACACTCACCTCTTGCTGTGCAGCAGTGATGCTGGGAAATGTGTTTTCTCCCAGTCCTTCCAGTGTTTGTGACCACTGCTAACACTGTTAACGTCTTCCCTAGATTTTCACACAGCAGCCGTGGAGAACCTTCTTTCTCTTGCAAAATGTAATCTTTCAAAATCTTGCCGATTTCTTTCTTTTTATCCCCTTTAAAAGTCATTTTTTCTCTGTCTTATGTCTGCTTTCCAATGAGAAATCAGAGGATGGGAGACAGCATCTTTATCTTGGAGAGCAGCTCTATCACAGCCTCAGCCCCAAAGGCAGACTTCCAAGGCCACCCTACCGAAATGTGTGGCGTTTCCCTTTGGTTTCTTTCTGTACCCTTTCTGTTTGAGAGGCTCTCTATGAAAGATTCAGCAATAACCAGAGGAACACGTAAACAAACAAGTCAGGTAAATACAGGCGAGCACGGTTCTTCCCCAGACACGGCGCTCCTTGGGGCTTCTGGCTTTCCCCACTGATCTCTCTGCTGCCATAACATCAAGACTTTACCAAGCCCAAAGCTTTAATGAATCCTCAGAGAAGCAAGAAAACTCATTCTGTGTTTCTTCATTTTTTTTTACCCATTTTCCTCCTGTTTCCCTTTCCATAGAACCCTGTGCAGAATGCTTGGGAGGAGAGGCTAAACCCAGCCTCTGTTTTCACCTGATATTTGGGGGGAGCACTGCCCTCACTACACCTTCCTTGGGGCTGGCAGAGCTGACACAAGATTTTGAGTGCCCATCCCCATTCTCTGTTCTCTCTGCTGAGATCCACCACACAAATGTTGGCCCCATTTCAGCCCCCAGAACCGGCCATCTGCCCTTTTTCATCAGCACCTTCTTTCCTGTGTGGTACGAGGCACCATCCTTCAGTGTGGCCTGATTTTGCAATGCTTTTCTAGGGATTCAGGAGACTAACCCACACTAGCACACCACCACGGCAGAGGCTGGTTTTCCTCCCGTTGAAGTCAATAGCAAAATTCTTCTAATAAAAAGAGAAACTGAATAAAGATGAACATTAACCATATCCTTTCAACATTTTTCTCTGCCTAATGGAGTATATTAAAGCTTCTCTGCATAACTTCTGAATAGTACTGCATGCAATTTCATTATTAAAGTTTCACTTAATTTAATACTGCTTTGAGGTTTCTGGTTAAAAATAAAATATGATTAATGCTTACAAAAGAGAATGAGAAATTGGAGTGTTAAGAATTCTGATAATGGCTACAGTTTCTGGGTAAATTGCTGTGGTAATTTTCATAGTTAAACACGTTAATATTACCCTTGCTTATTGCAGTTCCCCACCCTAACAGTCACTTGCTCTTTCTGATGATTCTTTTAAAAATTAATTAGTTAGTGTGGCATTTAGCTGCTAACTATAACACACAAAAACCAGTCATTTTCCCTGAAGGTCACTGGTGTCTGTGTACAACTGAAAGAACATGAGAACACAGTCATAGGCATTTATCCTTCCTGTATCATAAATGAATTTCTGTTTTAGAGAAAGGAGGATTACCAGAATTATCAAATTTCCCTCTGGCTGTCTACTAAACCTGAATTTTCAAGAGAAGAAAGCTCATACAGTCTAGGAGGATGAGGGACAACTATGATGTGCTCCAGGTCGAGTCTGAAGAAGTTACTAGGATTCCAAGTATTTAATGACACTTTTAGCATATTGATCCCAACAAATGGTTCTAAAATTCTAACAATGGTCTGGATAAAAATTCATAAAATCGGATAACAAATAGTGCTTTTTGGTAAATTCTAGCACTGCTTTGGAATAAATGTTTGGATAGAAGCAGAACAAAACCTAGGACTGTGTTTCAAAAACTGAGTTTCATAAATTTTTGGTCTTGACCCATGAAGGTTCATATCCTGACTTCCCAGTCAATCAGTGAAAGCCTATTAGGATAATCAAGGATTCATTAGAGAAAGAAAATTGAGCAAATGGAGTAAAGAAAGCCAGATGCTGATGCCTTCCTATGTCCTTCATGCCCTACTTTTTCATTCTATGGATTTAGCTGGAACTTTTCTCACAGAAGATGGACATGCTGTCAAAGTCTATCTACCTATTATCATGTGGTAAAATAAAATACAGCAATTAAGCACAGAAGTTATATTATGATAAAAAGTGGAAAAAGAAAAAACCTATCAATCCAACAGAAGTGCCTTGGCTACATCCCAGGCAGCCCAATCCATCCTCTTTATTAATTATTATTAATTATTATTGTTATTGTAGGAGATCCATAATACCCTACCCAGTGGAAATATCTGTGCAGCACTTGAATGTAATGAGGTGATTTGGAATCCACAAAGAGGGGTCACCCTGCAATTTGGAATGTAGATAATCACATTTTCCAATGGGTTTAGTTAATTCATATTTGGCCAAGACATTAAAAGCAATTATGACATTAAGCTCTTACAGGTTTAAAGAGGATTTTTTTTTTTTTTTAATATATGTACAGGATAATAGATGCTCTTTAAAAATTTAAATTTATTTCACCGATGATAACCAACAAAACTTCTGAATCCCAGTTGCTGGGGAAATTTGAATCTACCAGCTAATCCAAACGCCATAGATAAATTTTAACTAAGCCTTATTAAATAGAGGGAACATAATAAATGTGGTATTTTGCCTAAGAATTATGTGATACTAGCCCCTTACCCAGAAAACACTCACCTTTGGGCATAGTAAATAGTTCTATTAAAATCAATAGAAATTCCCATAAAAGTAAAGTATTAACTTAATGTGTTTAGAATCTGTGAACAAGCTGGACCATACTTTTTGTTTGAAACCTATTTTGAAAATTAGCAAGCCATAATGATCTAGAGGAGGAGATAAATTACAAAAGACAGGAGTCAGCAAATAACTGGTATTTCTTGCTGTGGCTGCAGGTTAACCTGTCAGATCCAAGCCAGCTAGGGCCCTACATGAACAGTGAAATCCAGAGTAATATCTCAGTCATGGCTAGTGGAGCCAGGGATGCTCCTCCTGTGCTTTGCTAAATCTATGTACCCCTCACTTACAGTCCCTTGTAACCTGACATAAAGAATTATCAGTCATGATTAAAAATTTAAATATTACTGACTGAAGCAGTACCAATTAAGGTCCCCAAATAATTGTGATGATATACCCAAAGCAAAACATATAAACAAACAGAACATGCATATGACTAAAATTTTGTTTCCCAGCCTACATCCACTCCACTTGCAAAGGCTTGTCATCCTCTTTGTAAATGTGGGGACAAAAAAGGCACAACTCATCTATACTGTATCTATTGCCTTCCCACTCAACATATGTTTTGCTTTTATTTTTCAGTTATAGCTTTCTACTAAAATAAGTATTTTTCCTAAGAAGAAAATGTCTTTAAATTAAGGAGGAAATGATGGTAGAACATGGAAGACTTGAGGAGAGCGCCTACTGCTAATCAGTAAAATGTTTTGTTTGGAGCCAAATGGTTAAGGAATAGAAGTTGCTCTCATTTAGAAATAATAGGGAAATAAATGTTTTGCTTTTTGAGTAAGTACCAAACACTATAATAAAACTTTTTATGGAGAAACCACTCACTTATAATTTGCAACTCTGGCATTTCAGTCTTACCAGTGCAAGACCACACTTAAAAAAAAAAAAAATGTGATAGAGGCAATTAAAAACTTTTATAAACTCCCAGAGACATGGAGGTATTTGTTAAATAAGATTACATAAATCATGGAGTCATTGCTGCAGCCAGCTACAAGGAGAGTTTCCAGAAAAAAGATAAATGGTGAGCAGAGAAGGGTGTGAAACCATCTAAATGCCAGCACCCTTAAATCTAAAAGCTATGTTGTAAAGTACTGTGGGATGCAGAAGTACTTGCTGCCTGCCCAGGCACCACTGTGAGTGGGAAGGAAAGACCAGAGCCATTATGAAACCTCACTGCTTTAAGAAATCACACCCCCAGTTGGGAACAGAGACAGTTCTACAGCTCTCTCTGTTAAGCATAATTCCTTTCATAATTGTTTCTACAAGCACTGATTTTCAAAGTCAGGAGGAAAAAGGTGCATTCTTGCTCTGGATATTTCTAATGGCCTGTAATCAAAATTCCCACTTCAGTGAGAAGATAAGGACACAAACTCTGATGAAGATGTTAAGATAAAGTGAATATCAATACCATATGAAGCTGCTGATAGAGAACAAGTATTTCTTCCCACCTATAAGGCTCAATACACAAAGAAAAAGAAGGGAAATAAACCCAAAGATACTTAAATAAATTTTCCTTCAGAAAATCTTGTTCTATCCCAGGCTTTGATTTGCATCTCAGATGCATAAGGTCTCTTACTTTGCTAGCAGATCTTCCTGTCCAGATCTTGAGGTCTGTATTGTATTAGAAAACAAATCTTGGAGTTTTTCAATTCTGTATAAATAAGGTGCAGGGGAACAAATAAGAATTTACTCATTACTCTACTGACCCCGTAAACCTATTTTGAAAAAGCTAAATTCAAAGCCAGCAGTCTATTTTACGTTTCAGACTGGAAGCTTCTGAAAACTCTGATCTAAGTATATGGATTTTTACAAGTAATAAAAAGAACATAATGATGAGAAACTTTGGCTTTTTTAATCTGTGTCATTTCAGCACAATGTATTTTTATAACTACCGTCCTAATATTTTCTGCAAACATTGTGGGGGTACTGTTGGAATATCTGAACATTAAATAAGAGCCTAAAAGATGAACTTCATGGACTAGTTAAGTATTATTGATTTTTTTTTTTTAATCTCTTTCTGTGCCAGAACTCAAATCTGGGGTGTAGACAGAAATTCATAAATGCCTTTAGAGCAAAATCCCAGTTTGTTGCCCACTGTACAGAATCCATCCTATCCATCCTACAGAATCCATCCTACAGAATCCATGCAATCAGCTACAGAAACATCTACTAGTGACAAAACAGACTATGATGAAGCAATCTGAACACTTACACAAGAAGGAAGAAGAGCAAATAAGAATTTGCTCTGTAAGATGTACTTCATTGAAACCTGAATGAAGGGACACTTAGCTCTGCAGAGCAGTCCTCAGCTGACACACAAAAAGGGTACTCAACCCAAATCTTACACACATTTCCAAATAAAGCCCAGGTTTAGAAATCTCAAAGCAGAAGTTACTAGCATATATGGCTGTATTTCAGCAGTCATCTCTAGTAACCACTTTCATTAGTCTTCTATTTTACCCACTAAAATGACTGGTGAAAGATTCTTCCCATCACCTGGGACAGAATATAACTCTGTCAGCAACTGATGTACTCCAGCAGAACGTGGATGAGCATCCATCACTCCAGTTTGCCTTTCTCCTCTCATGACTGCAAACACCTCATCCACGCTCAGAAACATCTGCTCATTCTCTAATGAGGAAGGAGGCAACACTCTAATTTTCTAGGTGCTCTCCTGTCAAAAAGTTGATCTGTTCTCCAAGCCATCTACTTGCAGTAACTCAAACTACTAGTTCTTCTCCTCCAATTTGGATCTGGATTACCCTGTTTGGAAAGTTTTCCTGCTATACTTCTCTGAAAACCAATATGACATTTAGAGCTGAGAAAGTTGAAAAAGCAAGGATTCTCCTCAGAGATAAACTCTTCTCTTGCTCTTGGGCTGCTACCAGGAAATCGGAAAGCCTCTTGATACCAGACCTACCCTCTCCCTTCTCTTCCTTTTTAATATTATTGTCTCTCTTTTAATTATTGTGGCACCAGGAGACCCCAAATGCAATCAGTGCCTCATTCTGCCTGTCTCTGTGAAGACATATGGTATGAGACAGCCCTTGCCCTGGAGAGCTTACAGTTTAAATAGGCAAGACAATAATGAGACACATTAGCATTGTTATCAACATCTCCCAGGTGGGAAATTGAGTCACAAAGATGGAAAGCAACACGCTCAGAATCACATGTCTACACCGTACAGCGAAGCGTGGTTCAGTCCTTTTGGAGTTAGCAAACATTAAACTGATAAATTGACACAGGAGAAAGACACTCTGATGTGCCAGTTTGTGTGCAGAAGCCCTTCAGGCCAGACCTGCACCATTTTGGCCCAAACAAGCCCTGAGAGCAGGCCTTGCATTAGGGCACTTACAGTGTGACCAGGCAGTTGTCCACACCACACTCTCTTTTCCATCTGGTCTGGGTGGCCTGAATGCACTGAACAGGTGCTCACGAAAAGCAGAAATATAAATTTTCCAAGACTCAATCAAGTAGATTTCTTTAAAAGCCACTTTCTGTTCCTTATGGCGTTGCTTGTCCCCAAAGAGAGAAGCAGACCTTTTTTACAGACTCACCTTCTCAGCAATCCTCTTGATCTGGACTCCAAAGCGTGGGCAGAAAATCCCTATTTTCATAACAGTAAAGATCTGAAAGTGAAGCCAAATTATATATTGTGCCTCTGTTTGCTAATATCCATAACCTGTTTAAAACTAAGAAAATTTTGCATATTTGAAAAATAATGTGGTAAAGAGTAAGACAATTATGTGGAATTTTATTTCCTCTGAGGAAAAATGTGATTCTGAAATGACCTTACATATTATACGAAAAGTGAGAGACTTATTTTGTCATTTTGAAGTGATATTATACTTTCTTTATAAGTGACAGCCCTCTCACTTAAACTTGCACTTATTTATTGAAAGAATAACATTCAGTGTTATTCATGTGATGAGAGGTTACTTCATACTGAGCCATTCTGATGTTGTGTTGGTCTCTTATCCTTTTTTCTTTCACCAGATTAACAGCATATTAAATTTAATTTCTTTTATCAGGAAATTATTGATTTTGAGCTATGTAAAATTTGCATATGTTTTTCCAAAATCTAATGGGGAAAAAAAAATTCCATAGTGTTTTCTTGGGCATGATTTCTTTTTGCTGATGTCTTGAGATTTTTGCAATAATTAATGGAAGTCCTCCACTATAATTTTGAAGAACAAGTTCATTTTCATAAAATGACTAAGAGCTATGAAATATATTCCCCTCTTTCCTTCCTTCCCCAAAAAAAAAAACAAAAAAACCCTCAAAAATCCAAAAATAAAAATAAAAAATAAAAAATAAATAAAAAAAGGCAAAAAAATCATCTCAGAAATTAGCATGGATTGATTGTGACAAATGCACTTTATAACACCACTTTTGCTACACTCTTTTTCCTTGTTTTTTTTTTAATATGACATAATACTCTTATTAAAAAAATAACAACTTGTATATAGTGTAGAACATGCAGATTGCTGCTTGTATTTTCAGAAAAGTGGTTTGGATGTGCTACAGTAGTACTTGACATTTGTTATCTATCTTGATCTCTTTCAATGTTTTGCTGAGAAAATACTGCATACCAAGCTGATTCAGATAAATCAATATTTCTCTAATTATTTACTTCCCAAAAACACAGGCAAGGTTTTCACATTTTAATAAGCTGTTGCGTTAAAA
>VWYO01005736.1:1914026-1933878 GCA_013400275.1 Rhadina sibilatrix | reverse complement strand
CAAAGAAAAAAAACTTTATTAGGCACTGAAAACTGGCTTTTATTTGTTTGAAGAGAAGGGTTTATTTAAAAAGCACAGAACAGTCAAATGTTCCTACTAATGAAAATATGGTGCACAGAGTGAGTCATGGACAGTGTCTTCAGCAGTCCCTTCTGGCTGGACAGAGACAGGAGGTGCTTCCAAGAGGGGTCAGAGGGCCAGCATTCGAGAACATTGTGGAACAAGGATTTAAGAGAAAAACAGACCACAATGCATGGTTACAACATTCTGAAAGAATTGGTTGAATATCATAATTACTTGAAGAGGAAGGGAGAAACTATAGGAATGAAAAAAGATGGTCAAGCAAGTAACAGGAGAAGAGTAAAGGTGAAAATTCAGTGGCCCTCAACTGAGGGAAAAAAAAAGGAAAAAACTATACTTGGAGAGGGAAGGAGAAAGTTATATTTGAAACTGGTGTTGCTGTCTTTCAGCAGGTGTTAGTTTTTCATGTTTTCTACCTAATATAGGCACCATTCTCAGAAATGAACAATAACTTACACAGAAAGAAAACGAGAACTATAAATAAAGCACAAATATAAGTGTGTGTGAGCAGTCATATAAAGCTGACATGTTCAAAGGGCAACATTCCAAAAATTACACCTAGAAGATCTCAACAATCTTTTTATCTTAACAATAAAAATAAAAAGGAAAATGAAAAAGAAACAAGAGGTGTTAGTGACCTCTGGCACAAAAATCTGTACTCACCAGGTTCCTCAGAACTAGTTGGAGTTCCAGGTTCTGAAGGAAGTGTTAGCATCTCATACCCACCTTTAGGACCTAGAACACAGGAACACTGTTAATGGCTTTGGATTTAGGAATTTGTACAGTGTAACCAAAGCCTATGCTGTTCTGGTTTTGACTTGTAAACTTTTAAACTAAATCATACAGAATAATCTCAAAGCATAAACAGTGGCTAGTGCTGACTTTTCTGTAATGGTGATATCAGCATTTCCTCATGAGCCTGACATGAAGGAAATAAAATTTAGGACACTTTTACAACTATTCACACTGAAGGCCACTGAAGTCAACAGCAGTGCATTTTGCTGTACATTAGTGTGGGAGCAGAGCTATCTTGCATGTATGAATCAGGGAGCAATGCGTGGGTGATCTTGGGAGCATCTGGAAGACTCTTGTTAAAATTCCACCTCCAGCATGATGGATAACTTCTTGATTTCTGAAAAACCATCAAAAATGTTTAAGCTAGCCCTTACAAAGATAACTTTGCTTTCCATGTGCAAATCACCATCTTTACAAAGAAGCCAGGCTGCACAACATCTCAGCAGTTTCCTGGGCATAAAGCTGAAAAGAGATGCCCACGTCTCTTCACGATCTCAGACTCCACCCCCGTTAAAACCAGGCAAGCAAAAATGCTGTGTCCATAGAATGAACATATTGCAATTAATTTTGAATGACAAACACACATAATTCTATCTCCTGGCAGTGGTTTTTTTCCTCCATTACCATAAAGAAGTATATTTAAAATGTGGTGGGTGTTTTTTCCCAGCATATTATTGTTAGAGTACAGGATTTCTCAGGGCCTAAGGTGATTTTTTTTTTTGGTGGGTGCCCTTTGTTAAAGTGATGGCAGCATTTTACTGCTGTGAATAAGACTACTGCTTAAACTCTGTCACTCATCTGCCTCTTCTAAACTTATCCCATCTGTCAATGCCTTTCTGACAAAAATTACTCAAAGCAAAAAACCCAAAGAAATACGTAAGCCTTACAATAGGGAATCAAATTATGCATTACCTTTAATATTTTCTGAAGTTTTAAATAATTCAAGTTTAAATTAGTTTTGATTTACATACACACACATACCCCATAATTACTTTTACTTACCAGCTTGGAGACTGTGCCCTCTATGCACTTTCAAAGACCCAGAAGCTGCCATGACAGAAGCACTACCTGTTTTCAAAGACAGAGATTCACATTAAATCTAAGGACCTGTTTCATTTTTAGTAGATGTTTCGAAAAACCACAAAGAATTACAAGTCATTGTTCCTTATGTAGACAATTTTTAGAAAAAGATTTTGCTAAATTCTTCATCCTGAGTTTGTGGCACTAAAATCTAATTTTGTTGTTTTTTTTTCAAGAGAAAGGATGCATTATATAAAACCTAAGGATGCTATCCCTCCCTGTATGTGGTGAGTACTACCTTCCTCACAGGGAAAGCTGTCTTGAGCTAAGAAGTAAAATGGCAATGAGAACGGAGTTGGAAGATGCCTTTGCAATCCATAATGTAGCTTTAGCAACCACAAAGTTTAAAGTGTTCATTAAAATCTGCTCAGACTGGATCCATAACCTAAGAATGAGAAAACTGCCACATTTCAGCAGTTCACCATCCATGTTTAGACACGGATACACCAGACCAGGGGCAAGGGAACACAAGGGATCTGGTCCACAGGGACTGAATCCAGGTCACAGCACATTCTTGTGAAACACCCTTCCCAGTGTTCCAGCCAGGAAAGCTTTACCACGGACACACCAGATGGCACAGCCAGCCTCCCTCCCCAGCCTGATTCTGGCCAGCAGGAAGCTGCATTAGGGAAATTTGAGGAAACAAGAGCTATCAACTCAGAAAGCTGCAGGGTGGCACCCATGCAGCGCGGCCGCACACTCACGCTCCTCCTTTAACCAGCAAACTCAGCAGCACCTGTTGGGTGCGGGATTGCATCACCCCGGGCAGCCCGGAACCTCTGCTCGCTGTCCTTGTCACTGCGGACACCTCAGCAGGGCTGAGTGGCATTCACTGCCTCGCATGAATCATCGTGAGGGAACTTCTTGTGCAGTAGCTGGAGCTGGGGAGGGATGGGGTGGGAGGCTGCGGGTATGAGTAACCCTGCCACGGGTGACAGGGCGGCTCTGCCATGTGCTGCAGCCTGCTGGGGTTCACATGCCAAATTAACACTCTTCTGAGCTGATGAACAGGCTCTCAGCAGGTGAGACACTGCTCTGCAAATTGTTTTTAAAATAGCGTCCAAAAATTACCACAGCTCTTATGCAACACGAAGAAATTCTGTAAGATAAATATTCTGAAATATCTAAAACTGCATGGCCTGGGAATCTAAAGAAAATGGCAATTTTTTTTTTCCTCCTGTATGAAGTATAAATACAATTTTAATTCTAAAGCTGAGAGTTTCCAAGTTTGTAAAATTAATCCTACAGCTTTATAAAATAAATCTAAAAAACCACTCATTATATCACTTAATGAGGACAATGGATTAAAATAATAACAAAAAACTATTTCAAAAGGGCACAACTGAACTAAAGCCTTTCGTTTGTTGTCTTTATTTACATGAAAGCATATATAGCATAATCCAAAACGACAAAATTAAATTTTAAAGTATGCCATACTGAGGGTCAGATTTTGTATTTTAACAAATGAGATCAGATTTTAGAACCTTTACAGATTGTAGAACTCTGGTGAGGACTTAACAACTAAAAATGTTATTTGGAATTTTGTTTTTAACAAGACTGCTGATAAAAATAAATGCAAAAATAGGACAGCCTCAGGCTAGCTGATTTACTTATATTTTCACTGTAACTCATCTTCCTTTTTCTCACATCAGTGCATCCTCTCTCTGCATTAAAAACATCAGAATATGTTTTATGAAGCCAAAAGCCTCACCTTACTTTGAAGAAAGATTACAGCCTTATGCTAATTCCAGCTTCATCACAAAACTAGTGTGGGGTTGGGGTTTTTTTATTCCCTCAAAAACTTAATGCAATTCAGCAGAAATTCTTCCAGAGGCATTGTGGATTTTTAAGCAACATTTTAGGATTTGTGAAGAACACTCAGGACAGGAAAGGAGATTTAAAACAATAAGATGTTCCAACCCATTTATGGTCAAGTTTAAATTTTCCCATTCAGAGTTTATTTAAAATAATCATGTTAATGTTTCAGGATTTGACCTGTTGCATTTTCCTCATTTTCAAATCTGGCAACTAACAACTATTTACATAGTCAAATCTCTCAGGGAATTTTTTTGAAGCTTTGAACTTCATCATATAAACACATGTCAACAGAGATCAACCTAGATATTTTCTTCCTTCTTCTTTTCAGCTACTGTATAAACTGGTTTGTTTCTTATTCATGAATTCTAGGATACCACTAGGAATGGGAAAAGCAAGTTAGCAAGATAAATTTCTGAGCAAATAAAGTATCCAGCAGGAGACAGACGCTCCCTTCCAGTATTCTTTTTATTTTACAAGGGATTGTTAAGATTTTTTTTTTCAGTTTCCCCTGCAATCCCTTCCTGTGGCTGACTTGTTCAAGTCTTTGTCAGAACTGAGTATCTCATCAAGACAGTTGCTTCTGTTCTATTTTTCTCAACATGTAAGAGGAAGAAGGTATTCAAAATGTGACAAAATTAAAATAATCTGCAGGATATTTTGAATTATGACATTAAATTAGACTCAAAAGTTTAAGTGAAGACAACAACTGTTTGAAATATTTTTCTAGATTTATAGTTATCGCTTTAAGCCCATTCTTCAAAAATAAGGACAGTTTACAGCAGGTGTGCTACAAGAAAGAGCCATGAAAAAAATAACAAAACAGAGGGAAGATGGAATATAAACTATAAACTGAGCCCAGACAGTTTACCTTTTCAAATCTTTTTACCTATCATTGCATGACCAGTGAAGAAACACACACAGCCCTGCACTGCATTTACCAAGTGATCACTTCTCACTGCCCAGCCTCCACTCTGCCTTCAAGGGGTAGGTCACAAACTCTTCAGGTCTGGGCTATTAAATTTCCTGACGAGAAGTCAGGACAGAAGAAAACACCACACTCTGTGATAAAACCCTGCTTCTTGCTGAATTAAAGTTAGCTTTATTGTGAAGAACTTTGACCCACTCACCCAAGCAACATCCCATATCTCCTCCTTTGAAAATAGATACCTTGCTTAAAAGAACATCCAAAGGCTAAAGTGACTGATTGGCAGGAGAAACACTGCAAGTACACCAGGAGGTTGTTTCATGTAAATGTAATAGGAGACTTCCTGCTGCTGTATATTTACCCTACAAAACTTCCCTGTTCATTCACTTCGGTTTTCAAAGTAATTGCATATATTTTCTGCTATACAAATGGCATTATCTGCAAGACATAAAAGCTGAAGGGGACACTTAAAAATGCTTACTTGCTCTACAGATTTCTCTATATTCAGAAATGCCTCCTGTCTCTCTAACAGACAACTTTAAAAGTGGTAGAATCTCTCGAAATTAGAAATGCATTTAAGCACTCTGATCAAATATTGCTTCTCAACGATGTCTAGTTAGTCTGTGCAAAAAAACCAGAGGATCTAACTACCTCTAGCTATCATTCATCTCCCCATGCTGTGGGCCATTCCAACCCAGCCTCCTAGCCTTAAAAATGCAAAAGCATTAAGTTAGAATTATTACCATTTTCCTGTGCCAGGAAATTCAGTGTCTGGGTTGTTGTTGTTGTTTGTTTGTTTTTTTTTTGTTGTTGTTTTTTTTTGTTTGTTTGTGTTTTTTTTGTGTGTGTGTGGTTTTTTTTTTTTAAATACACCCTCAAAGATGCTTTACATATATTTAATTCAAAAATCTTGGTACATGTGAAGCTTAGAATCTATGCTGGCCAGGGATTAAGGTCACACACAAAACCAAACTTTTTTTTTTAATTGAAATAATCACTATATGAAAATATGAAAATCACTATATGTGCAAATAAGGTCCTCACCTTTGTGTTCTAGAAGGCTGGGATATGTAACTTCCCCAGATGTCAGTGTCAGAGAAGGCATGGGGAAGCAAATCATGAATTAATAAAGGATAGGACTGGAGGGTTGCTGTGGCACAGACTCATCACCTTCTGTTACCCCCAACACAGAGAACAGGAACCTGCTGGATCTGCTCAGCCCAGGGGATGAAGCAGCAGCATTGGGATCATTCACTGGCATGGTTTCCCCACAGTTTTCTTTCCCCCCTGGGAAAGGGCCCCATTTACTTCAGAGAGTCACCAAGGCCAACATTTAGCTTGTAAATGCAATATGTCTTTTAATCAGCTTACTTTTTCTGAGCTCCTGTATTTCTTCCCCTACAGAATTATTTTGAGTGGACTTGTAGAATAAAGCAGGACCAAGAAAGAGCATGCCATATTATGGCAGGGTTTTATTAATCATGAATTATTATTTCATTAATCATGAATCATTAAAACAAAGTTTTTCCATTACACTGTTTAGCCCTATAAGGTATGAGATGACATATCCTTGGTGGACACTGTTCAACACACAGTCCTTTTATTACTGGCTCAATAGAAGTATCAGAATACACTTGATCTTCATCTGAAGAGGTGACATCACAAAGACTGAAAAAAAGTGAGAACTGTTTTCAACCTAAGCAATAATAACCACCACAGTATGGCCCAGATTCTTCTTTCTTATTGCTCTGAATTAATTCCTTAAAAGCTGACTCCTAAACTTGGAATAAAAGTGTCATGCTGCATAAGTATGCAATAAAAATATTTTTAAATGCACAAAAAAGCACCTAGCTTTCCATCAGAAAAGCCAAGCTGTCAGACAGCTGACTTTGTTTTCAGCACCTGTTATATACTTAATTTTATTCCTTCTTCTTGTCTGCCTGTCTTGAGTCCCTATCTACCTAAGAAAAATTTAATAGAGATACAGTGTTCATAATCAGAATTCAAGTGGTATTTTAGCTGAATTCCAATCCACAGAATTGTTTTCTGTTTATTTCTTAATTCATCCCCTCAGAACATTTCCCATCAAGCATTGTGTAGGTTTGGCATTGCAAGGGAAGAGGCTGTCAGAGAGCAAGAGTGCCTGTTGCAATGCTGATGGACTTACTCCTATGGAACAAGGGGGAAAATGGAAAAGAAGAGAGATAATTTACAAGTCAAAAAGCAATATTCAAAGTGCATTGCTTCCCTGGGAGCACGTTTGTTACTTGCCCATTCAACTGCTGGCTTTTGCAAAGCCAGGGCCCGTGGCACAGAGGTACAGGGAGATCAGACCTCCCTCTGGGGAAGTTTAATTTGAGTGTTGAAATACTCAGGGTTGGGCTTGGCTCATGGGAATGCCCAGGCAACCAGCTCCTCTGTGGGAATGGGGAAAGGATGAAAGTTTCTGAAATATGGTGCATACAGCTGGCATTAAACACCTTCTCCAGGGACTGCAGTGTCCCTAAGCACGTCTGCAAGCTATTCCAGCTACCAATCTCCCTTCTTTAAATAGGAGTCTTGGGATTCAGTCTGCTCAGCTCATTTGGAAGGGGTTGGCAGCTAAGGACAGAAATAGTGGCATTTCCCTAAGGACAAAAATAGTGGCATTTCCCCTCCTCAGCCTCATGGTTTAAACATCATTCATAAAAGAAGACTGCTGTGACAGAGTTCTACTCAACTGAGAAAATACAAATATTTTGAAGGAAATCATTTGCCCTTATGAGTAAGAGCTGGAGGTTCCTTATGTAAGGTGTTGCAATGGAATAGAAAGGAGAACAAGATTTAAATAAGAGGCCGAAGTTACAATGAAAAACAGCACAACTGCTAGGAAATACATTGTAAATGTAAGAAAAGCAGATGTCTGTGGACAATTCAAGGTGGGTTAGGGATTCTCACTGCAGAACTAAACATCTGTCAGACATACATAGAACATCCAAACCTCAAGGCAGACACACTTGCTAGACAACTGCTTCATTCCTATTTTTCCTACAATAGTTTTGGTTTATAGTACCTGAAAGATGAAGATAATGACAAGCTCTTCAGCTCACCATTCTGTGAAGGAATGTGCAGTCTATTGTTTCACCTCTCAACACTGAATGTGAATCTTATTCATGATCCCTTAACTCAAAGTACATAACAGCTCCTGAGAAAAAGACCTACATACATATCTCTGAAATTGCAACCACCAGATCAATTTCAGAGATTTCTTGAGCAGTCATGAGAGTCTCTGTACAGGTCTCATGAGAACTGCTCACACAAAATGTACTAAACTGAGGCATCCCCAGAATCCAGCAGTCTCAGGAAATCTGAATCATATTTTTGAAAGTCTATCCTGTCATGGTATTTTGAGGTCCATCATAACTATAAGTGCAGTCTATTACACTTAAGAGCACATATTCACACATCATACAACTCCAAAGAATCCCTTACCTTTATGTGTAGTATTATGATAAGAATGGGAACATTTTCCTCCTACAAACTCAAGTAATCTAATTCAGCCTCTCTTTCTAATCAATATTTACCACGTTATTTATAATAAAGGCAGCCAAATTATCTAAACCATAATTAAATGATGCACCCCAACTTGTTGGTTTTGGGTTTATTTTTTTTTCCATCTAGCAATACAACTTAGAATTGTTGCCATATTTAGAACCCTTTTCATTCCATTAGAATGAAACACTATTCTCTAAAGTTGCTGAGTCTGTTGCTCAGCATATCTAACTAAAGGGAGAAAGAGAATACCCACATTCCCTACCAATAAACTGAAAAATACACAAACAATTGATCTGTGACTGTTTAATTCCATGTCTTGCTACAGAACTAAGACATTCAAGAGCAAAAATATTGCATAGAACATGTGGGCAGCTGTAGCCCAGGAAGGAATGGGTTTGCATTCTACAGTATATTTGAATGAAAAGATGATTAAAAAGAAATATGCTTATGAGTAAGTGAATTGCTAAACCAGGGAATTTTATATCTGGATATTGGGTCATTGTACAATCATCGATGCTAGCAGAGGTACCTTGCCATGTATATGCACAATACAGGTTTTGAAAGTAGTTACCTCAAATTAGTGTGCCTTCATTTTATTCTCAGCAATGGATAATAATCTCTCATAATAGAGAACAACAGACAAGTTCTAATGCAGTTCCTTTAGTCCAACAGAACAGTGTGAATGACTGCTCAGCACCCCGGGACCTTCAGCTAATACCTTAGAATAAATATTCAAATGCTACAGAGTTACTATGAATGCTTTGCAATGCCAAGTTCAATTATACTTTAAATTTCACACATATGAAAGACAAAGCTGTATTATGAAGAAATAATAATAATAGTAATATTTAAACGAAATATCTAAGCACAATAAAAAGGCAATGAGACACAGAAAACTTCAGCCCCTTTTCTATTCTGTAAAATAGCTTTAGTATTGAAGAATAAAATTGTACTGGCATAGTGGAGCATTTGAGAGGTGAAACTTCACAAAGAAAACTTCAGTCACTGGCTTTAGATGCTGCATTTGCCTTAAGCATTTATACTTATTCCTGCAAGAGTTCTTTTCATAAACTATATTTTCCCCGTGTACCAGACAATAAAATACACCTGCTCAAACTTCTTCAGTCTTGTATCTTCTCCTTCTGTTGATATAAAAATCTGTGCTGTATTTCTGCAGTTCCGATTTGCTTCATGATAGGTTTTATCGAAACAGCTAACTCCCTCATCTGCATGAATAGTCTGAGAGTAAGTTTCTTGTCAGATGTTGTTTGCATCCAAAATTAACTTGAGACTGAAATTAATATAGAAATAACATTCTGCCCACCACATGCAGCAGAAGTTTGCCTGTATTTACACACAGTTTAATCATAAGTGTTCTGGTTTCCTTGGTTTGAGTGGAGGACTAGAAACTTGAGTACCAGAGGGAAAGATAAAATTAATGATCCAATCTGGGCTTCTACTTACACCTCTATAAATCAAGAGTAATTCCACTGACTTGAGTGGAATAACTAGCAACAAGATCTGCTAAATGCTTCTGGATTTTCTCCTGCTAAGACAGAGAAAGGAAGAGAGTTACTTTTAACCTTCTCCAGAGACACCTCCTGATCCTAAGTATCTTACTGGATTTGTTCACACAAGTATCCATCAGTTACACTGCTTTATGTATTTGCCAAGGTTTTTTTTACAGTAGTAAAGAAACCCAAGCCCAAAGTGTTGTTCCATGTCTATTGGAAGTGGGCATCCTGTGAAATCTAATGGATCTGATGAAATTATCAGATAAACTATTTAAGGAATGGAAAGTATTTAAGATACTAATCAAGTTCATTGCAGAGATCTCTCCAAGGTCTAAGATGGAGAGAAATCACACAAAACCAATGCTTATGAAATGTTTTCTTTGAAGTAAAATGATAATTCAATGGTGCCAGACCATTGGGCACTTGGGTGACCAACATATTCTACTCATATAGAGGTTTGCAGTGCAAGGATGGCCTTTGGCTTAATAATGTTTCCAGGCCAGATACTCAGTGTCCTCTCATTAGGTGAGAGGATTTTGTGATTTTGTTGGTCAATCAATAGTTTCACTGACATGAGAGAAGCATCTCTCAGTTGCTCCTGGTAAAGATTCATTCCTGTGATTTTGTGTTATTTAGGAAACTGGCTATACACACTGAACATATAAATCAAGTCTGCCTTTGGTGTAAATACAGCCTAAAAAGAAAAAATTGGTGGCGTTCTTTAAATATGTAAGTAGAAAAGGCACTACACAGCTTTTTAAAGAATCTGACAATTGTGAACCTTTACAGATTAACAAAAAAAAAAAGGGGGAAAAACAAATTTCTTAATCTTTTCAACCAAGGTTATTACAGATTACAATGTATTTCATAACTGCCAGTCATGAACTGCAGCAGCAAAACCAACCACGAACAGGATGCTTCTCAATATAGCATTGAGTTCTGCTTCAATAAATCTTCTGTTTCTCTTATCACAATTTGAGACTTAAACATCATTGTTAAATAAAGCAAATAGCTAAATGTCTCCTACCTGATATAGCTGGTAAGACTCCCGACTGTAATACTGCTGTTCCCTAAAGAAAACAGAAAATTTTAGGATGAAAAATCTTTTCAAGAACTAGAAACTTGACAAAATATAGGAAGTATATAAAAGTAGAAAGGAAGGGAGGAAATCAGAAATGTGGCCAAGACTTCATTTTTGAAAGAGAAAAAACATTCCACAGCATTTTAGAAAATATTAGATTATACTTGACAAAGACGCAAAAATGCCAACAGAAGTTTGGTGTGTGAAATCACATCAGATGTGGAACACAGTTAAAGTATCATTGAAATTACAGGAAAGACGACAAATAACTACAAGAATCAGCTTTGATTAAATAAAGGAATGAACGTGAGATAATAAAAAAAAATAAAAGCAGTGGGTTTTTATTAAGTGATTTTTTCAGTCTTTAAGATAGTCTTCATTTCCCCTTTCAGTACATCATATTCTATTATTTCTGCAACTCTGAGGCCTCCTGCTGCAATCCTCTGTTAGGAAGAAACTTCACTAACAGTGGCAACTGCAAAGGCAACTCACCATCATGAACAATAGAGAGACGTAAAAGATGTGTAGATTTTTATAATTCTAGAAAACACAGCAAAACATGCTTCTGCCTGTAGGAGAACCTTTTAACATTATTATGGCATCACATTCAAATGTATGTGCATGGTTTTCAAATGCAGAGCATAATGCAGATCTCAACCCACCCCATGATTACATCAAAGGAGAAAAGGGATAAGTGACCTCACTCAAATCATATGCTTTTGTTATGCCTGCTACGACACTCAGACAAAACTAACGTGATTCTCTGAGGCCTGCATGCCTCATAGTATTACTCATAAACATAAGTTAAATATCCTTCTAACATCTACACTTTTATCTGTGGCCCAGGAGCTGGGTGCTGGGGTCTGGGCTGCACGGCTGTTGGCTCCAGCCACCCCAGCACTACAACACCCCCCGAAAGCAGATCTGCAGCATTCCTGTACCACACACCACCAGCTGCATGGCCAGGGCTATTTTAGCTCTGCTAGTGATCTGGCTGCTGTCAGATGACATTCATTTTTCATGTTCTGCTTCCAAATATCTTGGGTAGGGTTCAATGATAGATGTCAGGAGAACCCACTGGTTTGATATGCTGGGTCATCATTCATCGATTAGCTCAGCTGCCCTAAAGAGCTAAATGGAACTTAAGCCTGGTGTTTCTTTCTGTGTGTACAAATAACCACCATGGCACATAATCCTTTTCAAATCAAAATGGGATTTTCTTTTTCCCCCTTCTGTGCATATTTGGAATATCTTTGCCCTCCTCTCACCTTTGTTTTTTTTTTCCTTTCAAAGTTTTATTTTATTATATTTAAACTTTCCATCACTTTAAATTTCATGAAATATGTAAGGGGTCACACCAGCTCTCATTAAAAAAAAAAATCAGCAGTTAAAAATAGTGTCCCATACAAAGAGGAGCAGCTCTACCAGTCTGAATAGAGCTTTGCAATGATTACCTAATCCTGCTCTGGTGCTGCTTATGGGAGTTTTAGTCTTTGGGTCAAAGATCAGCCCAAAAAGTCCAGATCATCCATATATAACCTCCACAGCAAGGAGCAGAGATACTTTACTGCAGAATTTCCTGGCTATAGAAGAAGTTTTGCCAGATTCATAGTGACAGAAAGCACCAGAACAGCTTTGCAATCTCACCTCTGTGGCATAGAAAGGAGACAGAAGTTTGCAAGTCAGATAGATAGAAACAAAAAAAAAAAGGGAAAATATTGTCTTAAAACTTATTCTTCCCATTATTGGCTACAATGAATAGCTGATCAATATTAACCAAGCATTTTCACAGAGCCAAAATATTTTTGTTTCCTATTTTGCCTCCTAAAAAGGAGTATCCTACACTTCCAAGAAAAAGCAGACTAGCTCCTGTAGGTTTGAATGCTGAGCAGGGCTCCATCATCACTGGCAAGATGAACGAAGTGCCAGTCACCTGATAATTGTGTCAACATTTCAGACACACCTCATCAGCCACAGCTTATGTAATTCCCTTTGTGTATCTTTAGAAATAAAGCTTTTCTTTCAGCTCATCTAAGTTTGGCAGCTTTTTATAGCTCCATTATTCTGCGCCTACTGAGAGTTAGAGTTCTCAGCACAGGAAAGATGAACCTCTTGGAGCAGGTCCAGAGGGTGGACAGAAAATGATGGGAGGGCTGGAGCAGCTCTCCTTTGAGGAAAGATTGAGAGAGTTGGGGTTGTCCAGCCTGGAAAAGAGAAGGCTCCAGGGAGACCTTGGAGCAGCCCTTCAGTACTTATAGGGTATTATAAGAAAGATGGGGACAGACTTTTTAGGAGACTGTGTTATGATAGGACAAAGGGTAATGGCTTTAAAATAAAATAAGATATATTTAGATATAAGGATATAAGGAATACATACATTTTTATTTTTTTTTTTTTACTATGAGGCAGGTGAAACACCGGCACAGGTCATCCAGAGAAGTTGTGGATGTCCTGTCCTTGAAAACATTCAAGATTAGGCTGTATGGGACTCTAAGGAACCAGACCTAGTGGATAGTGTCCCTACTCACTGCAGAGGGGTTAAACTAGGTGACCTTTAAAGGTCCCTTCCAGCACAAAATATTCTATGATAGCTTTTTAGGTCTCTTTTGCTTAAGTCTAAGCGCATATATGAAGTTTTGTCCCAATCCGAGTCCTCAGACTGGAAGAAGAAAGGCTCAACATAAATGAAAGGCTCCCAGATTCTTCTTGTTATGAAACAGAACTTTGTACTTGACAGTAATAGAAGCAAATATTTGCATTGTGAGATTTTTATTCTGCACATACCAAAAACGCACTCATAAACAGAAGCTTGATTGCAACATTGGTCAAATGCTTAATTTTCGGAGAGGAGATGATCTAAATTGTTTTTTTTTTACTCTCTCTTCTTTTTTTTTTTTTTTTTTTTTTTTTTTTTTTTTTTTTTTTTTTTAGCGATTATGTAGTAACAAGACCATGCAAAACATCCAGGTTTTCAACAGGAAACCATGAAAATCATGACTCAGAGTTCCCTGAGTCCCTGAAAAGCAGGAACTGTGAAGCAGACTTCAGCAACAACAAACACACACTCTCCTGCCTGCTGTGGGTAGCTGGTGGCATGACATGACAACCCTCTGACTGCTTCACATAGTTTGTGTGTAGAGGGAGGCAGCAGATTACAGTCACATAATACAGTTTATTACAATTAGCTGGAACTATCAGAAACTTCACAAAGGACCAAAGGGCTCAGTGAGAGATCCTGGAGGAAGATTTTGAAATCAGCGTCACAAAGAAAAGTTTAAAGTGCTTTTAGAAAATGGAAGAGAAAAAGTTCTACAAAGCTCAGATATTTCAGCAAAAAGGAACCAGTCCCTAATGAAACAGGCAGTTAAAGTAATTTTTTTTTTGTAAGAATTTTTTGAAGACTCTTATTCTCTTATTCTAAATCATAGTAAAGTTTAAAGCTTGAATGCTTAGGCTGCCACAAGAAAAACAAAGTTCCCAGGAAAAGTCAATAGATACAGGCACATGGAGCAACCTTTAAAGGTCATCTGCCTTGATGGGCTCTTTCACCCAGTAGTTGATCAGGTTCAGAACAAAAGATACAAAAATTTTAAACTCTAACAACTCCAAATGAAACAAACTCCTGCCCATAGCATGTTTCAGGTGCAGGGCTCCAATTTCAGCCACAAACTCCTGATTACTCAGCTTCATCTGTCGCAAGCCAACTGCCACCCTACAGAAAGATTGCTGAAGTCAGTTCAGAAAAATCTCCACTTGCTCAGCCAAGCCCAAACATCAGCTATTTTATGAGGCATGAAGCTGGCAATTTCAGGGGCATTGGCAAGCCGTGGGCTGTGCCACATTAAAATATACCCCTTAAAATACATCCCTGTGGGATAATCAAGCTCTCCTCATCTACAAGTTACAGGTCTTGTTTAAAAAACAAGATGTGAGGAACAACCAAAAGTATTGTTTAATTCTAGTCCAGATTTGTATCACTATCTTCTCTCTCTCACATTTTATACAGAAGCCTCTGCAGTTGTGATACTTATATGCTTCTGCTGAGAGACCTCTCCTGCTCCTTGCTCTGGGCTTCCCAGCTGCCTGCAGCCAGGAGCCACTTGTTACACAACCCAGAACACAACCATTAACATCAGAATGTGATCATTGCCTCCACAAAATGACACAATTTGCCTATAGCATGCTCGGAAGCTGTCCACTCACGGGAGAGAAAGAAAAGCTGGGCTGAGTTCCCTGCCACAAAAGCCAGTAGCTGGATCCATCTGCCAGGCAGCAGAAATTCAGATGGTGGAGTCTCAGTTGCAACACTGAAGGGTCAAATTTCAAGCTCTGCTACTGATAATGTATGAGCCCACGGGGAAAGTGACACAGCAACAAGGCACATGATTGGCTCTTGTCTTTTGCTTTTCCAAACCAGACTTAGAACTGCTACACACTGGACAGCCACACTAGGACC
Source organism: Rhadina sibilatrix (assembly GCA_013400275.1). Lineage (NCBI taxonomy): Eukaryota > Metazoa > Chordata > Aves > Passeriformes > Phylloscopidae > Rhadina > Rhadina sibilatrix. Next base: position 1,918,594 of record VWYO01005736.1, on the reverse strand, counting down.
ACACAGTCCTCAACAGCTGGACTGTAATGCAATTACATGGTCACATACCAATTTTTCCATGGGGCATCTGTCTGATTCAGTGTGTGAGAGAGACACATGTGTGGATACAATCAAATGAGCAATGGCAAATCTGTCAATTCCTTAACAGTGAGGAGCTTAACTTTTCAACCTAAACAACATCCTTTTAACATCACACACACATCTCATTATGCACAGAAGTATTCAGACAGAATTCTAGAGGAAGCAGCTATGCAATACCATCCAAGGCATATAATACACCTGGTATAAACACAGCAGTGGTGTTTGTATCTGTCTCCAGGCATTGCTACAAGCCAAGCTTGCATACTTGCTAGACAAAAATATAAGTCAGGAGAATGTACAGCTGAAAAAGCAGAAACACTCACTCCAAGTCAATAACAAAGTCTGAAGGCACACAACACCAAACCCTCCTAAACTGTCCTAACACCAATGTCAGCTAGACAGCTTGTGATTACAGAGATATGCCCAAAACTACAAGCTATAAATAAATGCATAATAAAATAGATAATAAATACATAAATAAAATAAAGACACTCTGCCACCTCCATCAAACAGAGGGTTTGGGTTTGTCTTACCATTTCTTAGTGATTTCATAAGGTTTGAGTTTCCTATGGTTCCTCAAAGATTGGTATGTTGGCTCCAGATCAAAGAAAGTTATTAAATACTTCCATGAATGTGAGAATCTCCTCTTTAACCACAGGTAAAATTCAGAAGCATTGGTTTCTATACAGGTAAAAGCATTTCATGATTTCATAGAGATTTTGTAGGGATAAATATAGTGACAATCTGCAGAAAGAGACTGCAGTGGCAAGTCTCCCCTCTAGGGAGAGCTAATAAGGGAAACCTCTAAGGAGGCTTCTTACACCCTCGATGTATAAGAAAAATTGAAAGATGGACACTAATGATTATGAATATTGCTGAAGAGATGAGTTCATCTAAGATTCTGAAGAGGCTTCACAGGACAAAGACACTGAAGTACAGACAGAGAGCACTTCACTCCTGGTTCATGAAACAGGAGGACCTTTCACAGTAGGAGCCAGGAGTAGGCTGAAGAATTCCACCAGCCAGAAGAAATGGCTACACCAGACATAGCAAATTGCCTCTGAAACCAATTCTAGTCCAATGTATTTGAGAAACACAGCCAGAATGGTGGAGGAGTTTAGAAGACAAGAACTAAAAATTATTATTCATGAAAATTAAAAACACCATATGCAAATGTCACAGGATATATTCCTCAAACTTAACAGTGGGGTCAAAGCATCTCCTGATTTCAGAGGACGGAACCCTAAACAAACACACCTGTGAATTGATGCTAGGTACATAATGCATAACATCAGCCTTCACTGCCTCATCTTTCACCAGGGATCTCACAATAATTATTCTACCACTCAGGGCTTGAAATACTTCTTACACAATTGCCATTAAAATAAACCACACTCAGCTCAGAAATGATGAATGCCTTCTCTCCAACTGTGAGATCTAAGAATGAAGGCAAATACCCCAACACCATGTGAAGTTCAGTATGTCATATATTTTTAGGGCCAACATAAAGAACCAATTCTTCCAGATAATTAGAATCATCTACATTGTTCCCCCCAAATCCTCAGCTAAGCTGTCCTGATTTACAGTAGCAGATGATGTTTTGCAGGTTTATGAAAAGGAACAATTTTTAATTTAAGCATTAAGACACACAGCAGATTTTCCAATTCAAAACAGTGTTGTTTAAATAGAAACATTACATTCCCTTTTCTCCTTCCCAGAGCCTTGCGCAGCTCAGCTCCTGTTAAGCCATCTCTCTCTCCTAAGGCACAGACGGACACTCCTGCTGCAATGCTCATGCACAGGAGTTCAAACACACACTTTTCCAGACTGTTTAATGCCCAGCAGTGCACCCACAGCACTGCTTCAGCCAGTCCCATTTCCACAGGTGAACACAAGTGTTCTTCCTCAGCTTGCAGCTGAATCACAGCAAATACTGTAGCTTTAGCCATGCAAAGAGAGAGGCTGCATTTCTCTTTTAGAAGTTGCAAGGCCTTTTGTGAACAATAAAAATCAGCATTAATAGGTTAGACATTTGTATTCTTCTAGAAAGACAGTAAAATGACAGGCATCTGTGCCTGCAGCTGTATTTTACAATGAAATAATATTTTAAATTTAATTCAGTGTTGATAACTGGAATGGAAAAAAAAAACAAATTTCCTATTTATGTTAAAAAAATACTTCTTTTCTAGAGAGACTGGCATTTATATACTGACAAAGTAATGTACACAAAGTCAGAGGCTTAAATTCCATGTATTCTGGTTTATGTTTCATATATCCCAAATTCCAACAGGGGGTAGCATTACACTTCTGCAAGAACAGTTATTCAGAACACACTCAGTTTCCCCACATTTGATAGTCTGAGTTTCCTTGTACAACAGATGTTAATTTCCACTCATTCTGCACCCAAGGAAACCACATACGGCAGAGACTCCAGCAAAACTCCCCTAACACTGAGAGTGAGGCTCAGTTGGGCCCAAACAGGTATGAAAAACAGCAGATTTGACTGCTGTGCAAATAGTCATTGTGTGGCTGTCAGCTCATGCTTCTTGCTCAGCACATAACACAAACAGGAGAGGCAAGGTGCTCACAGATGGGATGCAACCCCTCACATGATCCACTCCCTTTGCATTTTAAAGTTCACAAGACTGACTTGTGCCCTCACTGAGCATCTCAGTACTGCAGAAACACCTGTGAAAACCTGATCAATAGGAAGTACTGTTGTACATTTTCTCAGAACAGCACAGCCCAATAGAAACCACAGAGTTCTGAGTCAGAGCATAACCCATTTCAAGGTAGTCAAAGTCAGGACAAAACTCCTATGGAGCAGGAAGCTTGGAGAGGCTGAAAATAAACAAGAAGGACCATCATTAACATATGGACCCATGGACACACGTGCTCACAAAGGGATTCAGGTGACGTTGCTCTTGTGGTTAGAAAAGCAAAAGCAGGAGTTTATGGGAAATTTACACACAAAAGTGCATGATGTATCCCCTTTACCCAAGTTTTCTGCTTGCAACAAGATTTAAAATCCAAGTCAGCTATTCATGAAGAAAAGAGATCCCTTTTTGCAAATAAAGAGTTCAACTACAACTCTACAGCTGCAGTGACAGACAGTAAATAGAGGACTCAAATGAAAACATTTCAAAAGCTGGCAAAATGAAATCTCAGATCTTAGAGACAAATTAAACCTGCCCCTGTGGGTTTTTAGAGATGGAGAAAGTTTATGTTAAGCTTTAATTACCATTTTGAAACATTCACCTGGGGAAATCCCTAAGAAAAGTCTTTTTCTTCCTCTACTTCCCCAAAGACTGTTGTTCCACAGTGGGAGCTTAGCTTCTGCTGGCACTAAAAATACACTTCTGCCTGTCTTGTAGCTGATGGAGCTATGCCAATTTACATTAGACTAGTTACTTGATTCCTTCCTTCCAGCCCATTCCACATAAAGACACAGAGAAAAGAATCCTTGTTATAACCTGTGCATCCTGTTCCACAGAGAGAGAACTGGAGTGGGCTTAATTATGGGCCTGTGAAGAATAAAAATGAAAGCCTTTTAATATTATCTTCAGATTCTTTTTCCTCCTTTTTCAACCTCACATTTAGATTTAGAGCTATAGTTAGTCAACTTCTTCCAGAAAAAAATTATTAACAAGATAATCAGCAATCATCAGTAGAAAGAAATGGATTGAAGTAGAAGGACAAATAAGGGAGGAAAAGCTCAAAATAGTAAAATTAAGACAAGTGTTTTTCTTTATCTCTGGCCCATCACTAAAATTATGGTTTGTCAAACGTAATGAAACTATAATTAAGCCGCACAGCTTCAAAGGATACAGATACTTAACTATGCATGGGGGCTTCTTCTATATCAGAGAGCAGTGCAATAAATTATTAGGCACAATTATATCTGTAGCTTTTTTCCAAAGCATCCTAGTGTAGTTATCTCTATAGCATGTGTGTTCTGCTTGACTCTGTGTCTCCAGGAACAAGATGAATCGGCAAACTTCATCTGGAAATGTTTTCCTTGTGCTACAGGGGATTCAAGTATACAGTTACTAGCCCTGATATAGCCCACTTAGCACTTCTCTGTCCTTCTAGTTAACCAGACCTGGAAAAGGTTTATATTTCCCTAATATTTTCCGGGCTCAAATTTCTAGTACATCCAAAATTGCTTCCAATCAGCATTGAATTAGCAGAGGATTCCACAGAATCCAGACTACTGCAGAGGATGTGGCTAGGGGAGAGGGAACACAGCCAGAGTTCATGTCCCACTGATTCCCAGCTGTTGAAACAGTCATTTTAGTTGACTGACAGCTGGCTGCTGCACTTTATCCTGTGAATAGCCCAATATCCTCATGTGACAAGACTTAGGAGCACAAAGTCAACTTTAAAGCCCCTTTTCCATCTACACTTTGGACTCGTGTGGGATTGAACTTCTGCAGAGAAAGTCCCAAGGCCTGCTTTCTTTTATCTATCCTGTTTTGGGGGAAAAA